>OZ010703.1:6103975-6190129 GCA_963932265.1 Thymelicus lineola | reverse complement strand
TTTACCACTTAAGTAGCGACGATTCCTAAATTTTATACAAATTGCACCAGAAATGCTTCGCTCGAGTCTCACCTTCGCCCGCCAACTCTTATTTCCGCGTTTTATGAGACCATTGATAATGACTGTCACTCCCACCCCTTCACTGTATCTTTCCCCGTTTTTAAGGCACACAGCGAGATAAAGTTTTGAAAGTGTGAATATCCTTACATTTTCTTCAATATTTTAAAGTAGTGCAGGCTGTGCATTTATACACATTTTTATTGTATTGCGTATAATTACGTTCTTCACACACAAAAAAAAATACAATATAAAATTGAAAAATATACAATATAAAATTTTGTGTAACTTATCACATAACATTATTAAGAGTGCAAATTAATATACACATACATAGACATATTTGCCATCAGATTTCTTTTATTTAGGTTTTTTCCTTGCCTTCTTTTTTATTTTTTCTTTTTCTTTGAGACTTCCACATTATTTAACATATTATTATATAAAAACAGTATTTTTAGTTCGTACATAAAAAATCTTACATTTAGTTTAATACAAGAAATAACATTGCTAATATTTATTTTGTAAGATTCCATTAAGTCTCTTAAAATTCAGTCTAAGACCCTCGTTACACGAAAAACTTGTAATTGGTTAATTACAGCCATTATTTAACGATATTATGGGTCGTCATTAATTATGTTTTATTTTGTTAATTACTTGGTAACAAAATCCCAACATAATAAACAAAATTTCAATATAATTTCCTTGTAACATCAGTAAACAAAGCAGTAAGCAATCTGTTCTGAATTTTTATACACGGTCCTCGATTGCTTATTGAATCTTTTTGTGAAATGAAATTCAAGATTACTTACCGGAGGGCGGTCTGTGATGTATTGCATTTCGGGGGATTATTTCCTTTTGTCGACTGTATAATGTATATTGTTTTGAGGATTCCATTTATATAAATACTTTATTACTGGGTCTGTTTGTTGAGTCTTGTTCTAATAATAAATTTCATTTGGAGAACCACTTGGGGAGTTTTGCTTTATTTACTTTTATGGGGGAAACGGGTAGCGCAATATTTAATTACGAAGAGGTGTATTTGCCATTTTCTTTTACAGAGTGCGATGAAATATATTCATTTAGAGAGACGGAAAGAGAGAAATACTGTTTCGAGAGTTGGGTTATTCTTGGTTTTTCTGTAGTCATTAGGCGGAGAGATGAGTTACTGTAAGATATATTTGAATGTAATACAATACAAAGGAAATTTAACCAAATCTCCCAACCAAGTAAGCGTAAATTATACAGTAACCACATACCATGTTTATACCATACCATAAATATACCATAAATATACCATAAATATACTGAACTGAAGTATTCCGTAGCGATCATACAAACATAAATACATACGTGGATACATAGTTTATCCACGTATGTTTATGTTTAACTTGGTAATTATTTTATTTGAATGTTAATTTTGATTATTTTGGTTATTAAAAATTGCACTGATTTTATGTCTACTAACACTAGTTTGTAAGATATACCTACTAACAAAATACCTATGGATCAGTCTGAAATAAAGGATTATTATTATAGTACATAATGAAACAGAACCTCGATTTTTAGATTTCGAGAAAAGTACTTAGAAATAGAACGAACAATGAACATCAGTTACATTAATTTAACCGCCTTGTTTGAAACAACGGGCTGATATCACACTACGATAGAAAAATTTTGCCTTTATAAATATGTTCTTCTGCGAATTTGAGGCGGATTACAAGTATGTACATTTCTCATAGCGTCCATAATTTCTCCTCGCTCAAAGAAATTGTGCAAGTTATCATTTTTATTGTATCCCGTTTCATCTCCAAGATTTTTTCCATCATATAGATACTAAGTGGATAAATAATCACGAAGACCGCATGGTGATTTATCACTAAGTATGTCGTTTCCGGACATATGGCGACCCTTGTCAGCACTAGACAGCGTGAAATTTTGTTTTACTGGACATGATAGCCATGTACTAAAGAGCCTATGTGCTAAAGAGATTAATAATGTGCGCAGATGGGTAGGTTATATCGTATGCAGAACTTATAACTGGGGAAGAAAAGTAGGAAACAATTGCTCCTTTATTAAATCACAAATTAATTCTTATATTTGTATATGTGAGTGTAGTAATTAGTTATTAATTATAAGTATTAACAGGTAACAATCAACTAATACACTTAACAATATTACGCACATAATGGCCCACTACTGGGCACGGGTCTCTCCTCTTGAGAAGGCCTAGAGCATACTCCACCACGCTGCTCCAGTGCGGATTGGTGGAGGGCTTAGTGGCCAACCCGAGTGTCGGAAGTTTTCAAACCACCCGAGGGCCTCCGAAATGGCTTAACGACTGTTATCATATGATAACAACCGGGACCGACAGCTTTACGTGCCTTCCGAAACACGGAAACGCTCAAGAATTTTTTGCCACTAGCGGTCACCCATCTAACTTACGCACACATTTTGTTTATTAGTGTGCCATACTTAACTCTTTTGCCGTGTGTACTTCAAATAATGTGGGCTTTGGTATAACGCAGATGACTGTATTATTTGAAGTGTGAGTGCGTTTGACGACGCACGTAAACAGTACACATTGCGCTAAGAATTTATTATTTCACAATATGCTCGGCGGTTACCGCGGAATTTTAGCTGTCATGGGAACAGAAAATTTGTTTGTAGGAATTTTTAAATTGAAGGAGTAAAATCATGAAAATTAAAATATTTATTGAACAGTTTCATCACTAAAATTAAGCAAATAATTTTTATGGAAATATGGCTAGTTGCGCTGACATTAAAGTGGCTATCATCGCCTATGAGTACATAATCTAAACCAAAAACATATACAAGCAAAACGCAAGAAAAAAGAAAGAACTGGCTTTAAACCGCCCCTTACCGGATCTTGACGAGTCCGTCCAATTCATCCAAGTCAATCCATTCGGACCATAATTATGGAGAAATAATATCAGTTATAGTATAATAAATAAAAAATAAACACACCTTCGTATCCCCCAGTAGGTTTTTTTTTTGTATCGCCGATGGCATAGACGACACATATCACAATAACACCCATGACCTGAGTACAAATACATCTGTTATAAATATCTGCCCCGGCTGAGAATCGAACCCGGGACCGCTCGCATCGCAGTTAGGGTCGCTACCAACTAGGCTACAGGGTTGTAAAGATAATAATAAAATATTAAAGTTATTATTACCAATAAAATCCCTGCAACAAGTGGGCCTGATTTACGCCTCTTTTGACGCTGACCCGATATGGTATTAGAGTTAGTATCCGCTATTTCTTCTCCTCCATCACAAAGCACACCGAAATGGTGATAAAATTAAAAATTTTATAATACCCACACCAATAAAAAAATAGAATTTGGGATCGTGTTTAATAGGTAATTAAACATTACAGAAGGTCCTAGAATCATGTCCTGCATAGGTACATATTGTTTTGCTCACTATACTTCCTATTAACCAAAAAATTACTTTAACCAACAAAATGGTCATTACAAATA
Source organism: Thymelicus lineola (assembly GCA_963932265.1). Lineage (NCBI taxonomy): Eukaryota > Metazoa > Arthropoda > Insecta > Lepidoptera > Hesperiidae > Thymelicus > Thymelicus lineola. Next base: position 6,186,566 of record OZ010703.1, on the reverse strand, counting down.
ACTCTAACCGCTTTAATCCGTACTTGAATCTATGAAAAGTCAAAAGAACTTGTGAAATCGAAATGGAATTTACAAGTAGGTACGTATTACGCCACTTACCTCCAACGTATTGAACTTTGCACCTTGAAAATTCTCGGTATTTCTTCGAAGGTATTCATCGTTTTAATGGTATTCGTAATCTTAAAAGGATCTATAAGATTTCTATAATAAAGATGTAGTGGCTTTTATCCTTAAGAAGTTTTTATTTTTATTCATGAAAAGCTAAAGATTTCTCGAATATCGCGTGCTAACAAAACATTATTTACCTTTTATTAATAATGGGCCTTTAAAAATATACCGTTGTGGATTTTATTAGCTTTTACTACAACCTATATACATGTATGCTATATGCTGATATACAACGTAGTTGCATAGACTGTGGCCATGAATTGTAGTAGTGAGGAGAAAATCTATCACACTACTGTTTCTCCTCACACTGAAACCAGTAAGCGCTCTTACGCACTAGCGGTTGGCCACGAGGCGGTTTGTTTGAGCGGTCCAACCGCTTAATGCGGTTTCTTCGCGTTTTTCTTCGCGGTTGGCCGCCATAGCAGTCAGTCGCGATTCAAAGCGCGTTCAGCGGTTGGACCGCTCGAAGGCGCGTGGCCCATAAGCAAAATGGACGCCGTCGAGATAGCTTGTGTTATTTATTTTTACTCCCGAAAACAACGAAAGAAAAATAAAAAAAGATACTGGATTCATCCTTTACTTTTCTCTGTGTCGAAGTTCATGGCTGCGCAACTCAAAACACGTGCATACTTCAATGGGCGGCTCGCCGCTAACTGGCCGCCAGTGCGTATACACTAGATGGCGGCTAGCCGCGGAGCGGGCCGCGGCCCTCCATTCAACCGCCGCGTTTGAAATTTTGTGGCGGTTTAGTGCGTACAATCATAAGCGGTTGCACATTAAACTGGAAAAGCGGCTAGCCGCGCGATTAGCCGCCCCCGCGGTTGACCGCTAGTGCGTAAGAGCGCTAAGAGTGACATATTTTTTCTGAAAGTAATATTCTTTATTAAAACTTTCATTGGTTCGAGAAGAATATAAAATCAGATTGCCAGAAAGAAAAGGGATTCTTCGCATCCTTCTAGGTTGACGATGCCTGACTTTGATATACTATTATTTTTATAATTGGCCTGTCTGAACGTATAATATCTGCTATTTACTATAGAACATTTATTTATTTATTTATTTATTTAATCTTTATTATACCTAATACAGTTGGTATAAAAGGCGAGCTTAATGCTAGGAGCATTCTCTACCAGCCAACCTTTGGGCAAAGCAGATAACAACGATGGCGGTATTAAATATTATATGAAAAATTTAATGAATAAGTCACTATTAAAAATAAAGAATATAAATAAAGCAGTAAATTCATACTAAAAACAGTCAAAGGGAGAAACTATAAATATATAAAGAAAATGTAAAATATATATAAAAAGATAAAATATATAACATATAAATAATGAAAATGTAGTGATGATGTAGATAGGATAAGATTTCTAATTGAGTCGAAAAAGTAAATTATGTGATAACTAAAGATTTAGCTTTCCAGGATTTAACATTTCAATGGTTATAATCGATATGTATAGGAAAAACTTAATATTCTGTAACACTGAGTGGTTCTTTAAAACTATGGCGTTAATTAAATAAAAATACTTCTTTGTGTGTACAAATCATCATCAAAACCATCATCAACAAAAGAAAAATTTTTAGTATAACAAAATAGCTACTTTGCATGACCACAAAATTTTGTAACTAACAAATGCGAGTTAATTATACATATAAAAATATTTTTTTTTTAAATTGACAAACCGTTGTATGTTGCGGAATAAAACAAGTTTCTGTTTCTAAATTCAAGGAGGTTAACATCTATGAAGGCAGAATTGTAATGTAATGTTGAAAATTATTTCTCTTTGGAGTTAATGAATGAAAGAGTTGCCTTTTGAAGTTAAAGGTATTTTGACTGTCATATTATCTCTCCTGTAAACTCTTCAAGAGGAGGATGTGTTTCTTTTAAATATACCTACTCTTAAATGTAATCGTCTATTTTTAACACGCTTTTTATCAGCTTCACTTTTAACCAAATTGTAATAAAACCTAAGAACTTGAATTTCACCCATTTCTAGTTGTTGTATCTTTATTATCATCGTGGACACTTGATTCTTGAAAGGATCCCCCGAATTACTTCAACTCTGAATAATTACTGGAAAGTTCATGTCGTTGTTTATCACGAATTCAACTATACATATAAATACTGTGTGTTCAAAATACAATATTAAAAATGATATTTCCTGCTAAGATAACAATTAAAGTTAAAATATTTTTTCTACATTATAATAATATGACAGATGGATATTAACGCGATAATATAACCTACTTAACAAAATACTTACAAATATAGCGTAGGATATTCTACAATTCCAACAGGTATTCTTATCTGTGATCTAAAATGAGTTTTCAAACACTTTTCTTTCTTTTCAGGTCGGGAGCATCCCCATCAATCAGTGGCACTAATGAAGCAATCCGCAAACGGGATATTGAACTAGCAACCACTCAGTCCGGCTTCAAGCGCAATAAAACAAAATAACATACCAAATAACCAGCACAAGCGAATTTAGACCTTAAAGCACAAAATCCCTCAAATATTAATACTCAATCCAATGGCTCAGTCCGGATTTGCGAAGTCGAACCAAGCAATATGTCAGATAAAATTTATCGATTCTAAACGACTGAGACATTCCAAAGCGAAGCATATTCACGACGAAGTCGTATTTCAAACTTGACTCGCGTTTAAACATTTTATTTTGAGTCAATTGCCATCTAAGTTACAAGAGGAATTTAAGGCTGGAAAACCGAAACCAATGTATGGTAACGATAAGAAAACGATCCGAGCAATCGTCGCCCAAGTCAGGGACTCGTATGGCGGCTCAAAATCATAATTCTCACTGCTCACGGCCCAGCTTTGTTACTTTACCTTCGTGTTTTCTCATATTCGTATCTTTAGTGTTGCAAGCAGACTTGACATTTGGCTCGTTCGATTTCAACGACTTGACTTACTCGGGTCTAAATATTACGAATTCGAATTCGACGATCAATTGGACGATCTTCGACAACGGCACCGTTGTCACTTTTTCTAATATAAAACATACAAAGTACTCCACGTTGTCGACCATTATTCTAGCGGCGGTTTTCATGGTGGTTATATTTGGCACTATCGTCGGAAACATATTAGTTTGCATCGCCGTGTGCTTAGTAAGGAAACTTAGAAGACCTTCAAATTACCTTATCGTCTCCTTGGCTGTGAGCGATTTGTGCGTCGCGACCATAGTGATGCCAGTCGCCATGGTTTATGATTTGCTGGGGACGTGGCCTTTCGGCCCAGTCGTTTGCGACTTTTGGGTATCCAGTGACGTTTTATCCTGTGCTGCTAGTATTTTAAATCTTTGTATGATATCAGTAGATAGATATTACGCTATAACCAAGCCATTAGAATATGGAGTGAAGAGAACACCAAAGAGAATGCTGTTTTGTGTTTTTATTGTTTGGATGAGTGCAGCTTTTATATCCCTTCCACCAGTTTTGATATTGGGTAATGAGAAGACAGAGACTTCGTGTTCAGTATCCCAAAACCAGGGGTACCAAATTTACGCTACTTTCGGTTCGTTCTACATACCACTCACAGTGATGGTGGTGGTGTATTATAAGATTTTTAGTGCAGCGAGAAAGATTGTAAAGGATGAAAGGCGAGCTCAATCACATCTAGAAACTCATTGTTACTTAGAAATTAATGTAAAGAATGGAGGCGCAGCGGAAGCGAAGTTATTAGGAAGCCAGCCGACACAACCGCCTACGAGAGGGTCGACTGCGAGCACAAATACTACCGTAAGTGGAGTCTTCTCTTATTTGCGCATTATTTACGTCAAGGCATATTTACTTTCTTTACTTATCAAAGGAACAATTTTACTACTTTACTACTTTTTGTGTATTTGTTCCGTGTGTGCAGCTAGAAAGATGTCACCATAATAATTGTTTCCCTCATTTAAAAACGTGCTTTATTAGTCTCGTTACCTGTATCAATAGATCCCGAGATCAGATTACTGGTACACTAAAAAAATAACTTTAAAAGTTTATATAACGTACGTATTGTAATTTTTAACTCGTGTCTCTTTCTGTGTCTGTCTATATGTCTATGGCGTCGTAGCTCCTAAACGAATGAACCGATGTTAATGTGGTTTGTTTTTAATTGAAAACCATGTCTCTCTTAATGGTTTTTAACTATATTTGTTGAACATAAAATAAATTGTCTCTTAGGTACACTTAATACAAAAATCAGATTTTTAAATGATAAATGTTAATTATTTTCGTATATGTATGTGGGTGAATTTCAACAAACACGAATTTTGCCTAATTACAGTGGCGAATTTAAATACGCTGTTTCTGAGAAAATTTTTTGGCCTAAATAATAGATAAAGAGTAGTACTAATTAATCATATACTAGAGATCGAAAAAAAAATATTAGTTCATGAGATATTTCCATTTGAAATGATCAAATGCCACCGAAATTATTTAAGGGCCACCGGAATTAAAATCCAAGCCACCGAAATTGATTAAATTTAAACTTGCTGTTTCTAATACACTTTATTTGGCATAAATAATATGTAAATAGTAGTAATAATTAGTCATATAGTAGAGATTGAAAAAAAAATTATTTGTTCCGGAAATATTATCAAATTACACTATCAAATGCCACCGAAATTAGGACCACTGGAATTAGAATTTGATCCACCGAAATTGATTTATGCCAATGAGAAATCATAAAGGCAGGATCATTTAATAAGTTAAAGATAATAATATGTACATTTTGAAGAATAGGAGTCTAGATGAACGGACTCCTTTTAGCGGTGATTAGACAGGCCCATTGCACTTCTGAGTCACGTTTATAAGCTGTTTTCGAGGGTCCTCACAAATCGCATTGCACGCAGGCTTGACGACTTCCAGCCTTCCGAACAAGCAGGATTCCGAAAAGGCTACAGCACCATAGACCATATACACACATTGCGGCAGATTATACAAAAGACCGAGGAGTATAATTTGCCGTTATGTAAAGCCTATGTGGACTATGAGAAGGCCTTTGATTCTATCGAGATCTGGGTGGTACCAGATTCTCTCCAGCGGTGGCGAATCGACTACCGGTATATCGAGGTGTTGAAGTGTTTGTACTCATCCGCCATCATGTCCGTCAAGAGTACACGACACATCAACGAACCCCATCAGACAAGTGTCAGACAAGGATGTCATATCCCCAAAACTGTTCACCGCTGTGTTGGAAGACGTGTTCAAGCTGATGGAGTGGAAACAACATAGCATTAACATCAATGGCGAATACATCACATACCTGCGATATGCCGATGATATAGTCATCCTGGCGGGTTCCCTGGAAGAACTTGGTACAATGCTCGGGGACTTAAACAGCGTCTCACAACGGGTGGGTCTTAAGATGAACATGGACTTGTCCGTGTTTTCGTCTTGACGAAAATCATGTCGAATGTCCATGTTACACCCGTATCGGTTATTGTTGACAGCGCTGCTCTCGAAGTTCTAGACGAATACAATTACCTGGGATCCAGATGGGTAAATCCAAGTTCGAGAAAGATGTCACTTGTAGAATCCAACTCGGATGAGCTGCGTTCGGGAAACTCTGTCATATATTGTCGTCCAAAACACTACCTCACTGCCTGAAGTTTAAGGTGTTCGAGCAGTTTGTGTTGCCTGTGATGACATACGAATCCGAGACGTGGTGCTTTACTATTGGCCTAATCCACAACCTCAGAGAAGCGCAGCGGGCTATGGAGAAGGCTATGCTTGGTATTTCTCTACGTGATCGCATCAGAAATGAGGAGATCCGTAGACGAACAAGGGTAACCGACATAGCTCGAAGAATTAGCCGGCTGAAGTGGCAATGGGCGGGCCACATAGTGCAAAGGACCGATAACCGTTGGGTAAGAAAGGTCCTCGAATGGCGCCCACGTCTCGGAAAAAGGAGCATAGGACGCCCCCCGACCAGGTGGACTGACGACCTGAAGAAGACAGCAGGCATCCGCTGGATTCAGAAGGCTCAGGACCGGTCAGAGTGGTGCAAGTTAGGGGAAGCCTATGTCCAGCAGTGGACCTCCAAGGGCTGATGGATAGATGGAGACACGCTTGTGTTTCTGTGGCCTATACTTCCCTATACGCTTTGATTTACCACCGGAGCCACCGAGATTGCGCCACCGGACTTAGAATCAGAGACAAAACTTGAATTTTAAAGAAAACTTTTAGTCACAGGTTAACTTTTATATCACAATTATAGCTGAAAACCGTTAATGGAACCCTCCATAAAATTTCTAGATAATCTGCTTTGTACTTTTACTAATATACATGACATCGGAATTGGATGATTTTGTATTCCTGCGCCACCGCAGTTAGTACTTACGTGTTTGGCAGGAAAATTACGCAGCCAGTCGGTCATCCTAACACGCAGTTTGCAAGAGCACAACTGAACGGTGCGGGGAGAGCCAGTAAGGTGTCTTTCAAATCGTGAAGTAACAAGTAATGAAGTATACAAAATGCGCCACCGGTATTGCTTTTTTTTGTAGGACATTTTTAAAAGATGTTTTAAGAGCTGTTGTTTAATCTTAAATTACTCCATAAATATATATTAGTTGTGTTATGTAATGTATTTATAAAAAACATTCCCTTTCAATGAAATTTATTTACGAAAAAAAATTAAATTAATAAAATATGTAAATAAACGCAGTTTGGACAGTACACCGGAATTAGATTTTAGGTCTTAGATATTTTTTTATTAAGAATCTATGTATTAAATACCTCTGAATACTTCACTATCATGTAGATCACTACTTATACTACCTATATAAAATTATGCATAATTGTAGTTTACCTCCACACATTAATTTTCAACCTCGCCGTCTCAAAAATGCACTTGGGAAATTCACCCATGTATACTTTTTACACATTGACTTGATTATGTGAAATAAATTGAGTAATTATAACTTTTAATATTTTCATTGTTACAGTGTAGTGGAGAAAAAACAGAAAGCAGCATAGGGCGGTGTTTCACAGGTCAGCGAAAATCAAACGAATCACAGTGTCCAATGTTACAACCGATGAAGACTCCAACAAAACCCATCCATACAATAAATAGGCCAAACACACAAATTGGCTTAACACCTGACAATAAGCCCCAAGGAAAAAATAATAAACGCAGACCATCTTCAGAAGCACCTAAATTGACAACGAGCAGGATTAGATCATCACTTTCAAATTTTGCTCATAAAAGTCATTTGGCCAAAGATTTGCTACATCCGACACATTCACCGCATCAGAAAAAGTTGCGATTTCAACTAGCTAAAGAACGAAAAGCATCAACGACATTAGGAATCATAATGTCGGCATTCGTCATCTGCTGGCTGCCTTTCTTTGTTCTAGCTTTGATCAGGCCGTTTGTCAAAGAGGACACTATCCCAGACGCAGTAAGTGCACTTTTCCTTTGGCTGGGATATCTTAATAGTCTACTTAATCCTATAATTTACGCCACTTTGAACAGAGACTTCAGGAAACCTTTCCAAGAAATACTTTTCTTTAGGTGTTCAAATCTGAACCATATGATGAGGGAGGAATTTTATCATAGCCAATATGGCGGGCCGGAGCCGCATTACTGTGGAAATAATTCTAAAATTCAAAACTATGATGAAGGCGTTGAAATAGTTTCGGCTGTGGATAGGGAAGAGACTAGAGCTTCAGAGAGTTTTCTATGATTGTCAATCCCTCAGGTCACTTCTAGAGACCTTGATACTGTGATGTAAAAAAGACTTTTAAAGTTATAGGACAAAGTTATGATAGTGGTGGGTTAATAAATTTAAGTATTGAATGAATTATTGATAATACCAATCTTACTAGTCTCATTCTTACCTTTATCACAATGTACTGATTAATTATCCTTTATTATGTAAATTATTCTAAGTAACACGTGTATGTTTCAAAGTTGCACGCTAACTATGAATTCATTATCTTACTTTGTATCATCAAAAGATGTTTATGAATTTTATTTAGATACCTACCGAAAATGCATGATTATTAATATTAATTATTGTTAGTTAGCGTGCAATAATATCATGAATTTGAGACGTCAAGTTCAGTTATTATAAAATTGATACTTTCAGATTCACCAAAGAGTTTATTAAGTAATATTGCTGTTGTGAATTAACAAGTTATGTACATTGTATTATATTGTTAAAAATGGTGTATGTGTATGACAAATTATGTAATAAAATTAGTAACCAGTATTTCAATACATGTGATAGTAGAATTAGAGTTTTGTTTTGTTTGACCTTTAACGAGTCTATTATTATTAATTAAATTAGGTATTTTATTATGTATTCTTTGTGCACAACTGTCGTGTTGTTAACTTCAATCAATTTATTTACCTCTTGCCGCTTTTTATTAATTATAATTATAAGTAAGTAATTTATTGTATAATAATAATATTTGATAATAACAATCGGCACTGCCAGGTGAAGTAATAATTGTTTAAAATAAAATTAATAATTTTAAATTGAATGCACGACAAAATTTAAATACAACATTATTATCCTTTCATAGTTACCTACTGTAAAATAGGTAACCGTTTGGATATCATCATACTCGTATAATCGCCAATATGAAGGTATAAAAATCCATACAAGTCCTTCAAAAATAATAGTTTCATTGACTATTTATCAAATATTTATATAGAGAATTTATAATTTCCAACAATTTACTTACATAGAACAGATTTTTAAATTAACATAATTACTATTAATCATCCAATATTCATTCAATTTTTTGATCTTTTTAATCAAATCAAATCAAATCAAAAACCTTTATTCATATATAATAGGTATCACTGATTATGCAATTCATTTTTTTAATCTACCAGCATATTGTAAAGGTATTTTGTCATTGAGAAGAAGAGAAGCCGAAAAGTTACATAATGTTCTAATCTACGCGGAATAATAACATTATTTTAGAAATCTTACTAAGTCCAATCGATTCGCCGTGTGCCTCAAAAGTATTAATAATAAGAATATCTATTAATTATATTATTGCATTCATATTTTATTGATTGCAGTGAAAGTTGCTTTAATTCTTTAATTTTAAAAACAAATACGAAAAGTCCTTAAAATAAGAATATCAAATGTTTTAGTAAATTATTTATTTAAATTATGTAAAATGTATAATACATTTGTATGGCATCGGTAACAAGATATTATCATACCATATCAAGAAAAGTACAATAATTATTTTCCTATTTTTTGATATTGAAGTTTGCTTGAGTTTTTGTAGTGTATGCATATTGCATATTGTGTATTAGAATAGAAAGAAAATCAGCATTGTAAATATTGTTAACATAATTATAAATTTAAATTAATTGTAAATATACATAATAATGTAATTTAATTTAAGTTAATAATAAATAATGATTGTAGGTGAATATATTGCAGACAATGTGTGGGGAAACTACGCTTTGAAACTAATAATTTGACAGTTCAATTTGATGTTCTATTAATTGATAAATTAATATAAAATTTCTTTGATGTAGTTTCTTTCCATAGAGTATTGTAATCAAATGAGGATAAAATTAAGTATTATTAAAATTTTATTTGGTGTTTAATAAAATATTGTTATATACATAGTTAGTGAATGTCCTATGTAAATTATTATAAATACTAACAATAATCACTTATTGTTATTTGTGTAGATATGTGTTAAACCAAATATTATAGTATAATATTTGATTTGAACTAGATACATACATGGAATTGAGGAAGTAATTACGTTTAATAGTGAGTCTGTGAAAATAAATAATAAAAATTAAGTAGTACATATTGACTATACTTAATTTATTGTGACTATATTGTAAATAATTATAAGTTACTTATGTTGAACCAAAAATTTTACAATTCAATATCCGCAGACATAAGAATACTGGTAAAAGTTCAATAAAAACAGTAATGTTTCCTTTTTTATCTTTTTATACGAGTATTATTATCCATTAATTGATTAATTTTTTATCTTTTTTACCATCTTCAATAATTTTGATTGTTGTTCATCAAGATTAGAAGAGCTACGAATAAACTGTTATTGTATAACAGTTCAGGCGCTTATTCAAATTATTTAACAAAATTATTACATAAATTATGATTATTAGCCTGTAACCAAAACTTGGGAACTCTTGTTGTTTATTCTTATTATGCACGAATTTACATGTTCTCTTAAAAATTATAACCGTGCTAAAATGAAAACCAAAGCTAAATCCACATATTTTAAATTATAATAATTCATATTTAATAATCCAGCACTGCCCATTTGTAGTGTGTACAAAAATGAAAGTAAAAAATTACATATATGTTTCAACTTTTGATGTGATAAAAATTGTAATAATTACCATGTAATATGCTGCTTTTAGTCAAGTGATTACAACTTTACCGGTAACTTGGAAAACGGTAGCAGGACAAATCTAACATACGGGCAAGTAGTGAACTAAGTATAATTTTACTTCTCTTAAATAAATTATGTATTGTATATTATTTATATTAAACATTTTGAATATAAATAATATTATGTTGAAAAGTAAGAAACTTATGCTGGCAACATCTGATAATAAACGACATTAATTACCACAGAATACATAATAGCACAGAAGAAATAATTACGTACTTATAATAATAGTACATAATTGTACAGAAGACAAACTCCGCAAAATCTTATCCTCTCTGGAAATGTTAGGGTTGTATTTTTGAAAGAATATAATTAATCTGTAAGTGTGGTGTGTACCAGGCCTGGTATCACTCAGAATTTTGATAAATTCTTAAATTCATAAAAAATACGTTCAAATTATTTTTTTCTGTGATGGTAGTTAAACATTTTAATTATTATGTAAAACAATGGAACTTAATTTGTAATTGGTTATCAACTATCCTTGCAGTACAAAGTATTTTAATAGTGAATTTATTTGTCAGTATTTTAGTAATAAGTTATATGTGTGATTCTGACAGTAATTATTTTTAGGAATAAAATATATTCCTAAAAATAATTGCATACAAATGATGTGTCATAGCAAAGCAATAAAATTGTTTTTTTAGGTTTCTGTGATTTATTTTTATGTTGTACAATTGAATGTAAATAAGATACTATTTCAGTCTTCTTGTGTAAAAGGAGCACTTACGGTCTAATATAGAATGATAGTTCATGTGGGTCTAATATGAACACAATATTAATAATAACTAAACTACTTACTATTTACTATACCTACTAATTTTGCACGAAATTGTGATTTATATTTATGAGGATGTAAAAACTGTTGTGAAATATGTAGCGACAAACTTTCAATGTATTTTTCTTAAGTAGGGTCTTGAAAGTGATGAAATAAAATTAGAATTCAGAATGCCTTTGTTTCATTGACTTATAAATCAGTTCGACTTGGTTGAATAACTAGCCTATGCCTGATCTTTAAATAGGCTAGAAGTGAAATGTCATGGTGAATACTTTGATATTATATCGAGTTTTATCCATGTTAAAACTAATGTCCTTGATTGATTGAAAAAAACATTACTAGGAACCGAGAAAACTATACAACGAAATATAGCCCACTATACAGTACTGTAGAAGATAAGAAAATTATTGAAGACCGGGGATATAAAAGGCGGAGCAGATCGAATTTAGCTGTTGTCTGGGACGTTACTCTGCCATTTTTATCGTCGAAACGCTGTAATTTTTTTTTGTTAATTCATTTACATCGTAATTAATTCAATTACTGTAGTGTAAAATTGTTTCTTTTGATAAATTCATTAAAATTAAATATTAGGTTATAAAAATTTTGTTTCTAAAAAATAAAATCCTGACAAATATCTAACAATAAAATATCTGACACACTGATAACAGAAAAATATCTGACAAGTACCTATTAAGTGTGTTACTACTACTACTACTCAGTGTTGCCAATTTAGTCCTTTCGGGGCTAGATCTAGCCCATTTTACGGTTTTTCAGCCCCTCAAATAATTTTTTAGTACCTAGCCCAATTTCTAGCCCCAAAATCATTTTCCGCCATCTTGAAAAAAGAGGGATAAATTCAGGTTTTCCACAAACTTTTTGATGCAATCGATCGAAAAAACCAATTTAGGTACTGAAAGATATCGAAAAAATTACCATTATCATACTTGTAGAGCGTGTGACGACCTTTTTTTTCGCCCTCACCTCTGTTAATTAAGCAATAGCCCCTATTTTCAATGTATTGGACGAATCTGGCCCTTTTTAAAACTGTGTTTAGCCCGAAAACCTGATACCGAGTTGGCAACACTGCTACTACTTAGTGTGACATCGCATAAGTAGCCGCAGACGATCACCGATTACAATCTTAACTCACCCTAATACACTCTAAAGAAACATCAAGTATATTTTAATAATGACTTTAGTTATAACCGCCACAATCACGACCTGAAGGCGTGTCAGAGCATGCAACGGTACTAGTAACTAAATGGGTGGAAATTACAGCCTTTCTCGAACGTGGAAATGACGTGCTTTGTAATGCGTGAGCTTGAGGAAACGCTAGGTAATAAATTGTGATAAGTGTCCCGAAAATTGCTTACATCGCACAATGGTTATGGCGGAAAATGGAGTATATTACATCGTGCACTTACGATGTCAATCCATTAGGAGTTACGAGTGAATGGTAATCTGCGTAATTTTAGGTCTAGTGCTCTCTTGCTTGAGTTTTGACTCATTGTGTTTCGGCTGCGGGCTTGAGAGCCAGTAATTTCTAGCTTCTCTTTTTTATTCGCGTCAGTGATGCCTTTGCTAGGTAATATTCATGAGTAACGTTAACCCTTTACCACGACATCGTAACTCCGCTTTTTTGTATGCTAGTTAGGTTTAGGTATATAAATGAACGTATAGAACTCGGCTGTAACCAACAATGATATGTCCAACCAATTTGCTTCCTGAAATGTTGGCCTAGGTGATATAGGTGCGTTCTACTGACGAATACGAATACTGACCCCAATCCCATGCGGACAAACTACAGTGTTGTCACAGATCACAAGCGTACCAAATATGTCATATGAAGACCGTTATTTTTATCGCTATCCAAAGATAACTTACACACAACACTAAAGCTGTTTAAGTGTCTCAAAAGCCGGCTACACCTTAGTATACATTTAAAAATGAAAAAAAAACCCGCCTGCTATCAAAAAATGTAGAGCTTTTTAATTCAATACCCCTCCCTATTGCATCCATTATTGATTATCATGCTGGGTTCGATTCCCAGCGAGGCGGATATTTGAATGATGAGTTTTAATTTCTGGTCTCGGTCTGGATGTGAGTGTCCTTGTCTTGTGTATTGTCCATGGCACCCACGACACAGGGAATCCTAGTGTGGGGCTATGAGTGTGAAGTGTTATTATTTTATAAAATCAGAGTCAGAGTTTCATCCTTATTTTTAGTTACAGTTAAGAAAAACGAGCGAAGTCATGTAGGTACTTATATCCACAAAAATATTGTGTTTTAATAATTATTTTTAACATTCAAGAAGCATATTACTAAGAATATAATGAATTGAAAAAAAAAACTTTTATTTTTCGGATTTAAATAATTAGGTACGCGTAATTTCAAAATAGTTGGATACCAAAAACATGAAATATTTAAATGATCATATTTTCACTTACCTGTACATGAAAAGCTTACATATTTATAAGCTTATATGTAAAACGTAAGCTTATACATTATGTCTTCTATGTAAGACGTCGTGTACTCTTATACATACCCAATTAGTAAATGTTCAGAATTTTACTCTATAAGCAATTATGATGTGAAATTCCGAACTCCTACGAATAGGATTAACGCGTAAAATTACATCGCATCATTACGTGCAATCAATCATCATTAAATACGTTTTTACCCTTATCAGCCGTTTCCAGCTTTACACAATTTTCGCTGCATGCCTCGTCACTATTGAATGGTGAATAGTTCAATTTTCACCCGACTGCCAGGAAGGGTTATATGTTTTTCGCACGTAATATATGTATGTATGTTTGTTTGTATGTACATATGTATGCATGTAATATTTTTTATTACCTCATATCTTCCAAACCACTGAACGGATTTGTAAAATTAAGATATCATTGGATTCGTCTTGATAACCCAAGTGTTCTTAGATAAGTGATATTAAATAAACAAATAGATATGGTGGCTGTGAGATGCCATTTGAAGTATCAAAAAATGAAAATAAACCGAATAATGCAACATGGGTACCAAATTAAAGAGCTCATATAATCCTTTGCAAAGATATATCATTATAGATTTTTTGATAGCAGGCGAGTTTTTTTTACTTTTTAAATTTATACTGGTTTTTTGAAATACATAATAACTAGATGTTGCATTTAACTTAATAGATTAAACTTTTATTAGAAAAAGAACTTCGGATATAAGCGCTCTTATTTCCGAATGTCTTCTAAAATAATTGAGTCTAAAATGATTGTTTTTTTGTTTTACAATTTATTAAAAACTAGCTTCTACCCGCGACTTCGTCTGCGTGGACTTGAGAATTAGTGATTATAAAAGATCCCGGCCAAATGCGAGTTTGATTTGCGCACCGAGGGATTTCTACAAATTTATCGAACATAAGAGCAAGATTCATTAATAAACTTAACTTTGCCGCTGGAAAACTGTCGTTCCCATACATGGACATAGCGATCAATTAACCTAATACAAATAAGTTTAAGTTTTTTTGAATGATGTCTCCACGCATTCCTGAGAAAATAGGATCGACAGACAGACGGACAACGAAATGATTTTATATGGGTTAAGTTTTTTACTTTGAGGAACAAAACACCAAAAAAAATATACATAAATTCTATGTAGTAGCAAATACATAAAAGCAGTCCAAACAATAATTATAATCTGTACACCCAACTTCTATACTAAATTATACTCCTTGACTTGAAGAAGAAGGTCCACCTCCGACCTTCGAACGACCTGATCCCAACGAACATGCACCCAATTTTTAATGTGGGATATAAAATATATGTGACTCAAATTTCATCGAAATCCGAAATTCAGCTGTTTTACCGAGAGACATATTAGTGGGTTTTATATATTCTAAGTACACCATCAAACCAATTGGTCAATGATGGACTGGTTTCACAACGTCGACTTTATCAACAGCAAATATCTTTAAAAACGGTTACGTTATTTTTGTCCGTTCAGGATTTACATAATAGTTCTTCAAGTTACACCCATCAGACTCACATTGATTCCCTAATCATTTTGACTAATAATTTTACCTTTTTTTATCCTGGACCGAAAAATTAAAAAAAAATATTAGAAACATATCCTACAGTATTTCAACAAAACTCAATTCAGATTCAGAAAACATAAACCGAATCCAAAACATAACCAATCCAAAATGTCTTCCGCATTTTACCACATTCTAGGATTAAAACTCTAACATTATGAAACATTTCAGTACTCTTATTCATTAAAATAGTACCTATTTGTACTTACAAAGTTTGTGCCAGATAGCTCTAAAGTTTTCCTCGTAAGGTTAAACAGCCAAACCTAACCTAATCGAATTCGTCTTCCATTTGAATTACGTAGTGTTTTCTTGACACTACTTCTTCCTTCTTTTTGACTTACTGTGAGTTATGATTATGTTTTTTTGTTTTAATCTGATCAAGTAATAATGTCTGTACGACGGTCTCTATGATCATGCAAACTGCCACCTCGGCGCCGCTCCATCTCCGTGATCGGAATGGGTGGTTTAGCAGATATCTGAGATGTACCATGTCAGATTTCTCGGTCAATGTTTGATCGTACCGACCACAGCCCACATGAGTTCCTGAGGGACGTCTCGCTCCTCGACACATGACTGCCTGGGAGCTAAACGCTTCTGCGCGCAGAGTCATAAAAGCCTCCGATCAACTGAGGGGTTTCTCAACCGCGGCACCAGCTAGATTTACGGAACTGAAAGGATCCCCTACCCGACAGCAGGGCCCGCCTATCAACCGAGATACTCTAGTTATATAACCTCAGGAGGAGTTTATTCCTGAATGACTTTGGGATTTTTAAGTACATGTCCCAAATGCCAGATATTATACCTATCAAACGTTTCAGAAGAAACTCATTGTATGTCTGCAACATTACGATAAGATTATTTTATTTTAACTGCTATTTATACATATATCTCGATACATCTTAATTCTAAGCTCTTTTAGATCATATAATAAACAATTCTGTCTAAAATTCATAGAATGGAAATTTAATAATATCTTCACAATTTATTATTTTTTCATTCTTCTTTTCTTTATTAGATGATAACGCATGGGTGATGCTTTTAGTCTGATCACGGACGACGCTTTTAGTTTAGTCATCCATGGAGGATGATGAAAATTTACCATCAGGCGGCTCGTCTACTTTTATGCGTCTATGGGTACGCAAACAATAGCACAGTGGTAGAGAGATACCTACCAAGTTCCAGGGCCAGTCGGGAACAAATTCAGTCTGAAAGAGAGGCCATGGTGGCTAGTGTGAATCTCACACTTCGGACTGCGTCCGAGTGGGGTGAAGCCAATCTTGTGAGATTCAATGCCACTTAAACGAATACGTGTCTATTCACTACCATGAGGAGCCCGCTCACCTTGGCTCCTACTTTTCGGAATGTGTTCTTGGATTATACCGACTGCCTTCAGTTGTTAGGAGTAGAGATATCCTCGAAACTCAACTCTGAGTGGTTCATTGAGACCAAGGCTAAGGCTGCTGCAAGTAAGCTTGGTGTCCTCGCAAAGGTGCAGCGGTACTTCACACCGAGGCAACACTTAAACATGATCAAAGTTCACGTTCGGCGTGCGTGGAGTACTGTTCGCACATTTGGGCAGGCTCAGCCAATTTTTCTGCCTTGTACATGGATGGAAAGACGTACAAAGAGGCTCATTGGCAACCCAGATTTGGTTGAGACCAATCTGCAAAGCCTCGAGCACTGGCGCAGAGCAGCCAGCCTCTCGATTTTCTACAGGGCACATTTCGGAGAATGTGCACAGGAATTGTTTGAAATAATTCTCCCATCTCCGTTTCTCCATCGAACGACACGACACACGGCGAGTATCCTGCATCCTTGTCGTGAACATCCCGTCGGTACAGATGACGCGGTTTGCCTCGTGATTCGTTATACGCACCACCAAGGACTGGAATAACTTGCCTGCGTCGGCGATCCCGGACGCCTATTACGTCTTCAAGAAAAGAGTAAATAGGCTTTTACTAAGTTAATGTGCTCACCACCTTCGACCACATCTCCACTTACCATCAGGTGGGATTGTAGTCAAGCATTAACTTATTATTATCGCTAACTCTGGTGCACACCATCGTACAGCGAATTGAATATAGGAATCCAATAGCACAATCTAACATAGTTATTTATGTGTTATTGATTGAGTAGGGTAACTAATTGACCTAAAACCCGAATGTTTTAAATATTATAATTTTTTATTGGTACACATTAATTTTAATAAAAGATTTTTTGACGGTTAAGTCTCGTCCTGAAACTTATTTACGTTTTTTAATTATGGCTTCTAGTTACCTAAACTGACATCTGTTGTTGATAAGCAGAACTAATTCACTGCAAAATTATAAATTAAAAAAAAATTGGTACACATTGATATTTTTGAAGAAATTACGTACATTTCCGATACTAAACAGTCTCTTATGTCCCTCTATCGGGCATTTCCAGTATTTCTTGCTGTTATGTGGCGTATCAAAAAGTCCTATTTATTGATATCTCGGCTTGTAAGCGACGTATCACGATAAAACATACACCAGATTTTAAGTTAGACCACCAGTAATACAACTATGAAAACCGCATTCAATTTCATCCAGTGGTTTTGGTGTGATGCGGTGTCAAACATACAGACAGACAAGATTTTTAAAAATGACAGATTTGCAATCTATTGCTCCTATATAGTCCCCTGATATCAAATTTTCTTAAATATCTTCAATGTACAGACATTATCGAGTTACAATTTTATTATATATATAGATTACATCATCAAATGAACGACAATCCATGTATTTACTTTAAAAACAAAATTATTCAACTATCTTACCTACATACTTGAATGACAAAACTTTTGAACATGTCAGTGTCAGCGTTAACAAAGTTTATAACTTCAAAAGACCCTTCGGGGCTATTTCGCTACATGTATACGTTTGCCAGACATTATCAAACTTAACCAACAAAGACAAACTTGACCGTTACAAATTTTGCTCAAGAATGTAATCTAATAAGATATTATTCTAGACTAATTTTTACCCACATAGAACGAAACGGAACGGAGACGGTATAAAGGTATGTATATGCGTTTGGGGTTAGAGGTTGTTTGTTTGTTTGTTTGTTTGTTTGTTTGCTTGTCTGTTACCGTTTTTTATGAAAACTACTAGGCCTATTTTATTGCAGTTTTTACATTCAAAAGATATTTTTATAGAGCTTTTATAGAGATTTTGTTAGCTACGGTAGAGATTTCACCCTATTTCTTTTTTTGTTTACATCCAGCGTAGGATTTTTCAAAATTTTTAATTTTGTTGACAAACACCATCATTCTACTAATATTATAAAAGTGAAAATTTATTTGTAAGAATATACGGATGTTTTTTACTCTTTCACACAAAAACTACTGAAGAGAATTTCACGAAAGGCACACAGGTTGATCTTGATTTTGAATAAGATATAGGATATATATTATATTATATTATCCCGGAAAACTCAGGTAAAGCCGCGGAGAGACCGCTGGTACCTAATAAAACGGTTACTGAGCATTGAAGTATTATTACTAGCGCATAGAACCGACCGCAAACACCGTGTACCTATGTCCCAATGCACTGACGCCACGTGCCTTCAATCTACAATGGATTCGTTCCATTTTGAAAGGAGAATTGGGGCTCAATTTTGAAAATTGAACCTTCCGGACACACATTTTGTTCGAGATGTCTGTTCTATGACATTATACTTCAATGATACTAAGTGACATATTTCATAAAACAGCGATCGTTGACCCAGAAAGAAAAAGACTGAGAAAGTATTTTTTTAATCATCCCCTGAAGAGGAAAATGTTTGTGTAATATCAAGATAATATTCGCGGATAAAGTCGCGGGCTTGTTAGATAAGCAAGACTCTTTTGAGAACTGACAGTTATTAATCAAGTTTTAAATAATCTGAAAAGGCGATTAAGGCACAAATATATTCAGCCCTGAAATAATCCATCATTCACGGTGAATCGACAAGTCGCAATGTTTAAATATTGTATCGATCCGAACTAAGGCTGTGGACACGAGATCTGCGATGGCGGAGCGATGGCGGAGCGATGGCGGAGCGATGGCGGAGCGATGGCGGTTGTGAGGCGGCGCGGCGCAGCGCGGGGCGATAAGCAGCGGTATCTCGCGTGGACACAAAAAAGCGCTCGGTCAGTCGTGCTAAAGTAGTGTTGTTAAGAATGATAATACTGTGATCTTTATTTATTTTTGATTGAAACTTACTTTTATTGTTGAAGTGATTGTAATGACTTTCAAAAAGCGTTTGTGACATATCTACTTCTGATAAAAACTTATTTTATTTATTATTAATGTGTCACAAAAAGTGACACGCTTGGTATTTATACAGATGGAGGTACAAGCGTCATCTATTCGGTTATGAGAAACATGAGTTTACGTCAAAGATAATTATTGGAGCCTAATCTCTTGATGAGAGCTGAATTATAATGAGAGATGGTGTTCATCCAATATATCAAGGAAGAAGTAGTTTGGGCGGATTTTCTATCCTTTATTATTGACTTAGGTGTCATTAAAAAAAATATATCTATACAAAAATTTGTATATTTGTAACATTGATTATATTCTAGAAAAAAAGAAGAAGCAATCTCCAATCAAGTTTAGTAATAAGTTTCGTAGGCGTCACCCCGCCCCGCCCGTGTATCGCTCATCGCCCCGCTCCGTTCTCGCCCGTTTCGTGTGCGTTCCTATAGAATGCTATACTGTTGTATGCATCGCTGCCATATCGCCGCCGCCCCGCAACCGCCATCGCTTCGCCATCGCAGATCTCGTGTCCCCAGCCTTAGACTTGACTTTACTTAGACAACATCCAAATGTAGTCAATTGAAACTGTTAATACAAAGAAAGTATATTAAAGCTGATATTAATGTTGATTTAGGACCATTATTTTGTTCCAATAATTGTTAGTAAAAAAAAAAGTCATGTTAAACGGATTCATTTAGCCTTAGGACCATTATTTATGTTCGGATAGTTTCAAGTCTGAGCAAAGCCTAAGTACGGTCTATAGACCTCACCCTGAGACTAAAATATATTTGCGGAATTAAAATTAAGCTAGGCTTCACTGAAATTATGGGGCACTAGCGTTCTGCCCGCGATTTTACAAGTTTGCACGATTTTCGGGATAGTATGTACATTATGTTATTTCAGACCATGGTCTATTTATGTGCTAAATTACATGAAAAATTGTTATTATGTGTAAGGTAGCAAACGTCCATAAATCCTTACAAAAAACTTTCACATTTTATAATATTAATAAGAATATTATGATCTATATATATAAAACACAAAATGTTTGTACGGATGTCCTTTATAGACTCTGAAACCACCCAACCGATATGTCTCAAAATAGTTTCATTTCAAAGGCAATAATCCGAACATGGTTTGAGACTACTAAAACAATGCATTACGCACATTCGGTCCATTGATAAAGTCGATTCTAAACTTTCGCGTACAAAAATTTCAAGATCTATCTCATGCAAACTGGATGCCGCATCAAGTCAAACTGCAAACGTAAGCTTGACCGTGTATGACCAATTTAATGTATAAAGGTCGTAGCTCATCTACACGACACCGCTCCCACCCAACCAAAGTATGAGAATTCAAATATAGACTTAAAATCGTGCTCTGTAGGTGCACTTTACAGTAACAACAAAAATTAGCAGCCCGCGCGCGGGAAACAAGCTTACCGCAACCTAACCACTCAATAGTTGCATCTACAGAGCACGATTTAAAGATTATGTTTGAATTCTCATACTTTGGTTGGGTGGGAGCGGTGTCGTTTAGATGGGCTACGACCTTAAATATGGCTCGTCAACGTCAACGTCGACGTCAACACAAAAACACTGATCTGTCATTCTCATCAGAAAACTTTTTAGCGTAGTGAAACACGCCGGGTATCCACTAGTAGCTTATAAGCGCTTTTTTCTCTCCTTTGAATAATTCATAGGTTTAAGGCCGCAACTTTTCCCGTTTTCACTCCTTAAACTTCTGGAACATTTAAAAGATCCATCCGTATACCAAAATTTTCTATACAAAGGTGATAAGATCGCTCACTGCTTTCTGGCTGCAAACTTTGAGAGAAGTTTTCTAATTACTTGAAAAGTTTTTTACCTCTTATTTAATGGCTGTTGAGGTTAAATTATGTTTGAGAAAATAGATGAATAAACGTTTTTTCATATGTTCTGAATTGTATGACTTAAATTCATAAATGGCTCACTACAAGGCTAGGGTCTGTCCTCGTAACTGAGGATCTAGAGCATATTACACCACGCTGCTTCAGCGCGGATTTGTGGAGGAGTTTCTGGGGAACGGGCTTTAATTTATAGCATTCATACCGATTATTATGGTATTCTTGCATTGTATTATAAACACTCACTCATATACAAACCCATAGCCCCACTCTAGGATTCCCTGTGTCGGGAGGGCAGAACAGAAATTGAAACCCATGTGTAAAATTTCTACCTCAATAGGAATCGAACTCAGAACTCTTCAAACAGCGGTCTGGAATGGTAATTATTACAAAAGGCAAAAGAATACATCGCACGCTTAATAATAAAGAGAAATAACTCAAAAATTGAAAAAATCTAGTTTTTGTAACAAAACGCAATAACAATGCGAAAACAATAGGTAGAGTTCGACAGCCGTTCAATATGGACGAATATGAGTGAGATAAAACATCGGTCGCCTCTTTCATTCCAAACGGATGGACCATGTTGTCTGTCAAAAAGCGATCCATTTAGTGATGCCTCAATCTTTGCAAAAAGTAGACGTGTGTTTTTGCGGCAGAAAGTCGATTGTTGCTGTTTACAGTTAAAACGTGAGTATTTCATTCATATTTTTTAAATCATAAAATGCTATGTTTCGATTTCATTCTATTTAATATTAAAAATGTGGCAGTGTCAAATGCATAATTTGTACTTATTTCAGTTTAGTTTTAAATTGTTTTTGTGGTTTTAAAAAGTAACTTGAGTTATTTCAGTTTATTTTTAAAATTTTATCACTTTTTTGTAACATTCTGACCTATTTCAGCTTATAAACAAAATGTAATAAGAGTTGGGTAAAATTTTTGTTTTTATCTCAGTTTATTAATTAATAGAAAAGTAAATTTAATTTATGTTTTTGATTTATGGCTTTTTTTGATTAAATAGGCGCTGCAATTACGCAAATGTTTTCACGAGGCCGAAAGATTTTAGGTTTACTAAATTTCCCAGCAGGCGGTAATGAGGAAGAATTAGTATCAACTATAAGGCACCAATTATGTACTTCCTTATAAACACGTTGCTATTCGCAAATATACAGGTAAATGCAACCCTAATCAATGGTTTTGTTTCAGGATTCACAAGACCAAGATAATTTTGGACATGGAAAATATTAATCCGTTCAACGACAACTTTGATTTAATATTACTCCAACTCTCTCTCTCTCTACTCTTTGATCTAATATTTTTGTATTGTGAGTACTTTGTTTACACACAATACAAAATATGTATACACACATGAACGCGCGCGCGCGCGTGCGCACACACACGCACACACGTATGTATACACACACGCACGAACACACGTAACGATTAAGTTATTGTATATCTATTATAGATAACTGTGTTCTTGCTCCCACGCTGTTCGCCATCTATTTTGCAGCTGTAGTCAACGAGACGTTAGAAAAAGTATTTGCAGGCATCCACATTCGCTTCCGAACTGATGGAATGCTTTTCAACCTTGCTAGGCTGAAAGCCCGCGCTAAGGTTTCATATAAAATGATCACCAAGATTATGTACGCGGACGACTTATGCTTTTTAGCAGATTCCCCAACTTCTCTACAACAGCTGATGACTGGTCTTGATGAGGCGTGCACCAAGTTCGGTCTTAAGATAAGTGTCAGTAAGACAGAAGTCACGACTACAGGCGCTTCAATAGACAGACCTCTGAAAATGTGTCTTGGTGAAGACGTTCTGAAGCGTGTAGATAAGTTCAAGTACCTGGGAAGCACAATAACATCACAGTGCGACCTTGATGCCGAAATAAACTGCAGAATCGGTGCTGCCTTAGCCTCTTTCGGCAAAATTAGAACTAAAGTCTTTCGTTCGCATGATCTAAAACTGGCTACAAAAATTGCAGTTTACGGAGCTATTATCCTGCCAAGCCTTACATGGCTCAGAGACATGGTGCCTCTACCTCAGGCACATAAAGACATTACACCAATTCCATCTCCGATGTCTGCGGGATATCATGAACATCCACTGGACGGACCGCATCAGAAATACTGAAGTTCTTCGACGCGCTAAGATTTGCGGCATTGAAGCATATCTGATGCGCAGTCAGCTAAGGTGGTGTGGTCATATGTTCCGCATGCCAGACGAAAGGATAGCGAGCTTCAAGATGGCAAGCGTAAGCACGGCGGACAGCTCTTGCGATACAAAGATGTGCTTAAAAGACATAATGATAAATTGCAGTATTGACTCTTTGACGTTGGAGTCATCTGCTGCATACCGCCCGGAATGGAGACGTCTTGTAATGCAGAAGACCGACGCCTTTGAAAACTCACGCAGAGACGAGCTCGATGCAAAAAGAGACGAGCTAAAAGCCAGACCACCAAAGGCTTTAAACTACCTCTATAGTGGTGGCGTACTCACTTGTCCGAGATGCTATAATATAATATAGCCTATGTCACCCGGGGATGGTGTAGCTTCCCAACAGTGAAAGAATTTTTTAAATCGGTTCGGTAGTTTCGGAGCCTATTCAATGCAAACAAACAAATCTTTCCTCTTTATAATATTAGTATAGATAGTATAGATGTTCTTCTCTTTTAATGTCTTTTGTCGTAATTTTCATACTTATTTATGTTATTTCATAATGATTGGGTAAATCCTAGCCTCCCACAACACAGGGAATCCAGACTAGCTGGGAGCTAGTGTAGTTGATATTATGTGAAGAAAGTTTAAATTTTTATCAATTATTATTTTAATTTAACAAGTTGTATAAAAACAAAAGGGATTTTTTTATGGAAATAGCCGGCAAACGAGCTGACGATCCCCTGATGGTAAGTGGCTATCGTCGCCTATGGACATCAGCGACACCAAAAGCATCACTGATGCGTTGCCGGCCAAGAAAGAAAGAAGAAAAAGAAAGAAAGAACTGGCTCTCAAGGCCCCAACCGGAACACGACGAGTCGTTTGGCGGCTGACTCATGCTCAAGGGTGGTAGCTATCCAAGTGAACCCCATAGAAAAATAATAATAGTAATAATGGTATTAATTATAATAACAATTATAATCAATATTACCAATATAATCCCTAGAGAGGCCCTACCGCCAGCGGGCTGGATTTAGGCGCCTCATACGACACCCATACGGCGTGGGAAGAAGGACTTACGGGCCTAAATCTTTGTTTGTTAGAGTTTTTTAAGTTTGTTTTAAGCTCCAGATCTCAATTATTCCTAAGTCTAAATAGATTAAAAAGAGTCCTAATTTCATTAAAACAATATTTTTTAAATTTTTTGATATTTAGGTATCAAGATTAACGAGGCTGTTTTAGTTTATGCTAGAAGTTCCTATTTTTTATGTTA
Source organism: Thymelicus lineola (assembly GCA_963932265.1). Lineage (NCBI taxonomy): Eukaryota > Metazoa > Arthropoda > Insecta > Lepidoptera > Hesperiidae > Thymelicus > Thymelicus lineola. The sequence goes on along the minus strand of OZ010703.1, from coordinate 6,161,558 downwards.
TTTTCATATTTTCTGTTTGTAAGTTTTAAGGTGCAAAACTTTAAAAGTAAAAGTTTATGTTGATTAAATAGTATCCAAGCCAAGTCCTTGTTTTGTTTTCATTGTTTTCATCATCATGTTACTAATATTTCTGTGAATATAAAATTTATTTCAGTCTCAAATTATGCTTTTAAAAATAGAATAAATAAAAAAGAGCAATGTTTTGATATAAATTTCAGTAGTCCTATACTTACAGATCAAAAAAGATATAAATTTAATTACTACCTATGATTTAATTTTTATTTTAAAATTAAAGAAAACTATTTAGTTGTGTGCCATAACTGATGTGGGTTTGACTACTATGGTTTTGTAATAAACTGAAATAAGTCGCAGGTTTTTTTTTCTATTTAGTTTTTTTCGGGGTTCCCAATATTGTAAAATGATAATTACTATACCAAATTCAAGGTGGAGATCTCTACTTTCAAATTCATTTTAATTTTACTTTGAAAGTATGACTATATTTACGGTTTTTTTTCATTTAGTGCAACTAATCAAACATGCAAAACTTTAAACGTAATTTCCCGTAGTTTATAATTTTTGAGTTATTTCTCTTTATTATTAAGCGTGCGACATGATTTTAAACTCAACTCATCGCGGACTGTAAACATTTTTAGTATGATACGGGTACTCACGATATATATTTTATACGCCGATATTTCGACCCAGTTACAGGGATCGTGGTCACGGCTAGACTGCGGTGGCGCGGAGAAACTCTTGACAGGTTGACAAACGACGTTCCGTCAAAGACTAATATTAACGTCGTCGAAATATCGGCGTTATATATCGTGAGTACCCGTATTATACTAAAAAAGGCAAAAGAATGTTATATTACTTGCCTGCCTACCATATTCCAGGCTACCACTCTCATAAAAATTCAAGTACCAATCCCACAAAGCCCAAAGCAATAAAGGCTAATTAAAATTTCATGAAATATATATCACACAATCACTTAACCAGTATCACTAAATCCTTTTATACCGTACCTCGACGCTTTAATCAGTTGAAAAGAAATAAAATTTTAATAAATGCAATTTCTGGAAAGGTCCGATAAAATTTACGACGGTTGTATGAGTAGGCAAATTGTAAAAGGAATATGTACTCAAACGATGTTTCGTTTTATGAAAAGGTCTGAAGCAAAGCCTATTAACGTAGTCGTTATAATTTTTTCGGATTTCTACGTTACAAATCTCTATTCTTCGTGATTTGATAACTGTAAAAGCTTTTTATTTGCTACACTTCCAAGTAATCTAAATCGAATCAAAAATGTAACTTAATGGAATACAATATTCATAAAGATAACTTTGATTTATAGCATGAAAATTAGTCTTAGAGCTACGGTTGAAGATCTTGATTTACTAATAAAAGACCATCGCCACTTACCATCAGGTCAAGGGAATTGTAGTCAAGTATTAACTTATAAGATATAAAAAAGACTCATGCCCAGTTGTGGGCCGTGTGTTTAAGCTGATCGTCAATATGGTGTATTTATACTACCCATTCTCTATGTACTGACATCAATCCATTAAAGGCCTACTACTAAGTACGGCTCAACTCTTAAGAAGGCCTAGCTAGAGCATACTGCTCCAGTGCAGATTGGTGAATGTGCTTCCATTTTTTATACTCCTCCTCCTTTACGTTTCCTGTATCATCATTTAAAATGATTCTATTTTACTATTTCAGTTGTACCTGTGATTGTACATCAAATCTTATATCTTTTCCTTATTAATGAAAATTCGTTTAAAACAAATAGCTGATGTTCAATTGTTTGAGCCAAATCATAATTTAGATTTGTATTGACAGTTCACTACATTTGATTTATTAGTCCATTGAAAAGTTACATTTGGGGTTGCGTTTTTTAGAGGACGCAATTTTATTTTTTTGATGTGTAGGGGGGGTCAGTGTAAAGCTAAAACCAAGTTTGTGGGGTCGCCACCCTTGTCCCACGGCCGCCATCTTCAAAATAGGGGTTGGAATGGTTTTTACGGTATATCTCTTAAACTATTTATTTGAGAAAAAAAAATTGTTAACATTTTTTGTTGCAAATTAAATTCTCTACAACTTTGGTCCAGTAACTTTTTATCGTAGAACTATAAATAAAAAAGTTATAAGCGAAAATCTTCAGAAATCTTCATAAATAAAAAAGTTATAAGCGACCACTTCAACACAATGTTTTGAGAGCTATTCTTACAATAACAGAGGTTAGGAATAATAATAACAATAGCAGGCAGCTGTTCTTTTATTCCCTCATGCTCACTTGGGTATTTTCTACCTGAACAGTATTCTCGGTAGCGGCTATCAGATTTAAAATTATTTTAAAAATCATTTGAACTGATTTCTCTCGGGGATTCATTTTACAAACTGGTTTGAAACAAAAATTAGTTATGACTAAACTCCGAAGATATTGAAGTCCGTTTTTTTAAATTTTCTTCCATCACATAGAAGAGATAATATTTGTTGCAGCCAAGCTCAACTTTGTAAAAATCATTGTGTAATTTTAATATATTACATATTTACAATAAAACTTACATAAAAGTAGTTCGACGCAACTGTATATTTTTCACGTTAATATTTTCATGGCATTAATTGTTCACTACCAAAAAAACCACCAGCTCCTAGCCTACTAAGTCATTGAACTAGTAGAGATAGCTACGCTCGGCATTTAGCTACGCGACAGAATTTGCCCCGATTAAATCTGTAGATGAACAAATTTCGCCGACATAGTTCTTAGGACGTGACGAAATGGTAATAGAGAATACAGCGAGTTATAGCACATCGTGCTAACACCCTAACTTAATAGTAGGTACTTGTGTTTTATAAAACTAGCTGATAATCCCCACTCCGTCTGTATGAGTTAACCACTTCTGAATTGGTTCTAGAGACAAATAAGAAATGTTTGATTAATAGAAAAATGCATCTAGGACGGAATATTTATCGAAATTTACAAAAAAAAATTCATACTACGATAATCAGCTAATATGTAAAAATTAGGTATGTGCTCAGAAAAATTGTTTTCTTGGATCTGGCCTTGATTTGATTTCGCCTTGACTCAACTTCATTCCATTTATCCACACAACCATCGGTAGGACTCTGCTCTCTCTAAGTGCGATGGAATTAAGAGTACTACCACTACGCTCCAATGCAGATTCGAGGAGTGCTTAGATGTTAATCGAGCCGGAATTTTTTGTGCCGTAACGCTTCCGATAATAGCCGAATCAGTCTGCATGTATTCCGCCGAAGCCCTGTAGAATTAAAATAACAATAACTAGTATACACAACTTAGTATACACAACTTAGTATACAAGTACTAATCCAGCTTAGGGCTTTAGTGGTTATCCTAGTAATGCCTATGACCCCGTTGCAAGCATTTATTACACAGCCCTTTAAAAATCAAAATTTTATCTGTCTACTACTTTTGGTCTAGGTTTTTTGGGCCTTTCAATCTGGGCCTTTCAATCTGCGCTTTGTACCTATTAGGTATTGCTGGCATCTTAGTGCACTAGTTCATCCAATCGTGCTCAAGCCTTTATTCATTCACGAGTACTCCTCGATTTAATCTTCGCGCTTTCTCATCGATTATGCATTCATTCAGGTGTGAAGCGAAAGTGAAGCGAAGTGTTCAAAATAAAACATCTCTGACAACTATAATTTTGTTGATATTTGTTATAGTACTAGGTACAAATAAACTCGTATTATCTGTAACGTTCTGCCCTACAAGTGACGTTGGAGTACGGTCATTAAGAATAAATATGATTTCTATTCCAATACATTAAACTAATACGAATATATCTATTGCATCGTTCACAATATTTTTTTAAAGTTAACAGCTGGTGTGCTAGCAAACTGACAGATGGTGAGGTACCATCACGTCTTCAATAAAAGAGTGCTTAAGATTTTATTAGAGCACGCTCATCCATCTATCCATCCATCCATCAGCCCTTGGAGGTCTACTGCTGGACATAGGCTTCCCCTAACTTGCGCCACGGTCCTGAGCATTTTTGAAATTAATTGTGACTTATTATCAAGCGGGTGGTTATTATCATTTGGAGATATGTGCTTAGGACAGCTTGAAATTGAAACCCTGTCATAAACATTATAATATTAAATTTGAACATTTTATGCACTAGCGATATTACAAGCGCGCATAAATGCATGTTATTTACGTGATGTGCATTGCAAGATCCTATAATGCATATGCGATGAGACGTGTCACGTCTGCGTACTCTATCATTTATCGCATAAATGATTCAGAATTGAAATTGTTGGCTTTGAAGTTGTAAGTCATGCAAATTATTATGTAGTGAATTAGTTACACTACCTATTTTTTTTATATTTACACGCTCGTACCCCGCAGTAGGGTTTTCATCTGTGTTGCGGGTGCCATAGGCGACACATAATATAAAACCCATGACCGGAGTACAAATAATTATCTGTCACATAAATATCTGCCCCAGCCGGGAATTGAACCCCTCACTTCGCAGGCAGGGTCGCTACCAACTAGGCCACAGAGTCTATGTATTTATTACTAACTATGTATTTATTACTGTTATATCATTTGGTTATGTTTAATAAGCATTGCTAATGAAGTATTTTTATAGTCAGAAACACGCGACGAAAACGCGGATGGAAACACATAGCGACGAAAACATGGAACGCCAAGGACACAGATGGTAACAGATGCGAACCTTGAGGATAGATGGTCACCGCTTGTATAAGTGTAACCGGCAACTTCATACTGAAACACAATTGCTTAACGCTGAAACACATTTATTTCAATAAGTGTGTTGGTTGTACGCTTGCCTTAATCCGAGAGTACATAAACTTGTCTTCTGTAACATACAAAATGTTATAACAACCATTAAACATAACAACAATTTAACAATCATTAAAGTTATAACAACGTACCCTTCCCGACATATCTTAAGTACTTCTACGCTTGTAATTCATAGCGGTCTAAACTCTTCACACAAAGCAAAACCACATGGTTTTGGTTCTACGCTCAAAGGAACAATGATTCACAGTCGTGTTTTGCACACGACACTGTTTCACTAACACATATTTGAGTTGTGCAAATACGAGATACAATCATACACGACGTATGAATATTACAGACTGAATTTATATGCTGGTTGCTTTAAATTTCGCCATTTTGCTTATTTTATGTGAAAATGTTTTCTTTAGTTTAATTTAACGATAGGCAAGTTGTTTGGTGGAGATGAGTGTTTTGATGTTGTGTTGAAATCCACTTACATTTTCCAATAAAAGCTGGCGTCCACACTATGCCCGCGGAATTAATTTTAATACTCGCACAAACTTCGCCCTCTATTTAGACTAGTGGAAATTTTTTCCCACTAGTACCTACTGTCAACAGGACTTTTCAACAGTACAAGTGGGAATAAACGATTCAGGTAATGAATTTTCAATAAGGAATTGTAAAAAAAGTTTTGATTTTAGCAAATCCACTGGATCAGTCATTAGGTCAGGCATTCGTTAATCATTTTCAGCGTAGTGCAAAAACAGCTGGTATTAGGTATTATTATAAGAATTACAAATTACCTGACTTATTTTCTCAAAGTATGAGGCATTTCGTGAAATAAATTACGTTGCGTTAACGGAAAAAATGAAGAGCTTTTCCTTAATAAGCTTCATGTGCTAATTGTAAAGGTTAAGATATTCAGTTCGTTGCGTACTAACAATAACAATTTATTTCTGAGAATTAAGTCCAACAAATCCATACGTCCATCTCTGACATTATTTTAATCCTATTAATATTAGGTACAAATGGGAAAGGTTGTATGGATGTTTGTTTTCTTCCTCGCAAAATCTATTAAACGGATGTGTTTAAAATAGCAGCTTTCTGAAGCGTTATGTACAGGGTTTCTTTTAAGTCTATTAGTTTAAGAATGTGGTGGAGATGTTTTGGTATGACGCCCGTGGTGGAAAATACCATGTAAGTACTGTAGTAGCATAAGTAAATGTCATTGCCCTCTGTTTTATGCAACGTTCGATATGAGCAACATTTCACGCAACCTGCATTATAATACTAACCTCTTGTCTCTGTGTTCCGTGAATACTAAGTACATGTCACAAATTAAATCAGTATGAAATCAAATCTCGTGCGCATCATTCGTGTGTTCTCATCTCACAAACCTGAACACCGTAAGTATACCAGTTACCAGGTCACACCAGAACATGCACACCCTCATTTTAGTGACCTCCACAAGCTCCACAGTACTATAATATTATGTACATAATTTTACTTTCTCCTGCTTCCAAATTCTTGCTTCTTCTTTCTTGAATTTTGTGTATTTGCTTATTTTTTCTGATATAGTTTTTTATATGTTATGCGTGTTGGGTGCAACGATATCTATCAGGTAAGTTGTTTTGTTGATTTTATTATGAAGATATTATTATTATTTATTAAACCGTGGGCGGAGCATTTATAAATAATAGATAATTATATAACAATGTTTACAGCTGTAAAATACAATATTCTTTATTGTGCACACTAGAAGTACATAAAATATTACAATTTGAGTATTATTAGACACAATAAGCGGTTTTATCGCTGTAATAGCGATTTCTACCAAACAACCTGAGGGTAGAGGACACAGACGTTCAAGAAATAAAATAAAATAAAACAAACAGTAAGAACATAAAACACAGACTGCGGTTAAACGGTCGTTAGGGACGGTTTACTGTTAGAGAATGCTACTTAGCATTAAGTCCGCCTATTGTACCACTTTTCTTTTTTTCAATAAATATTAAATAAATAATAAGAAGTTTACGAATTAATATTTAAAACAAAAGATAGAAACAAACTTTGTAGATAAGAAGCTATATTGACAAATAAAGCGTTTCCTTCGAAACTCGGACCCATGCAATTGATTTTACTACTACCGATCACTGTCCCAACTTTCATCTTATTACGATTCAAGCTATCGTCGCACGGGGCGTCGAGCTTCCACTAGATTTCGCTTAATTAACAAACATACCACAGAACTCATTAAGTAGAACGCTTAGTGGTATTACCATAATTCCTCCGAAATGAAACAGAGCGCTATTACGATACATATAATAAATGATGTGTATTAGTTAAGTATAAGTAATAAGCACGATAAGTATAATATAATAAACCTTCCCTAAGTAATGTGTGTTTATTCTATAGTACGATCCTATCCTTTTTTTGCGGGAACAATAGACAAACAGGTGACAATACAACTGACAAAAAAACGTAACTTGAATAGAGGTTTCAGTTTTGGTTCGCTTTAGAATTTTATGCAAATATAGCTTATTAATATAAGCTATAATATATTTGCCTAATGGCAGTGAGTAAAACGAAGAAAATGATTCTTTTTAACGACCTTTTCTTGGCTTTGTCATCGCCTTCAAACTATTATATTATGTATTTAGAGTTATGTACAGTGTAATTATTAATAAATTATTAAGTAACCATGTATCCAGGAATTCTCATGATGATGTCATGACAATGACACGAAGCACAAGACAATGTGTAAATCGCACGCAACTTAGAAAACGAATAGTTGCGCGGTCTAATTCAAACTATTAAAACTGCAAAAAAACTGCAAAAAATTTGTAAAAATCTTCGATTAAATAACTAAAATCTAACTATGGAACAATCCACAGTCTTTCTGGGTGTCACTTTAGATTCCCTACTTCAATGGGGCACGCATATATCGGCTCTCGCGTGTAAACTAAGTAGATTTTTATAAGCCATCAGAAAGTTAAGACAGTTTGCAGATGTTAAGACTGCTAGACTTGTTTATTTTGCATATTTTCAAGTCTTTATCATTCTACTTGTCATCTAGGGACATATACATATACATATTTAGGGACTGCTGGGAAAAACCCCTGCATAATATAGAAGTCGGTGTAGGACGCCCTACTCCACGAGTAGTAGCGCACACGTTACATATTCACGCGCCACATAATATGTTTGTATTTCTTTTTAACACAATATTCGAATTAAGCTATTTTCAAGAACGAATAATGAATTCATTTATTGTTTGTACAACAAAACCCCGTTGCTGGATTTTTAATTTTTTTATAATGCTTCAATGTTCAATACAATGTTATTTTGATTGTTCAGGCGTCATTTATTTGTCAACAAACTATTAGGGGTATACTTACTCTGATATAACATGACATAATTTTAAGGAATCCACAATCAACATCGTAGAGATCGTCTAGTCGATAGTGGGGGTTTTAAACTACACGATCTCCACAGACTTGAAAAAAGAACCAGACGTCACCTCGTCTTATTGAGTGACGCCGCCCACTTACCATATGTGCGTATTTTTTAGTGCGGTCCGACCAATCCGACGCGGTAATGGCGGCCGATTAATAACCTCATGGTGTCAATGTGTGCGTGTGATACTTGTACAAATAGAGGAGTTGGTATTCCTATGGGTGCTTCACTGAATTTGTTGCTGACAATCCGTCTGTTCTTTTTTTAAGTCTGTGACGATCTCGTATATTCGAAACCGGTATTTGCACTACTGAAATCTCTGAAAAGCCATTATGATGACATCTTAAACGTTTTCGTGCTTCCTTTAAAAGTTCACTTCTTAGGACGGATCGGAAATTACTGACGTATAAATTTCAATGTTTTTTGCATTAATCGATTTTATTTTAATCCTTAGAACAGGATGGTTTCATACTAATATTATACTATATTTTATTCGCATCTATCTCTCTTAATACTTACTCGTAGATACCTATTTATTATTTATTTATTTATTTAATCTTTATTGAACCAAAGAAAAGTGGTACAATAGGCGGACTTAATGCTAAGTAGCATTCTCTAACAGTCAACCTTCAGGATGTGCAGAGAAAAGTTGAAGGCGGTACAATAACCATGGAGAACAAAAATGTATATATTAATATTGACGAATAGAGGGGAAATAATAAAAAGAAACAATGATAAATATTGACAGAGAAAAATAATGCTGTAAAGTGACACAAGATAAATATATAAATACTTACATTAATAACATAAAGATAAATAGATTACATAAAATGATTTTAATACGAGAGTTGCTTCAAAAAGAGAGCATGAATATTTTTTTTGAAAGAGAATTTAGAGCGCAATTGTCTAATATCCTTTGGAAGAGAGTTCCAAAGCCGAATAGCTTGGTAAGCAAAAGAATTGGAAATAAAACAGGTGCGATGAGAGGGAAAAGCAAGAGTTAGGGAATCAGAGGAACGAAGGTTTAGCTCATGGGCGTCACCGAGATACTGTAATTTACCTATGTTTAATTTATATACCTAATTATGTTTTATGCCAGTAATTAAAAATAGAGTTGAGCTTGAGTCAGCCGCCAAACGACTCGTCGTGCTCCGGCTGGGGGCCTGAGAGTCAGTTCTTTCTTCCTTTTTCTTTTCTCTTTCTCGACTGGCAACGCATCAGTAATGCCTTTGGTGTTACTGGTGTACATGGTCGACGATAGCCACTTACCATCAGGTGAATTATCAGTTCATTTGTCAGCTACTTCCATAAAATAGAATAGAATTTTCTTTTTAATTTTATTTATTTATGTATCTTTAATGTAATGTAGAATTATTAATACCACTATTATACATCTCCTTCCTTAATTTATTCTTATCTTATTATTTTTATAATAATAGTTTTATTATTGACGTCCCCGGGGAATAAAATGGTAATAGAGAAAAGTAAATTTTACAGGAGAAGCAAAAAACCAGTTTTGTTTTCTCGTAGGCAGTATAATGATTGGGTATCTTTGAATTATACATCAAAACTTGCGTTATTTTTTCTGGAATTACATTCCATAAAAATAATAATAAAATAATATATATCTTTTTAATTATCAGCAAAAAACAATAATACTGTTATCGTATTTAATTGTGTAGCACGTAAGTGTATATAACAATTTTATTCCCGTAAAACTCTATCATGCTATCGACAGTTTTCATCACTTACGATACACTTTTATTGAACTTTTACGAATTAATTGTAAATGTATTAAACTATTACAATTTTCTTCCGGTCAAAGTTAATACTCATCTTTGAAGTATTGAAATGTAACAATTTTATTTAGGGAAGAATAAAATGGTATACGCGTCTTACTGTTCTTAAGAGACTAGTAGTTGTTCAGTAATATATGATTACGACTTTATTATGGGCTATAATTTGTACATGACTTCCGAGGAATAAAAATAAAATGGCTCTAATTTTATGAAATTCAAAGATAAAAATCTAAATAATATTTAGCAGATGTATATTGACTCGTAGATGCCAAAAATGAAAAAAAAAATTTTTTCGGTAACCGTCGATACCATTTTATTCCCCGGGGGCGTCGTGTATCATTAATTTAATTAACCTCATAAATTCTAAAATATCATTTTTAATTTTAGTGCAAAACGATCTGTGCAAATAGATAAAAAACTCAGAATAATCTGCCGATTTGGGTGTCTTCGTGGCTAAATTAAAATGCCAAACTAGTTGGGCCACGAGGAAAATTAATTCCTCGTAGCCAATTCACTCAAAGTCGACATTTCTGCGAAGTCAAAATCGTCGAATCCCTCAAATTTTTACTCTAGTTCTTAGGTTTTAGGCCACTTGACACACACGCTCGAGCTCACAATTAGAAGATCGAGAATTTTACATACCTTAATAGGTCGTTCCCAAAGTGAAATATAGAGTAATCATAATAATAATATGATAAACATAATTTCCGCGTGCGAAGCTGCGGGCAACAATTATCAATATTTGCTCACTATTTGGTTCATACATATTGAAGTGAGCGAAATATGCTGCCACCTTCGTAGTAATAACAGGGTAAGTATATCTGATAAATGATGCTTGTTGGCTTCAACCCATTAGGCGCACACTGCACGGACTCATATGATGAAATTATACGGTTTCAGTTCTTGCTATTGAACGAGAGAAGTCTAAAAATATGCTGCATATTCTATTCAAGTAGTAACTTTACCAGTTATAATACCTATAACTGAAGGTTAATATGAGAAGTGGGAAAACTTCTGATTTTTTGCATTTGATTTTAATGTAATCACATCCTATTCTGAGATTTTTTTATGTTACGTACATAAACAAATGAGCCTTTAATTAAATTTGAATTACTTGTTAGTAAGTCTTCATGCTCGCTCTTGGACAGTAGTAAAACGAAAAAGAAAAGAGAAGAATGAAAGAACTGCTTTCCAAGCCCCCAGCTGAAACACGGAAAGTCGTCTGACGGATGTCTCAAGTAACAGAAAAGATGGCTAGGCAGGAAATATAACACTACCAATAATTATAATATTGATAACGACATTCTTACGTGAAGCCTTATCACGAAGAAGAGCCTCCCTCCTTCACCTCTTGCCATAATATGCAAGCGTGGGCTAGTTTATAATAGTAGACACTATTCTAGGTAGCCACAATTGACAAATATTTTTATTTTAAAATTTAGTTAATTTCTGTATACATAAAGAGAATAAATTAATATAAATCTAAATAAACTTACATGTAGATCTTATAACTAAATTAGTATTATATTAAAAAAGTATATTTACAAGAAATAAATGTCACCCAAAATTCCCAAATTAGGCATTGTACCCAGAACGCTGGCAGCATTGCCCCGCTGTATTGCCAAACTAATTCTTTGGGCAAAGTAGCTGCCAGCCTTCAGGTCTCCAGAAGTGCGGACTAGTCGTTTCGACATGTCTTTCATGAAACACTTCATGTCTGCCGACCACGTACCCAAAGTTTCCATTGCAAGCGCCGCAAACTCATAGTCTTCTGTAACAGAAGAGTATTTGCGACGCTTTAGAAACTGAGCGCGATCGGCTGCGGCCCCAGCTTTATTGCAAGTGTCATGCACATAAGATGGGGCCAAAGTGTCAACACATGTTACATCCCACACTAAGGTGCGACCTAATCTCCATGGCACAAGAGTTGCACCGTCGGGTCTCTTACCATCGTCTCTGCACATACCACATGGTTCTAGCGTGGCAGGTACAGACACCGTGACAAGAGCCCTACGGATCAAATCATTAATTGTGCCATGGCGATAAAATCGGCCAGCACTCTTAGCGCAGGATAGACCATGTCGACCCAACCGATCCACACTTTGGCCGCAAATGCAATTGTGAGGTTCACAGACTTTGGCACCGAGCCTGAGACATATGGAGATGCGTAGGGTTGAAGCATCTAAAATAGTGCCAAGATTATGTGAAGGCAGAGCGTGCAACCAGTAACTTGAATTCTCATCAGAAACCGCTAACAGTCTCGCCCTGTCCGTGTTGTCCACTGTCTGATCAAGGAGAGAGGCAAACGTCGACTTGATTCCGGGCATGTCCCAAAATTTTTGTTTTGAACTGTCGACGGGGATAGTTTCCAACGGAAACATGGCCCTCCAAGCACTCAAAGCCTGACTCAAGCCAGTCACCCGAACATCAACTTGGTTTAAATTTAAAATATCGCTGATGAGCGTGATCGAACTGTGAGTCGAGGCTAAAAAAGCCGGAAGAGCCACACTTGCGGTGGAACGAATACCCAACCCACCTAATTTAATAGGTAGGCATGCCTGTCTCCAAGAATTAGATTCGAAATTTAAATTTAAAATTTTGGAAACAGTTTGTTTTAAGGCTGTGTCGATAAGTTCTGTAACCAAAGGGAATTTCCAAACAGGACAACAACGAAGAAGATACATAAATTTTGGGGTGAATAATTATTTATTTTTATGGAAATAGCCGGCAAACAAGCTGACTATATCACCGATGCATTACTGGCCACAAAGAGAGTACAAAAAAAGAAAGAACTGGCTCCCAAACCCCCAGTCGGAACACTAGTATTTATTATAAAATCAACTTATCAGTTAGTTACTTTACTATTCAACTTATTACTTACTTGAATTCTACAAATTATTTGAAAAATAACAAAATAATTTGTACCGAATAACACATCTTTTTAATAAGTACGATGTTTCTATAATTTTAAAATACCTCTATTTTCTCATACTACATTAATATAATAAATTGATTTGATTTGGATATTTTGTTATACAACCTTGAAAAGATCGCATTAAAGTTTCATAAGGATTACATCAAGGGTAGGCAACATTAAGGAAATTCTGCAATGTTTAAGATAAGTGGACATTTGCTTCCGGCTTCTATCGGTGGATTAGCTGACGGTCCTTTTAAAACAAGAGTTTTGCAGGAACTAATAATACTTACGAAGAGATTACAGTCTTACGGTTTTTGCCAATCTCATGTGATTACCCAACTTTGAGCCGCGCGTAGATGGAACTTTGGTGTCTGTGGACCGAATTTCCGTGAGCTTTTCAGTAATTAATTTCAACATGAGTGAATCGTGATTTTAATTATTCGTTACTAGGAAATCGCCCTTGCTTCGCTTCGGGAAAAATAATAAAAACATATATAATATAGCCTATGTCAGCCGGGGATAGTGCAGCTTTCTAACAGTGAAAGAATTTTTCAAATCGGTTCGGTAGTTTCGGAGCCTATTCAATGCAAACAATCAAATTTTTCCTCTTTATAATATTAGTATAGATTATTTTTGTGGTGAGACATACATTCTTCTTTCAAATCGCTCGTAGCCCGGCGGCTTGTGCTGTGTCGATCCTACGTGATTGATCGACTTCTGAAACTGCGGAAGCGTTCAGCGGTCAGGCGGATGGGCGCTAGTGGGAAAAGATCTTGAGCCACTGGTCCACTGAGAGTAAAGCCACTGGTCCCGGTTGTTATCGTAAAGATCGTTAAGCCATGTCGGATACCCTCGGGCTACATGAACACACACTGGAGCAGTGTGGTGGAGTATGCTCAAAGCCTCCTCAAAGAGAGACTCGAGCTCAGTAGTGGACGATTTACGTATTCACGAATCCTGAAAAATGAAATAGAAAATAGTCGTCATCCAATGCAGCCGTTGCTATATTAATTTGTCAATCCTTAATGGGCTGAGCTCACAGGCAGCATGGCACTGGAATATTACGTTGAAATTACAATGAAACTCATCGTAGCTACAAATACAAAGTTTCCGATGCGCTTATGCATGCATTTCGACTTCGTCCGTCGTATCGGTGGCGCAGGCTCTAAGTTTGAGACCACTTCATCTCGTCTGTTTATTCTGTCATATTGATCAAAGGTTGTAATTCGATTACTGCAATATTGTGCAATATTGACCACGGCATTAGCCTATTATCATAGGTGATGCAATACATTGTCAATACATTGTCTACTCTAGCACAATGCGACACACAGGGATTACTCAGAGAAAGCCACATCGGACCTTGTTAGCTTAATTAAAGGTGTTATTGGATATGGTAATGCTTATTTGGATTGACAATAATAATACTGGATTGGAATACTAGCTTGCCCGATGGGAGTTCCAATCGACATAATGTTGATTGGTGATCTGACAGTTACTTATGGAATCGATATTATAATCGGAACCGTCCGAATCTCAAATTCGTTTGCGTGTATCATTATCATTTATTGTGGATAAATAGGAGTCTATGTATATTTTGGTGTTACATAAGATAACAGATAAACATACTGCCGTGCTATTATTAATTTTACAGTAAGTCGGTTTTTGTCGAAAATTAGTTAAGTACCTATTGATTCAGAATCAGCGCAATAAGCTCTACAAAATAAGCTGATAGCCATATAACCGTAATATATAGCTATATTATATAGCTATAAATATAGCTATATAACTTACTAGAAATCCGGAAACATCGTCAACCAAAATCACGTAAGTTCAACTTTCACATACAAAATCCTTAGTGACAAAAACTTTGAACGCCGATCACTCAAAACTATGCAAACTATACTGAATTTTGTTAGCACGGTAGCATATTAAAGTTCTGTATGTGATGTCTCATTATAGCAAACAAATTACAATTGAGGCAATACTATACAAATAAAAAGTAACTTCTTGCCTCGGTCGAGAATCGTACTCAGGACCTTTCACTTTGTAAAACGGTATTATGAAAAATTTTATTTTAATTTTCTGTTTAATATTACTGAAATAAACTATCCTCACTGCATAGATTAACATTAATTTTATCCTCATATATTATTCATAATATTTAATATAATTATCTATAAACCCGTGAAAGGTTTTTAATCTATTATGAGCATTAGGGTATTAAGCATTAAGGGTGTTGTCGCTTAATGATGGGATTAAATCTATTGCGTAATTGCCAGCTTAATGGTTAGACTGACACTTAAGTATACAAGGGGCGAATTATAGCATACTAGTAACCAGACCACGCTTTACTTTGAAAAAGTTTTATGTGAAAAAAAGTAAAGAACACATAAAGTTCAAAGTAAATATTTCTTTCCGTTCTTTCTTTTTCTGTTGTATCGGTGATACCTTTAGTGTCGCTGATATCCATGGGCGACGATAGCCACTTACCATCAGGTGGATCGTCAGCTCATTTGCCGGCTATTTAACATTAAAAAGTAGCAATTTTTTCATGTGCAAGTAATTCATACTTATCGATACTAATATTATAAAGAGGAAAGATTTGATTGTTTGCATTGAATAGGCTCCGAAACTACCGAACCGATTTGAAAAATTGTTTCACTGTTGGGAAGCTATACTATCCCCGGGTGACATAGATTATATTATATTTGTTTTTATTATTTTTCCCGAAGTGAAGCGAGGGCGATTTCCTAGTATTTAATAAAACTAACCCACGCTGGGTTATTATAACTCAACAAGTCCTATCCGCTCAAGCGACATGATTCATACAAATCCATTACCATCCACAAATATTGTTTCATTAGTCATTGCTCGTCGTTTTGTATGTCAAATCTGAGCCAAAAGCAGTACAGTACTGAAGTCATTAATTTTATATTCAAAGCGCTTGACTCGGATTACGAATTGTATAGAAAAAATATATAAAACTCGGTCAAGTCAGCATCGGATTTGGGTGGAATAGGATAAAGCAGTAACGCTGTTTTTGAGATTAGCGGACATAGGCAGATACAGACACAGAAAAATCGTTTAATCTATTACTATACTAATTATATTATCTTCGTGTACTTACGCGACATTGACAAGTACTTTCATGTACTCACAAGTACTTACATGTAAGTACTTACATGTACTCATGTCACGTAAGAGAATTCGGCAGAGACATATAATAAAATAAAAAATAATAATAGCGGCCATTCCAAAAGGAAGAGGGCTAGACGTGGGGTCTAGCCTAGTCTAGCCTGGGGTCTAGTGTGGGTATTTTTGTCGAAAAACTTAGGTAGGTATATTTTATGCCCTTAAATTATCGCTAGTTAGCTGCAATACAACCTGTATATGCATAGATGATTTATGTAACATTGGCTCCAGTAAAAAAGAACATCGTGAGAAAATCCACTCCATAACATTCTTAAACTTATTAGATGAAAACTGTTGTTTATTCCAAGTGATAATTTATCAATGTCAAGTCCGGCCTTGACTGCTAAAATAGAGCTCAAGGGCAAAGTTCTATGACCGTTTTTAGGTATATTGATTTCGTGGCCATGGTTTTGCATACTTTTTAGTTTGCTTTCTTTGATTAATTTAGGACAAAAAATGTATAGGTACTCTCACAGAACATCTAATAATTAGTTAGATGTTCTGTGGGTACTCTGCACGCGCTTTGGTTCCGATACCTTAGTCTTAATACCTGTAGCTCTGAATCTAAGTTTTGTCAAGAATAATAATATATACTTATAGCATCCCTCGTGAATATAGCTATCATTCTCAAAAATAAGTTTTCAAAACTGACTGGCAGTTTCAGAATCAAGCGCGTTCAAATAAACAAAATAAATCTTTAGTTTTATTTATTTAACAATTTTTTTACTCAAATATATACGTGAGACTTAATAATAGAAATTTTGTACAAAGGTACTGCTTATTTCAATCAGAAATCTCTTCCAGCAGACCTAGGAATGGAAAGGTGATATAGAACTTGATTAGCGTGCACATTGTTTTTTATTATATAAACAGATTGTATTATTATGCATGTAAAAACACACACAGCCAGACTAACAACTGTTTGGATCCTTGGCACGGTGATCCATCATTGTAACCACAGAACATCTAATAATTAGTTAGAAAGGAATTGTGGGCAAGGTAGGCGCGCCAATACTGTGATCAAATGCGCACATCGCACAAAAACACGCGATTGCGCTGTTTAGTGACTCGCAAACTCCAACGGAGAAAAGTACTGCAAAATACTGCGACTTAATTACGTAAAAATGCCTTCATGTGCGGTAATTGGAAAAAACTTTGTTTCGGAGGCCATGATGAAATATGAGTCTGTCGACGGAGTAAGTAATTTCAATCAAAAAGTATAAAAGTATATAATGAATAAGTATACCTTGCGAAAATAAATACCGATAAAAATTTATCGACAATCAATCCCTAGCTACAGAGTCACGCCTACTTCATGCACACATAACAATCCTCGTGCGTATTTGTTCATTTTCGTTAGTAGTGTTTATTGAAACGGCGACAGCGGTTCCCATACAAATTACGTGCTATGCCCCTTCTAACTAATTATTAGATGTTCTGTGATTGTAACCATTGCGCTACACGAGTTGTCTTTTGTTTTGTTTCTTGTCGCTTCTTCTCCCGGGACCATCACGTCATTCGTAATGAGCACCGCGAAGGATTGGAATAGCTTGCCTGCGTCTGCGTTTCCACCCGCTTATGACGTGGATGTCTTCAAGAAAAGAGTGAATAGGCTTTTACTAAGTTAATGCGCTTACCATCCTGAACCACATCTACACTTAGGTGGGATTGTGGTCAAGCATTAACTTATTGTAAGTAAAAATAAGCTGAAAACGTGATACATAATGTGACGATAGTGCTAAACTAAGCTCCGGCGAAAGATGTCTTACGAACGATTTATTGTCACAGAACTTATTATTTTAGATTTTCCCCGCTTTTTCTTTGTTTGGTGAGGAATTTACTGGTTTTTGTGTGTTGGGTTTGTGTGTGTTATATGCGTGAATAATACATCAACTGTCGATATTGAACGACGTATATTCGTCGTTCCACAGTTAAAAAGAAGTAAAGAATTTTAGCGAATTACAACTTTAACTGTAAAATATTGAACAGTATTTTTTAGCTTTAGCTCTTTCTTTTAAAAACGTCCGATGCGCCTCCTCATCTGAGCTTCGACCATTAGACCATTAATATAACGATTACCAAGCCTTAATCCCAATCCCAAGTTTCATGTCAAATGGTTGCGACACTCCTGAAGGCCACTGCAGTGAAGTTAATGGCAAGCGTCCTTTAATGCCCTTTGCGACCCCCTTTTGACCTACTTATAACTAATGGATTTCGCTCATGACGTGACTTGTCTTTTTCGGTTTATAAAAATCCATATTTCAAACACAAAGCCCATTATAAAGTACCAGCGCTCTGCCCTCGGCAATGTGTCCGAAAGACACCTTCGCATTTTTAATATTAGTCATTATATCACGGGCATCCGCTGGATTCAGAAGGCTCAGGACCGGTCAGAGTGGCGCAAGTTAGGAAAGGTCCAGCAGTGGACCTCCAAGGCCTGATGAATGAATGGATGATGACACAAGTAGGGTCACTAATAACTGAGTTATCAGGTTGTGTTAACATTAGCAATTTGTTCTACTTTCGTCTATGGCAAAAGTGAGATGTAGTTGTTAGAGCGCACTAAATTGGCAGAAACGGACTTTAGGACATCCCTTATTTTAATAAAATAAGAAGACCGACGCAGGCAAGGTATTCCTATGCTTCGGTCGTTTTGTTCTCGAGGATTTAACTTCAAGAATTGGGAGGCAGAGCAACTTTTATTGAACATTTTTACTGAAGTCCTGTTAAAACTTACATAATATAAAGTCTCCAAACTCGTAACATTTTTGTATCTATCGTAAAGAGAGCTAATAAAAAAATATTTTAAACCACCAAAATTTACCGGTACTTATTTTTTATTAGGGCATTTTCATAATAAAAATACTCAGTGTTCAACTAACCACAGTATTTTTCGTTGGAAATCTGAACTGTTCTTTAGGTTATGAACTTTGTCTAATATATTTTGTAATATTCGAAATTATTGGTTTATGACCCAATTCAATAAAGTCAGGTGTCGATTTTATAGCCTCACTAAGTCACCCAGTCAGTAGGTATTCCGCCCACAAAGCGATTTATAGAATCGTTTATATTGCTGTCTAAGTCATGAGTGGTTTTCCTAAGTATTTACGATTAAAAACAACTAAAATTTTTATCTATACAATTATTTAAAGTGTACTTACATAAGCTTACTTATATGTTACTGCTTCGTGCCACGGTAAAGATATAAACAGTAGTCGCTCTTCATACAAACGGCCGAAAAGCGCGTTATACCTACCCACATCCGAATACGCGTGCGATACGTGGGCAACAGCGGCCGCTGCGTGGCGATTGCCGACAGGCGAACGAGCGGAGCTTGTACCACGGTCCGGTCCGGTCGGTACAAATAACAATTTTTTTAGTTTTTCTACTCTAGCTTTAGCTATCTTTTATAGGGTTCGCTATAGTATAGACGAATATAATATGAATGACGTGATAAAGAATATAATGATGAATCTATGAATCTCGTCTGGAAATAATTGTACCTAATATTGTAATTTGTAATAATTGTAATTTGAATATTTGCGTCTAATTTGTCATTAAAACGTTATTGCTACTTGCTACTGTAACTTTGATTTCAATGTTATAAATTAATTTAGCAATAGGTATAAAGTTTATAGAATCGGACAGTTGTACCTTTTTTATTTACCTTAACCTGCAAGAAGAACTTACCATACCCTAAGAGTCTCTGTCTCTAATACAATACTGAATGCTTACGAACCTTCACAGTTTCACACACTTTTATAAAATTAAAATACTGTCGGCGGACAGCCCTAGCGCGCGGCGACGTGTAGGCAAGTTTTTCGAGAATCGGGCCGAGTTACGTTACTGTATATATGTGTACTGTGTTCGTGCTTTGTTTGACTCGCTACACGGTTGACAACATCTATTATGACGAATGTTAAGACTCGGTGCCGGTCTTACCAGTTTTATGTTGGTAACATACCGAGTTTTTAAATTAATTCTACTATTAGTACTGATATCTTCAACTTTGATGGTTTCTTTAAGCCCAAGAAACATAATTTACACGTTAAAATAAATAGTTATATTGTAAAAACTCACTATACAAGTTCCAATAATAATATTTATATCGACATTGATGACGTCTTTTCTTAAAAGATACGAGTATATTGCATTTGTCTTTAAATGTGATAATGAAGATTGTTGATAATCGAAATCCTATGACTTGAACCAAACCGCAAGGGTCGCTCAAATGGGCATGGTTTATAGATAAATATGAAAGCTATTTTTATAGGACGTGACGATTGCCACCAACTTTTCGGAATTGTCAATTAGAAATGGAATTCCCATAGAAAATATTTGGTGGTTACGTGAATAGGTTTCTTATCAAAGGTCTTTTGTGTTCAATATTTTGCTTTTTTACTAGGGCAAATTTAATCCAATGGGGTTACTTTGACACTGGGTTTAATCCATGTTTAATCCAACAATAGGTAATCGTAATTTTACTTTTCTTCATTCAATAGTTAAAATTGTTATTACATTATTATTACTTATTATTTATTGTTATTATTACAAATTCCTAACGTCAGTAATAATTGTTTTTCATTTTTAGGGTTCCATAGTCAAAAAAAGAACCCTAGTTTCGTTATGTCCGTCTATGTGTCCGTCCGTCCACAGATCAGTTAAGAGATCCTTAAATATTTTATTAGAAAGCTGCAATTCTGCATCGGTATTTATAGATATTTTATATCTATTGGAACGAAGTTCCTTATCGCGCGTTGTGAAAGGGGGCTAGACGGAAAAATTCTTACGACACTTTTTGATTCTTACGAAAAGTCGAAAAAAAACTTTTTGCTATTGGAACGTTTTACTTAGGGCCAAAGAATCTCAACAGCGTGATTCAGAAAGTTGTACAGCGCCATCTAGTTCATTTCGATATTTCCTATTTTACTTATGTTAGGGCCAAAGAATCTCAACAGCGTGATTCAGAAAGTTGTAACTAGTTAAAACTAGATGGCGCTGTACACTTGATGAAGATGTCCCTTGACACCTCTCAAGTTTTTATATTTATATTTTAGGATTTATTTGTAAAATAAGTTAATGTTTAAAATCAATCCCACATAAAGTACAAAGTACTTTTAAAATATTTAAATATTATTATATATCTAAAAGTCATATTATGATTTTAACTTGTTCCCATGGAATGAATTTATTTATATCCATAAAATTTAATGACAGCGTTTCAAGACTGTAAATAATAAGACTCGAAGTGATAAAATTGAATGCAGTAAAATCTCCAAAGTGAATTCTGTTCATGTTATACCTAACTAGTTTTGCACCCTTTTGCACTCTTGATTAATATATGCGGGAGTTAAAATCTTCCATAAAAACTATTCCTGCAATAACGCTCGATTGCGAGCTTGACCCCATAAAAATCCTATAAAACTGCACTTCTATTTTCTACGACTTCGTTTTATAATGAAGTGAAATGAAATAAAAAGGAAATGATGACGCGAATAGGCAACACTGTAGACATCTTTATTAATCAAACACTTGAGGTCATGTCGACCTCTTTGGTAATATTACTTCAAGAATATTTAGGACAAGTTCAGTTCCTTTTTTATAACCTGACTGACGGGCTGATAAAAACGCAAACGTTCCTATTATATGTGTTCACCTTCACCTAACGGAAAGTAGCTAGTTTTGAAGGATTCTTTTTACCAATTGCGTGATGCCAGGAAGGGTAATGTGTTTATCAGTCTATGTATGTTTGTTCCTATGTGGCGTTGTAGAGACCAAACGCGTTGACGGATTTTGATGATTCTTACGTCAATCGATTCCTTTTAACCTGGCGAGTGCTACTAAAGACACGATATTATTAAAATTCATCACAGCGACAACCAGAAGTCATATTGGCAAAAACATTTTCCTGCAATAACTAGTAAAGTTATAAATTTTAAATATGGATATACAGATGTTTGTTACTTTCACGCAAAAACTACTCAACGGGTTTTGATGAATTTTTTCATACAGATAGACCATGATAATACAAGGGTACTTGTTAAGTTGTTATCTCGGAATATACGGACGAAACCGGACAAGGCGCTAATTATACATAAACAAGACTTTAGATACACTCAACTTGAGAACGATAACGCCAGAACTCAGAGTAAGAGAGAGAAGTAAAGATATTAAAGAATCACCATACTTCTCTCTAAGGAGCGGTCTAAGCACAGATTACCCCCAATAGATACCGCATAAGTGAAATTTTCTTAGTTTGAACTCACAAAATTTGGCGGAAGGTGCGACTTGCGGGGGACATCAAAATGCGCTGTGATTGGCTATTTCTAATTCATACTTGAACTTGACGGGTCAGTATTGGTCGAAATTAATGTCGTGAACATGCAAATGCACGTTCGTGTTGGCGCGCGTCAGTTGCCTTGTTTGCTGTATCTATTGGGGGTGATCTGTGGGTCTAAGTAACCATTAGAAGTAAGTAGCATAAGTAGTCTAAGTGACTGAGTTGGGGCGTCAGTCAGTCCCGTAGTTGACAGGGAGTCAGACTCTGGAATCTGGACCAGTCTACTTCACCAAATAAATGGTGTCATTCATGTATGTGTAAGCTCGTGTAAATTTTATAACAATCGTAATCATAAATGCGAATGTAAAACGTATGCAGAATACACAATGAATTTTAAACTCTCATTTTATCATGCGTGAACTTTCATTATGCTCGCTTTGACGACTCAAATGACAATGGGATTATGTTAAATACCGTTGGCACGAGGAAAAAGGAATACTATATGAATAATTTTCCTAGAATAATGCAGTATTACTTCGCTAGTTTATAAAACTAAAAAACTATACACAGAAAATGTAAGTTTTTTACTCAATTTAAGATGTGTGTTTAATCATAATTTTAGATGAAACTAGCGCTCTCCCCGTGGCTTTGCTCGTGTTTTCCGAATAATAAGTACCTACCATAATATCTTATTCCAGATTAAGTTTTACCTGTGTGCTAAGTTGTATGAAAATCCGTTTAAAAAGTAGATTATATTAGAACGAACATACAAACACATAAACTTTATATATATATACTCATAAACATTCGTAATTATGTCATTTATTATAAATGACGTAATATTAGTAGGAAAGAAGAAGGAAGTAGAATATTCAGATGCATATTTATTTACTTATTGACCGACTTCAAAAAAGAAGGAGGTATTCAATTCGACTGATTTTTTTTATGTTTGTTACCTCAGAACTTTCGAGTGGGTGAACCGATTTTGATGATTCTTACTTTAACCGAAAGCTAGTGCTTTTCATGTAAAGTCACTCAAATTTGAGCGAAATCTGACGAGTATTTTTTGAGTTATCCCTAATTTTGAAATCGGTTGTCTTTTTGTCAAGAATAATTTTTAGCCCCCGATGCATGTACCTATGATTATGTGTAAAGTTAACGACTACCTTAGTCATATAACAGACATACAATCTCACTGGGAATACTAATGCGAAGATGTGAACGTTTATAATTTTAGTAACAAAAAATGTATCCAACGTACATACTGATCTGAGTTTCTGAGACACGTTCCTGCGAAATTACTGTAGCCTTCAAAATAAAACTGGCCAAGTGCGTGTCAGGCCATGCCCAATGTAGGGTTTCGAAGTTCATCGACTATTACTCATTAACTACTTAAGCTAACCTAGCCTAGTTTTCCTTTAACTTCATCATAATGCTACTGCTGTGAATTTTTCACATGTCTAACATTTACCCATTAAACTTGCAGGAGGGGGAAGACACTGAATAAAGTTAGTTTGCAAACGGACCCCTGTTGAAACCTATAATATTTATTTATTTTAAAAGCTCTTTTCAACAATACCGCATAGGAGTTAACGAGAAAAAAAGAATCCCTACTTTACCTGCAGGGACAAAACAGGAACAACCCGGCAAAAACATTTTTTTTTTATGTTACAACTTTTTAGTTTTAATAAATATTTTATGCCAAATTACAGCTTTCTATCAGTGTCTTTAAGCTATGCTACGGACGGATATGACGAAACCATACGGATCACTAAAAAGAAAGTATAAAACCACAAGTAACTAACTCCGTCTGCGGTGCCCTTAAAAAAATATGGTCCAATATTTCCTAGAATGAAATATTGTTCCATTTACGGCACTAACGTCAAGCTGAAATTTACGTTACAACATTGCTACGAAAATACTTCGGTTGATGTCATTTGTAACCTGTCGCGGTGTAACCGCAGTTTGTAATGGTTATTGATAAACAAATCAATGATATTATTGACTAGCACTGACTTGTTTTTTAAAGTACTAGTTTTATGGTATTTCTCATTATCTTCACATTAGAGTGTGAATAGAAAACTTTGTGCCCCTTAGAATAATACTAGTAAGTAAGGCCCGTATTAAAACACAGCTCAAGAGCATGATCTCAGATCTTTCAAATGTCACTTTTCCATAATGATTTGACGTATTTTATCATCTCAAACAGAATCTTGAGAACGCAGGTACATATCTTAAGATTGGTTTATTCAGGTGTAGAGTTTAAGATTCTTAAAGGTAATATAGAGAAGAAGATAAGAAGAAGCGGTCAAATTTAGCCTAGTGATTTGTATTTGGTCTCCCGAACGCGAGGGCCTGAGTTACAGTCAGACAACTCAGTTGCGTGTTTTGTTTATTACTAATCTAAGTACATAAAACTGCGTGAAACGGTAAAACACAATACACTTTAGTTACTTAGAAAGTTTTACTGTCATTGCGTCTTAGTAAAGTAACTTTAGTTTTTTATTTAATAAAGAAATTTCATGTAAGAAAGACACAATCTCAGGACATTTTTAATGTTTTTGCCACCGAGAGTAGCTGACAGAGATAACGGCCTTGTTGAAGATAGCTACAGTTTTACAGCGAATTTTTATTACGATTTTTTAGGGCTACCGTTTTCCTTTACAAACGTTCCCTTTTTAACTTTTTGAGATAATTACTAAGTCGCACGTAAAAAGAAGTTATGTTCATAATAAAAAGGGCATTTAATTCGAGAAATTTTCAGTAGAAGTAGTGCTAGTAGTAGAAGTAGTTCAGTAGAAGTTGTGCGCGATCCTCTCTTCCTTTATAATCTGCAAAACGTCTTTGCTTTTGATATTACTAATGTGCTTCTATTGAGGTATAAACGACTTGAGCTTTGCTCGCGGCTCCAGGATAATAAGTAAGGGAGAAGTGTGTCAATCGTAACAAAAAAATTCAATCTCTTATAATAATATATTATTTATTTATCCCAGCAGAATACTTTCTTGACCAAAATGTAAGTTACTTATTAGTCTACATAAAAAAATATAATAAAGTAATATAAAAAAGTAATATGAAAAAATATATATTAAGATCAAGTCAAGATTACAATTGTAACCCAAGGGGGTCAATTGTAACAGTACAGAGAGTTGATTGTAAAACAGAAAAATTAAAATAAAAAGTCAAATAAAACGAAAACTTAGGAGCCATTGTCGCTAAAGGCATATATACTACTTTCAAAATTACTATCAGTTATTCTGACAAGCAATTTAGACATATAAAAAATTGTCGTTTTTGGCACAGCTAGGGCCCACTTATAGCAGTTTACGCATTACAATTTATCTTCTGTACTGCTTTTTTAAGCTCTTATAAGTTTTGTTACAATTGTACCACCGCCTTCTTGCAGCATTGAAAATTGATTCACACAAAATATATGATTTTGACCATTATACATACCTCTCACCTAGATCAAATGTTTATTAATCAGAAATAATCATAAAATTATTGGAGTATCGTTTTACTTTAATATACTGAGAAATGGAAAGAGAGATAATTCACTTAAATGTATTTCACTTTTTATACGTTTTCGCAGAAATGTCTACAGATAATAAATAATAAATACATGCGTGTCTTTTCAAGACAGTTGGTACGGTCGGTAAAACAACACACTATGGAGTTTTGATTGCGATCATGAGTTGCCACTGTGAACCAATAGATCTCTATAAAACACCAGTGTTACAATTTACCCACCATTACAATTGACACACCTCTCCCCTACCCTATGTCTTATTCCAAGATGACAATAGAATAGAATAGACCTGTATTTTTTGCGTAACAGAAAAACAACATCCATACAACCTTTCACATTTAGGTGTAATATTCGTAGGATAATATCAGGATTCAATTATGTCGTTGTTGTTTGTGTTGTGACCATTTAAGTAATATCAAGCAGCTCTGTTACTATTGTGATTCGTGTACTATTTACATTATAATAACATTTTAGCCTAACCCCCGTGCGTGAGACCCTAAGCGCTATGCTGTCATAAATCAAATGCTAAATCTATTGCCAACCCTGAATTTCAAACCAGACGTAACATTTTTTATTCCCAAATAAAAAAGACGGAAACCCTAATATCTCTGGAACGGTGCCAATAAATAAAATGAAGGTTGTACCGAAACCTTTTTCATTTAAAAATGGGTTAAAAGCGAAGATATGGAATTAATACCGTCCAAATATAGCTTCAGAGTCGATATTATATTTTAAATTACTTTAAATTGGAATTTAACCTGAATGTAAATAAACAATAATGTGTTGAATATTATTAAAGACAATGTGGCTGACGTTATGTTAATTAAACGTATTGTAAAATTTCAAAATTCAAAATTTTTCATCCATGTAGGTATGACAGATACATTTATGCACGTCATTTTTAGGGTTCCGAAGTAAAATCGGAACCCTTCATAGTTTCGTCATGTGTCCGTCCGTCGTCGATCGTAGAAATGAAAACAAAAAAAACATTGAAAAACATTTTTTCAGGGTACCTCCGCTACATATATGTAAGATAGTAACAAGGGTTCTAGGGTTATTCGAAAATAAAAACGTAGATCACTTCAGCAAGGCGAGTATATTATCCTTCAACTTCGTAATTACAAGTGGCAAATCTGCCCATTTACAATGCTTTTATACCATCACTGCTTAGACCAATTACAATCCTAAAATTACTTATTACCATTTTATAACTGTTTTAAAATATACAATGTATTTTATTAATTCGTTTTCATATTTCAATGAACATATTCCTATACAAAACAATTGTTAAGTATAATCTAGAATAACTTCCGTCTATTGCGAAAATACATCACCAAATTAACTTGAGTTGACAACATCCGGTGACAGTTGTAAATTTGCAAGTATCTTTGACAGTTAACAGTGTTGCGTTTGGTAAACAATTCGAATAGTTAGTGATTAGTTGATAAGTTAATCTTAAAGGTAATGTTAATAATTATTTAATAATCTTACATTCGGCCTTCCTGACAATATTTGTTTGTCCTCAAACAATTCTCAATCAATTATAATAATTTATAAGAATAACAATTAAATAATGTGATCTATTTGATACTTGGAAATATAATAAAAAATTTATTACTGGGAAATATCGTCCAGTAATATATGTCCAATAGGGAACTTCATCTATTAGCAAAAACAATAATTGATTGCTGGGAAATATCATCCAGTAAAATAAAATCACTTCATTTATTACTAGGAAAATTCATCCAGTAATAAATTAAAAACAAATTAAATGAATAAAAGTAGCATAAACAATAATTGATTACTGGGAAGTATCATCCAGTTAAATAAAATCACTTAGTTTATCACTAGGAAAATTCATCTAGTAATAAAATAAAAAATAAAAATGCAATAATTGATTACTGGGAAGTATCATCCAGTAAAATAAAATCACTTCGTTTATTACTAGGAAAATTCATCTAGTAATAAAAACAAAATAAATAAAAGTAGTGAAAACAATAATTGATTACTGGGAAATATCATCCAGTAAAATAATCAATTACTAGGAAACTTCGTCTAGTATAAGAATAAAGAAAAACAATATTACTAGGAAAAATCATCTAGTAACTTCATAAAAATAAAATAAATTATTCTTCTAAATCACTATCAGTACTTTCATCATTAACATGTGTATTAATCCATGGTTGTATTTGATCAACTGCCCATACATTACAATATTTCTTATTTCCCATATTGGATCCAGGTATACTGGATACTTCGTACCGATCATTTTCAAGTACTTTAGAAATTCTATAGGGGCCTGAAAATACTGGTAACAATTTTTTACTCTGTCCATTATTAGTATTAATCTGCTTTCTAACCTTTACCAAATCACCAATTGAGTAGATTTTCGGGGCTTTTCTATGTTTATCAAAATAGGATTTTTGTTGAGACTGATTTTTATCTATATGTTTACTAATGTCAGATCTTATTGCATTTAGGTCGTTTACTTGTGGGCGAGTATCGGTAAAAACATCTGCAAACATATTTTCTGATGCATGATTCATTGAGTGTCCAAATAATGCTTCTGCTGGGGTTTTACCAATACCTTTGTTTAACGTATTATTTAATCCCCATTGGATTTTTCCTAATGACTGATCCCATTTGTGTTCACCTAATTTATCAGTATAAGAGGTAAGAGCGTCTAAAACAGTGCGATTATATCGTTCCACTTGGCCGTTCGCTCTTGGAGAAGAAACGGCATTTAATATATGTTTAATATTAGATGATTGACAATAACTTACGAACTCTTTGGAGGTAAAACTAGAACCTCTGTCTGATATTAATCTAGAAGGAAATCCGAATATGGAGAATACTTCATTGAGAGCATTTATAGTGGGTGTCGTTTTTAAATTGCGCAAAGGTTTTAAAATACAGAACTTCGTAAACCCATCTACAATAAGTAACAAATATAAATACCCTTTACAACTTTTAATGAACGGTCCTAAATGATCCACATGAATGGTGTGAAATGGAATGGGAGTTTTGGGTATGGGATGAAGGTAACCTTCCTTTCTGCCTGAAACGTCTTTTCCATAAGCACAGTGTATGCATGATTTTACATACTTTGTAACAAACCTTTTTAGTTTCGGAAACCAGAAATCTTTTTTAATTTTAGAAATTGTTTTTTCCACAGAAAAATGACCAATATCGTCATGGTTTTGACGACAAATTTGCCACCGTGCTCCTTTTGGAACGACCCATTTTAGTTCATTTTCTCCAACCTTCCTATATAATTTATTGTTTTTTATTAAGAAATTTTGTTTAATGTCAACAATGTCATTATAATTTGGGTCTTCTAAAACTTTCCTAATATGAGTTAATTTAGGGTCCGTTAATTGCAGAGATAATAACCAATCTTCATCTGTGATAGCAAGTGAACGTGGAACTTCAATTTCATCATTATCGAGTGTTTGTACGGGGTTACGACTTAATGCATCTACATGTGTCATATTAGTACTTGGGCGATAAATTATATTACAATTAAATTCTTGCAAAGTCAACCACCACCTAGCTATTCTTGGCAACAGATCTCGTTTGGAAAAAGTGGATCTAAGGGCATTACAATCTGTCACTATTGTAAACGGAATACCTAAAAGATAGATTCTAAACCTATTGAGTGACTGAACTACGGCCAACGTCTCCAAATCGTATGCGTGAAATTTTTGTTCGTCAATTGTAGTTTTTCTACTATAGAAAGCTATTGGTCTTAATGGAGAATTTTCATTTTCCTTTTGTAACAGGATACCCGCTAGACCCATTTTACTTGCGTCCGTGTGAAGCTCGGTGATATGTTCAGGATTATATAAGGCTAATATAGGTCTCTCTAATAGTTTATTTTTTAATGTCATGAAAGAATTTTCCTCACTATCACCCCACTTCCAAGGACGATCCTTTTTTGTAAGATCTGTCAAGGGTTGTGCTATTAAAGAAAAAGATTTTATAAATTTTCGAAAGTAGCTAGCGAGTCCTATAAATTGCCTAATTTCGTGAACATTCTTAGGCCTAGGAAACTTTTCAACTGCATTAATTTTAGCTTTGCCTGGTTTTATACCCTCTGCATTTATTTCGTACCCCAAATATTCAATATTTGTTTGAAAAAAACTACATTTTTTAATATTTAACGTTAATTTTGCATTATTTAATAGACTAAAGGTATTTTCTAATTTTTGTAATCCTTCTTCAAAAGTTTTTGAAGTTATAATAAGGTCATCCATATATGCTAGGGCTGGTTTGACATGTTTTTCAGATTGAGTAACCTTTGGTGTATTTAATGATAAGGCTTTTAAAATTGTCCTTTGAAATATGGCAGGGGCATTAACTAATCCAAAAGGCATTCTCTTAAATTGATACAGTCCGTCAGGGGTAATAAATGCTGTAAGATATCTACAATCTGGTTTTATAGGAATTTGATAATATCCACTCATTAGATCCAAGCTAGTAAAGTACTTGCTACCACTTAAAAGATCTATTTGATCTTCAATTCGTGGTAGTGGAAAATTATCCTTTATCGTTTTACTATTTAGTTGTCTATAATCCACACAAAGTCTTTGGCCGCCTGTTTTTTTCGATACAAGCAGGATTGGGCTAGCATAGCATGAAGACGACTCCTCGATGATATCATTATCCAATAGCTCACCAACCATATCACGTACCACCGTTCGATCTTTGGAGTTAAGTCTGTATGGTTTGTAAGCTACGGGAGTTTTATCAGATATTTGTATGTCCATTTCAGTCAAGTCCGTACAACCTAGCTCACTAAGCTCGAGTGCAAAGGTCCGTCTGTATTTATTTATTAAATTATGCACTTTATTACGTTCATCAATGGAAAGATTTTGATTTATTATAATTTCACTGTCATCAATAGGTTTATATACGCTTTGAACTGTGAGGCAGCGATTTGTAAGTCTACATTCTTGTGTGTGTATAATATTGGTACGTACTAAAAGACAATCTTTGCGGAATTCTATGGGAGTTAATGGAGCTACTATAATTAAAGTCGTCATACCATCTTCAACTTTGTAAATTCCTTCCTCTATCCAGTATTCACCGTTTAAACATTTTCGATAACTACCAGAGACAAAAATAGTGCCATGTTCAATATCTTTAGTATAACAAGTAACATGACCTGTTTCGATGATTTTACAAAACTCTTTTACAAATAATTTTATAGATTCATAAGGCTCATGATTTATCTGGGGTAACTCGCTTGAAAAGTCTC
This sequence comes from Thymelicus lineola, assembly GCA_963932265.1. Classification (NCBI taxonomy): domain Eukaryota; kingdom Metazoa; phylum Arthropoda; class Insecta; order Lepidoptera; family Hesperiidae; genus Thymelicus; species Thymelicus lineola. The sequence goes on along the minus strand of OZ010703.1, from coordinate 6,130,333 downwards.
TGTTTATTATAACTAGTGATTGATTGGTTTTTATAACAAGTATATTAGGTTGCTCCGTAAAATTTTGGCCAATAAGCATAGGTACATGTAAATGCTCTGGATGCACCACATAGGCTGAAATGCATGCCTGGACAGAATCTACAGTGATTCGCAAATTAGTTTTGCCTATTGGAGTAAAACTAGTTTCACCTACGCCTCTAATTATAGGTACATTGGCTTGCTGTATACTTAATTGGTTATCTTCTGCAACATCTTTTCTAATTAACGAACAGTCACTACCGAAATCTATAAACGACAAGACTTTGTGGGGTTTTTCATTAATTTTAATTAGCTTATAGAACTTATTAGATGGCTTAGAAGTTACCGCAATCATTACTCGTTTTTCTAATGTCTTATTACTATCCCTATTCCTGAAACAATTTTCTGATTTGTGCCCTACCTTCTGACAAGTTTCGCATTTTATTATTGGTTGAGGGCATTGCTGCATCCTATGCCCGTTTTGCCTACAATTATAGCAGTAAGTGGTTCGACATTGTTTAGCGTTATGACCGGCCCTTTTACAAATTAAGCATAATAAATTATTATTTGAATTAAATGAAGAATTTTTTATTTTATTTTTCATATCAGTCTCCCTACAAATATCTTTAAGGAATCCTAATAGTTGTTCAGGGCGAGTAAATCTAGCTGAGGAAGCGCTCGACCTAACAGTTTTATCTTCCAATCCATGTATAATACAATCTACTGCCTTTTTATTTGTGATTTCGCAGGCATTCAAAAGGATCATTTTGTCGTAATAGTATTCCTGTATCGATTCCCCAGGTCTAAATTTTCTTTCTAACATTTCAGCTAGTAAAACACCATAATTGCTCTCAGATGGAAACGCTTCTTTTAAAAGATCTTGCCATTCTAACCAGGATAAATTAATTGACTGTAACCCCTGATACCATTTCTTTGCGTAGCCTACTAGACGAGGGAGTGCATAGTGGGCGGTCTGTTGGTCTGTCCAATTATATATTTGAGCACATTCGTTAACCTTAAATATCCACGTTTCTACTCTCTGGTTTTTTACTAAAGGGTCAAATTCGGGTATTATATTTTTATCGGGATGCAGTTGAGAATGATTATTAGTTTTCATAATGTTACTCATAATTTCTAGAAGATTCTTAACATTAGAATCTGAATTAAAATTAACATAACTTGACGAACCAATATTTTGATCTCGGCGCGACGATCCCGGGAGGTTGGTTGACTGAAGCTCTGGTTGCTCGGTGTGGCGACCCGGTGTATGCAGACTGCGAACGGGACGACGAGCAGGGCTTCGCTCGTAGTGGCGAACAGGACTGCGCTCGTCATGACGAGCGGACTTGCGCTCGTGGTGGCGAGTAGGGCTGCGCTCGTGGCAGCGAGTAGGGCTGCGCTCGTGGCAGCGAGTAGGGCTGCGCTCGCGGCAGCGAGTAGGGCTGCGCTCGTGGCAGCGAGTAGGGCTGCGCTCGTGGCAGCGAGTAGGGCTGCGCTCGTGGCAGCGAGTAGGGCTGCGCTCGTGGCAGCGAGCAGCACTGTCTTCAGGGCGATGAGCAGCACTGCGCTCGCGGCTGCGAGCGGGGCTGCACTCGTGATGATGAGTGGAACTGCGCTCGCGCTGGCGAACGGGGCTGCGTCCGCTGTGGCGAGGTCGGGAATTACTGCGATGTGACCGATTGACCTCACTGTATCGAAAACGCGATGAACTCTGATCCTCCCGCGGTATTTGCGTTTTGTTTGTCTGAGAACCATGTCCCCTAGCAGATGATCGGGAAATTATCGGACTTCTGCTTCGACTGCGAGGGTTACTTTCCATCCTAGTATCATGTGTTTTTTTCTGAAATAAGAAAACAGGAAAACGACAGTATATGATTTTACAAGCAAAATATGTAGTTATTTTATAACCCTTTTTTAATTAATTTAATTATTTAATTAATTCATAGAACAGTGACATTTTTTTGTGATTATATAAATTCCTTTAATTAATTTACTATCGTAGCTATCATTTATGTTTTATTAACGTTTTTACCAATACTAATCGTCATTCCAAAATAAATTAATTCTATGTAATAATATTATCATTATATTAGCAGCAATGATAAAAAAAAAAATATTAGGAAAAAAAAACATGACATATAAAAAAAAACTTACTTTACCTTTGTTTTATTTTTATTTCGCAGCGGTTTTTACCGTATCCCACTTCTGATGTAAGATAGTAACAAGGGTTCTAGGGTTATTCGAAAATAAAAACGTAGATCACTTCAGCAAGGCGAGTATATTATCCTTCAACTTCGTAATTACAAGTGGCAAATCTGCCCATTTACAATGCTTTTATACCATCACTGCTTAGACCAATTACAATCCTAAAATTACTTATTACCATTTTATAACTGTTTTAAAATATACAATGTATTTTATTAATTCGTTTTCATATTTCAATGAACATATTCCTATACAAAACAATTGTTAAGTATAATCTAGAATAACTTCCGTCTATTGCGAAAATACATCACCAAATTAACTTGAGTTGACAACATCCGGTGACAGTTGTAAATTTGCAAGTATCTTTGACAGTTAACAGTGTTGCGTTTGGTAAACAATTCGAATAGTTAGTGATTAGTTGATAAGTTAATCTTAAAGGTAATGTTAATAATTATTTAATAATCTTACATTTATATGGGACTAGGTATAAAATTTTATAATAAAGTCCCAAAACAAATACGTGACTTACCAGTGGAATCTTTTAAGAAACGTGTAAAGGCTCAGCTCTTAGGCAAGGGCTACTATAGCATAAATGAATATTTAAGTGACAAGAATGCTTGGAAATGACTAGCTAGGCAACCAGTTCTGCACAGGTTAGAGAATACTTTAACATAAAGTTAAATGAAATGCGATTCACTGTATTGAAAAGTTTAATAAACACACACAGTAATCACAATGAACGAAATAAATTGCAAATTAGAGCTGAAGGTGTGTCCGAGCGTGGTAACTATCGCGAAAACCAACAGCCGACTGCCTAGCGGCGCGTGCGCGGGGGGACACGTACCATTCGTGAGCGTCGAATGATTTCAATATTGGCGTTCTTTAAGCCCCGTTTACAACGTACGTTTAAGGGTGCGTTACAGACTCCCCCTTTTGACCGACAATGTGCCCTCACGGACGGTCAAACCCACCACCGGAAACTAAAGGCTTGCCTAAGATTATTGACACGCATACATAAAATCCTACACGCGGACTTTACGAGGACGGCCACGCTTTCTCTGTGGTATAACTGGCTCAGACTGACCACCCTCCCGCGAATGATAACGACGCAGATCCGACAGATGGTATTTACCCAATACTTCCTCAGGCGTTGCGCAATTACCAAGCAGATAAGTGGTAGGACTTACCTTCTTTACGATCCGGTAAGGCCCATCTCTCTTAGGAGCCAGTTTCGAAGTAACGCCCTTACTTGCGTTACTCAGGACGTGGCTGCGCAGGAGCACCAGGTCTCCGGGTTCGTACTCTTCTCCTTCTTGTCTGGTGTGATCCTTCCGAGCCTTTCTGATATCCTGTTGATGTTCAATCTTTTCCTTAGCAACACTCAACGTGTCGACGAGCTTCAAAAGGTAAGGGGTTACCTGCGGAACATAGTTTTCTGCGTCGATGACTGCACGGAGATCAGAGCGCGCGTCCAGCGGAGAGCGGAGCTCTCGAGCAAACATCAGGTACGCCGGCGTTTGCCCCGTGCTACTGGAAATCGCAGAGTTGAGTGCAAAACGGATGAAAGGCAAAACTTCTGGCCATTGTCCATGAGAATTCCCTACAAAGATAGACAGTTGTACCTTTAGATCACGATTTCGACGCTCCACAGGATTGGCCTCCGGATGATAAAACGGGATCAGATTCTGCTTCACTCCGAGGACGAACATGGCCTGTTGCATGACATCAGCAACGAACTGGACACCATTGTCCGAGATCACCGGTCTCGGCACTCCAAAACGCAGGAAGACTTCCGATATTAACGTCTTAGCGCACGCTTCAGCCGTCGCTTCCATGAGGGCGAACACCTCGACCCATTTGCTGGCGCAGTCTTCCACGATCAGGATCCATCTCTCGCCACTAGGTCCTTTCGGCAGGGGCCCGAATAAGTCAACAGCTAATACTTCGAAGCGTTGAGCGGGCGCTGGTGTCTGCAGAAGACCGGAGGGCTTCTGATTAGACGGTTTATACCGCTGACACTCAATGCAGGAGCGGAGGTAGTCTTCGACATAGCGACGCATGCCGGTAAAATAGTAACGGCGTGATATCCGATGTAACGTCTTTTCTACTCCAGCATGTCCAGCTGTCATAGCATCATGGTATTCTACCATTACCACCTTTCTCATACTTTCGGGTACGACCAGCTGAGGTTCCTCGCTCTCCGGATCTGCATAACGGTAGAGGACACCGTGACTGAGGTAATACCCGCGGTCTGTCCACCTCTTGATTGCTACTTCTTCCTGACCTTCCAGCTCTTTCATAATCTTACAAATCTCCGTGTCGTCAAGCTGAGCATCGCGAACCGTCGTGGGATTCCACCTGGGTAAGTCGATGTGCACAGTGCACACACCACAGGTCTCCCTCTCTGCATCATCACATGGAGGACGGCTGAGCGTGTCAGCTATTAGGTTCGCCTTTCCAGGAGTATAATCTACCTTCAGGTTAAATGACTGCAACTTCATGGCCCACCTAACCAATCGGCCGGAGGGCGACTTGAGGGTCAGCAGCCACTTCAGGGGTTGATGGTCACTGGCAACCTGGACTTCATGCCCGTCGATGTAGCCACGAAATTTTTCGACAGCCCAGACGACGGCGAAAGCTTCTCTTTCCGTTGTCGAGTAGTTCCGCTCTGCAGATGACAGCAGGCGACTGGCATACTCGATCGGATGCTCATCCTTCGGTGACTCCCCCTGAAGTAAGACTGCCCCAAGTGCATAGTTGCTTGCGTCGGTCCTGAGAATGAAAGGTAAATTATAGTCAGGCTGGGTAAGTATAGGAGCAGAGGTAAGTAGCTTCTTGAGCTCATTAAAAGCGTTGATTTGCTCCACCTCCCATTTCCAGGTCTGGTCTTTCTTTGTTAGAATAGTGAGCGGCTGAGCCACCTTCGAGAAATTCGGCACGAATTTCCTGAACCAGGAGCAGGTTTGTAAAAACGTCCTCAAATGCTTGAGAGTCTGCGGTTCTTTCATCTCTGCGATGGCCACAACCTTATCCGGATCAGGTAATACCCCTTCGGGTGTGATGATATGTCCCAGGTATTTCACCTTATTTCGGGCGAACATGCATTTGGAGCGGTTAGCACGGAGCTTGAAAAGTCGAAGCCGGTCAAGCACAGCGCGGAGGTCATGCAGATGCTGCTCAAAGGTCGTCGAGATCACTATGAGGTCGTCAATGTACCCAAGTATCGTGACATCCTTGAGAGAGGCACCAGAGCGAAACCTGTCTGTTAACCTTTGAAAGGTTGCCGGCGCGTTCCTTAACCCAAACGGCATGCGTTTAAATCTAAATAGACCAAATGCCGTAACAAATGCAGTTTTGTCACGGTCTGACTCCCTGACTGCTACCTGCCAGTACCCCGATTGCAGGTCTATGGTACTCATGAAACAGCTCTTTCCAGTATACTGAAGTATATCGTCTATGACAGGTAAAGGGTATGAATCGCTTTTTGTAATTGCATTCATTAATCTATAGTCCACGCAGAACCTAAAAGTGCCATCTGGCTTAGGCACCAATAAAGCAGGTGCAGCCCATGCGGACTCACACTCCTCAATTATATCTTCCTTAAGCATCTTGTCCAACTGCTCCCTCATTATTTCCTTCTTATGAGGTGTTAATCGATAAGGAGGCATAGAAATTGGGACGTGGTCACCTGTATCAATCCTATGTTCTGCAAAGGGAGTGGGAAGTCCTCCCCCTGAACTGAAAACGTCTTCATACTCCTGTAACACCTCAGCAAGACGGCTCCTCTCTGGTGAAGACAGCATAACCCCTTCCTCCTCACGAAGAACATCAGCAGCAGCAGCACAGCCCACGTAGTTCCTGCTCCGCTCCGTTCGCAAGGTGTGGAGGACCTGAGGGTGATCAGCCATATACCAAGAGTCTGAACTAAGGTCAATAACCAACCGAGCAGCGCGTAAGAAATCTATACCTAAAAGTGTATCATTATTTATAGCGTCCGGTAAAATAATAAATGCAGTAGGTATGATACGACTCGCAAGTTTGACATCAACGTCGACAAGCTTTACAGTGATATCCCGTACTACCCCGTCCGCTAATTTAATACTCAATGCACTTTCTCGAAAAGTATAATTTTGCTTTTGAAGCAACGCGTATAAACTCGAACCCGCTACACTACGTTTCGCAGCTGTATCTATTAAGCCAGTGCCACTATAACCGTTAATCTCAATACGCAATATCGGACGGCTGACGTCGACACTACTGACTACCGAAGACGCGTTCAACTCTGTTTGCTTTACATTACACGACTTTGGTTCATTATACATTGTTGCCTTAGAAATATTACAAACATCAGTTAGCGTTACATTGCAAAATGTTGATTCGGTGTACATTGCTGTATCCGACCTATCACAAATATTAGTTGGCATTACATTGAAAAATATTGGTTCGGTGTACATTGCTATTATATCCGAACTATTATTATTCTCAGCAGTATCATTGGAAAACAAATCGCATGAGTAGAATGAGTCTTTAATGCAATTTTCACACTGTGCACGAATAACACCGATTGCACCACAGCCGTAACACTTCACTGGTGCTTTCTTAGGGCACTGCGCACGAGAATGTCCACTTTTACGACAATAAACACAAAAAAGTTTACCTTTTTGTCCATTCCCGCTTTGAAATGCGGGGGCCGCCGACGATGTACTCACTGGCAAGACGCTCGACGCAGTCGCGCCAACCGCGGTCGGCGCGGGAACCGGACGACCCGGCGAGGCGCGCGCCGACCACGCGCCGCCGCCGCCGCTGCCGCCGCCGCCGCCGTCCGTTGAATTTGGCGCGCAAACGGACTGCGCGCTCGCCGCCCTCGGCGCACGCGATGTACTTACGGCGCCCCGCGCGAGCGACGCGCTGCCGTCGTGCGTATGCACGGGCGCGTTCGCGCGCGGTTGTATGGCTGTCGCTGAAGTATGAGTGAAGTGAAGTGAAGTATGATCTGCCAATATCTCTTCTAGGGCCCTGCACTTCTCCGAGAGCCTATCCAAACTATCACACGTTTCTCTGGTTATACGTTTTCTTATTGCGCGGTTCAAGAGGCCGTAGATTATGTCTATGCAGGCGCGCTCCTCTAGCTTGTATGGTAACCAAGCGAGGAGGGCGCGAATACGCGCAATAAATGTTTCGGCCCGCTCGCTTCCTTGCTCTTCGCTGAATATTTCTCTAAATATTTTATGAGGAGGCCTCGGAACTCCATACATCGCCCGTAGGCGCACGAGCGCATCATTCCAGGTGGTGATGGAGTTTTTTATACCCCGGAACCACACTGCTGCCTCACCTTCCAACAGCATTGGAAGACCCTTCAGCGCGTGCTCGTCGCTCACGTACGTGCATTCCTTATATATGATGATCGCATCAATGAATGCCTCGAGCACGTTAGGGTCCTGGACTGCTCCACTGAATCGCGCTGTACATTTAGAAAAGTTACCACCGCCATGCGTCGCCGTCGCCCACAGGGGCGCGGGAGACGCCGCTATCGTCGCCGAAGACGGAGAGGGACTGGAATCTGAGTGCGAGGACTGCGCCGCCACGAGGGCTTCAACGAGCTGACGGTTTGAATCCGCCTGCGCCCGAGCGAATGCCTCCATCCACGTAGACATCCTCTCCTCCATTTTGCTCGGTCCACCATCAACTTCGAAGTCACTGTCGTTACCGCCACTTTTCCTCACACGACGAGGCATACCGAATACCGACAATTATTCGTAATTTCGTACAGATACACCGACGACAGTACACACGAAAAACCACGGCTAGCACTACACACCAAAATGGACTCGCCATTGAAGTATAATGACATAGAACAGACATCTCGAACAAAATGTGTGTCCCGAAACCGCGATGACGCGTTCTTTTTTCAAACTCTAGAAGCTGATTTACACACTTGCCATAGAGTAACTTTGTATAAGACACTTGCCGAACCACGACAAACAGTCAACGACTCTAAATCTTTAGCTCTTCCAAATGTTTGATTTAATGTTTAATTGAATTCACTGAGTAATGTAATACACACAATTTATTATTTACCAAAGAGTAGGTACTATAGTTATTCTTATCGGGCTTATTTATTTGTCCATTAACACGCTTACGGCTTGCCAAGTGTGTAAGCCCGTCTCCTTATTTTTTCAATTCAATTCAATTGACTGACTTGAACTGACTGAACTGACTTGAATTGATTCAAGTCAATTTATTTGCATTTCATTCAAAAATGGCGGGAACATTCCAAAATAATTGAAATAAATTCGTTTTAGTTGATTTAAGTTAATATTTTGTTTTCTTACTGATGATAAGTAATACCATTTTCTTTTTGTTTTTTTTTACGTGCAATTGTGACAGGTTCTCAATTCTCATCACGCAAGACGGCATTTTTTCAGTTTGTTACTAAACAATTTTGGCATGCGGCCGCAATGAGCGCAGGCGAGTGACAAGCGAGTGAATGAATGAAGTGAGCCACCCTGGCCGCAATGCATGCACCCGACTCAATGTTCGGGGTGTCTGTTCTAAGTATACGAAGTAATAGTACTTCAATGGGACTCGCCCGTTTTTTTGGTATCGCCCAGGCGCCCGCGTTAAGTAACTACGACGCGCGCGCGGTTTGGACTCGAACGCGGCAGAGGATCCTTTGGCCCTATAGTTGGGCGTCCAATTTAACATAAAGTTAAATGAAATGCGATTCACTGTATTGAAAAGTTTAATAAACACACACAGTAATCACAATGAACGAAATAAATTGCAAATTAGAGCTGAAGGTGTGTCCGAGCGTGGTAACTATCGCGAAAACCAACAGCCGACTGCCTAGCGGCGCGTGCGCGGGGGGACACGTACCATTCGTGAGCGTCGAATGATTTCAATATTGGCGTTCTTTAAGCCCCGTTTACAACGTACGTTTAAGGGTGCGTTACAATACCTATTTTTATAATAGATATAAGTTTTATTTTTAAAAGATGTGCTGAGGAGTTTCTTTACGGCTTTTCTTCTCCTCCATGACAAAGCACCTTTCCGAAAAGCTGGTAGATTAAAAAAAATGACGTGCATAAGAGTATCAGTGATACCTACATGAATAAAGATTATTTCATTTCATTTCATTTCACATGTAACGAGAGAATGAATTTTTTTATTATAATATAAAATGGGTCTTCTTAGACCATTTTTAAATTTAGGGTCCGTTTGCAAAACATTTGGCTTTAAAATGCTAATTTTGGTTAGAGTCAAGTATTCCCCGCCCCCCTGCCAATTAAACGGTTGGAGTTGGACAAGTGAAAAAATTCTCAAAAGTAGGTATATAATGAACTTACAAGGAAAACTATTACGGCTATGTTAGCATAAGTAATTAATGAGTAATAATCGACAAATTTACTACAGTACTTCAGAACTCTGTAATACGCGTGGCCTGACACTCAATTGCTCGGTTTTTTATTTTCACTTTTTCTGAAAAAACTGTTAAACTAATATGTTTTGTTAAAATTTCATATTATTTTTTAGCTATACGACACTATTTAATTATATTGTTAAAGCTTTGAATATTCAATTTTACACCTCATATCTTTTTTCAAACCGGACCCTATATATATTACGAAAATTTTATTGATCAGTAGAAGTAGTTAATTCCAAAATTACTTGTAATCAAAATTAAGAAGTTTATTTTATAGGAGTCAATGAATGAATTTAACGAATCCAAAATGAAAATCGTAACGTTAATTAATCAATTCATCTTTACATCTCAACATCAAACGTCAATCGAACATCCCAATGTAATTTGATAAAATCTCGGATCGAGGAAATTGCTAACGTACGGAAATTACTTAAATTTTTTGCAACTGGGTCCCGCAATGAAAATAGGAGGGTGGGCACGCTTACCAAACTGTCTTGGGCCCGTAATAATAAATCTATCTCGAGATGCTGAAATTATGTCAAATCGTATGAAAAAAATCATTTTTGTAAGATTAGAGATCGCGCTCTTGAGCAGAGATTTAATTATTTATTCATTCAATAATATTACCACTAACATTACAGGCATGTACTAATGTGTTAGTGTATTTCAAATAAATTGTAATATTATACTTATATTATATACTAATATTATAAAGCGTTGGAGTTGGAGTTTGTTTGGTTGAACGCGTTAATCTCAGGAACTACTGCTTCGAATTGAAAAATTATTTTTGTGTTTGATAGTCCATTTATCGAGGAAGGCTATAGGCTATATAACATCATATTATTATATTTTAGTAGTTAGTTTTTTCCACAAATTAACGCGGGTGAAACCGCGAGGCACAACTAGTTATTAATATGAATTTTAATTCATATTAAATATTATACTAATAAACCGACCATTGTTTACAATGGAATTCCAAATCGGTTTATTTTTCCTAGCAAGACTCCTTAAATAGATAAAAAGAGGCAATAACTTATTTTAACCGACTTCAAAAATACCTACAAAATGACAATTTTGTTACTATATACAGTATTGACAGTTATATTAAAACTAGCACTATAATTCTATAAAAAGCCAACTATATTTTCATACTACGAAAATTCTTCTCTGAAGTTTAATTGCAAACTTTCTTTGCTAGAAACATCCAATTTACATAAACAGCACCCGACATAATTACGTCACTTGTTTATAAAATATAAACGAACATGTCATGTCACGTTTTATGGGTCGTTAAGTGTAAAGGTCTGCGCTATACAATCTTTATCAGTTCAAGTGCCGCTATAAAGCAAGTAATATTAGCTAGCGTCGTAGGTTGTTAACAAATTACAGTTTTATTTGCCTTCCCATCTCAATCTATCACGCACAAATCGTGTCGTTATCGTTGGTCGTGAATGAGTAACTGCTTTATTATACCGTTGTTACAATGATAACATTGAAACGAAGGATAGATTAGATGGATAATGTGCGATTTAGAAGGTACGGCTGCTTGCTACTTTCGGCGTTGCTATCGTATCGTCCTTCGGTCCACGTAGACGCATGCCATACGCACGGTATCGTCAATAGGCTTGTTTCCACTAAGAATAAATCGAATGGCTTAGAGTTTCTAATGATTAACCATGATAATTAGTAAACAAAAATGCAGCTTTTCTATTAAAATAATAAAAGATTAATAATATTTTTGGTAAATAAAATCGACAAATTGAGGCGTTTAATCACGTGACATTAAACATCAATCAGTGAAGCGCATGGAAGCGTGACGTCACACCTCGCGAAACACTACGTTGTAGCTGTCATTTTCGTATAAAATGAACAGGTTATTTGGAGTTTTCAGCAATTCTCGTTAAATTAATACAGTTCGTTTTTAGTTTAATCTTGAAAGACAGATATAATTTGCTATGGAATCAGGATTTAACAAAGCAAACAGCAGTAATTTGCCCAAAATTGACGCCGTTATGCTTGGCAAATTTTTTGCAATAAAAACCGACTGGTTTCATGCGCACTCGAGAAACTTTACCCATAATATGATACTCTGTATAATTAATCATATCGTTTGGCAACTAAAAAAATAAGAAGAGTATGAATTATTACATTTTATAAAACGAAAATAATATTTTAACTCAAATAAATCATAAAACCCTACTCAAGTCATAACATTTTATAGGTTATGTGTGTTATATTATGGTAGATTTTGCAAAATTCATTTCTTTTACTATACATTTATAAATAGATACATCAAGTTGTGTTTATTACTTACATAAAATTGATCTTCACAGAAATAAATTGTGGAATCAGTTGATAAAGTAAGAGCATCTTGCCTCCTTGCCATATTTAACCACTTTCTACGTATTTGTTTATATTTGGAACGTATATGAATAATTTGTTTGGCGTTTTTATCGTTGTACTTTTACATTGGGGCACTATACAGTATTTATAATACGAGGAATTCATTATTTATTTATTAAAAAACACAATTGACTGTCATACACAACACGGCTGTTTCGCGAGGTGTGACGTCATTCAAAACGCCATGACAGTCTTGGCCTTTTTCGCGGTCAATTTCAAGTTCATTTCTAAAAACTCAAAATACTAATGTAAAAGACTTATTTTTCTTAGAATAATATATTTTTGGGGTGAAATAGATGCTAAGCTATAGTTTTAAACTAATTTCCAAATTTTGTCAACTAGCCTATTGTCGCTTACTTGCAGCTTGCTTGCATCTTGCGCAGTAAAAGTACGAAATCTGTCAAAGTACGGTTACTTTATAGTGCGTTTCACCTAAGTGCTACCATGTTATTAGTATCTCAGCGAAGGGAACTCTTACGTGAAACGCTCTCTAGTACCATCTTGCATAATAATATGGTAGTTTGGGGGCACCCTTACTCTACCAAATTTTTTTTCTTCGAATTTCATTTTACTGAATACTACTGACTGACGTCTTTTTTGCTATATGCATTATTTGACATATTTTTACTTAGATCATCGTATCATATATATGTCTCAGTTATTATTGTACGGAAATATATTTGACTGATTTACAAAATAACTTTTTACTATTGCCCGAAGCCTCTTTTGAATATTTTCATATGCCAAATGATTTATTTGTCATATTTTCACCACACCGAAACAACATTTTACGGAATATTATTTGGTCATAAATTTTATAGCCAGTTACTTGGTAGCATTTTCAATATTAAATTAAAATAGTGTCATAAAAAGTCATTATGTTGTGCTACAAAATTCAGAAACGAATCGCTGCAAAACTGACTTCACGCTGTCTTGTCTGCCCTACACCTAGAGTATAATATAAACCCACGTAGACGCGGAGGGGCGAGACGGCCCGCGAGCTGAGGAGCAGGTGGTTCAGCCGCCCAGCCTCAGCCGTGGCAGCGAGCGTTAAAACCATCTGTGACGATAAGCTCGCGTGAGACCGCCGCGGCGCCGCGCCGCAGACCCGCAGCGCCGGAGGCGTGACAGAATCAATGCTTGCAGCATGTTTCATGCCTGCTTGCATGTTGCACGCTGCATACCTGCTTGCATGCTGCATGTATGCAAACAAGAGATGTGCTTATGCACTTTCACTTGTACTTTCTAGGTGTTTGATGAAATGAAAATATGTCAATTAAAACAGTGGTATAATGAATGTTCGGAAACATAATACTTCGAACAAATGTTATTTCGGTTAAGTGTAACTTCGGTAAAAAGTTTTTCGACCAAATGAAACGTAGGAGTAATGAAACAATCGAATTGACAATAGGTTAACTGATACAGTAGCGAACCCACGGAACCGTGGGCAGACCTGACTTCGATGAAGTAAAAAAAAGCGAAAGAATAATTATTAGTTAAAAAGTTTTCGGTGAAATGAAATTTGGTCAAATATTTTTTGACCTTATAATAGGTACCCGGTAGTTTTCTGCATATTCACAAAACAGAAAAACTTGTGCGCTAACCGGTATCTGTTAAGAATTGTTTTTCATAGGAATAACCGAGAAAGTTAAAAGATTTCTACCAAAGTTAGAAAGTTGTAACACCTGAAAAGATTTTCAAGGCTACTTTCGCAATTCAAACAAAGATAGAATAGAAAGATACCGAGACACGGAATCTTTTAAGTTGAATGTAGATCAAAAGTTTTGGGGAAATCTTGAGATATTTTGCTAGGAAATGGAAATAAACTTGTGTTCCATTTGTAGCATTGTTTGTTTTTTTCTACGAGTAATTTCCGAGAAGTTTTGAACTGAATTTTGAGTCGGTTGGAGTCCGATGACTTATTTATTATAATTTGAACTAGTAAGTGTTCCAACGAGTGAAGCAGCTCGGTAATTAAATGTACGATCTATTGATTGACGTTTAGAATCTTTATTAATAGCGGCATTTTTTAGTCCTTTGGTGATATTCGTTTTGTACTCGACTTCAAAAAAGGAGGAGGTTCTCCATTTGACTGTATTTTTTAATGTTTGTTACCTCAGAACTTTTGACTGAGTGAACCGATTTTGATGATTCTTTTTTTTCGAAAGCTGATGCTTGTCATGTGGTCCCACTTAAATTTGTGCAAGATCTGACAATGGCATCCATAAGAAAACCATATACATAAGTAAGAAGACGAATAACTAAATATCACGCCAACCGATTTTGATGATTATTTTTGGATAGGATGTACTTCATTTGAAGTCAGTTTATTTTTGTTAAAATTTTAGATTATGGCCTCGAGTATTGAGAATGGTGTCGGCATTTACCACAACCCTTCTTCCTTTTAACATTTACAGCATTATCGTACATTAGTGTTACTATTGACATTAGGATGTTAAAAATTCAATAAAAAATATTCACGTCTCCGGCAAGGTTTGATTTGGGGGACTTAATTACCTCTAGTACTGTTCTACTACCCAGTCGAGGTGACTTTATTCAAGACCCAACCCCCAACCCAGTCCAAATGTCTGTAACTATCGGTAAATTCCACTATATTGCGTTTTCCACACTACAGTACTTTGTGTATGTACCTGCGAGCTCAACATTTTATTGAGTTCGACATCACCAGCAGAATATTTGTATTCAATATTTATTTTCCTGCTATCCCTGCGCGTATTGCGAAGTTTACTTCCGTTTGAATTCACTGGATATTGTAGGCTTAACTTCCAAAATACAGCGCTATGTAGAATATTCTTATCACAAAAATATAATAACAGCATTTATGTTAATATTGTCATCGCAAAATTTTTTACCTCCGACGAAAAAAGAGAGGTGTAATAAGTTTGACGTGTCTGTGTATCTATGAATCTGTGTTCTGTGTATCTGTGTATCTATATGTCTGTCTATGGCATCGTAGCTTCCAAACGGATGAACCGATTTTGATCAAGTTTTTTGTGTGATAGGTGACTTAATCGAGAGTGTCGTATTAATGTTTAGTGTAAATATTGTAAAACTGTCAGGGTTTTTTTTTAATTTTAATTTAAGATTATGATAAAACTATGTTGACAACGTCGTTGAACGACATGTTCTTGCATTGCTTTAACTCGTGTGAATAGACCCTAGTTTTTCTTCATCAACACTTCTCGACGCGAATTTGGCTGTCTTAAGCCAAATTGCTGATTCACACGGAATCCGTCATTGACGATTCGTCAAAACAAAAAGATACGTCATGATGGGTGCAGGTTCACATTGCATAAGGAAAGGGTTTGCGATTTGGTTTTCACTTTTTGATTGATTTTTTGACGGACGTGATTTATGCGGAACGAGTCGACATCGCAAAATTCAGCAGACAGCATTCGAGCGATTGCATGTCCTTTTCACGAAGACTTCACGTATCATTACAGTGTATCACATTTTCACAGATAAAATAGTCTATTTTTATCTGTTAACAGTACCTACCCTCAGTGACCGGCAGTGACACAGATTAATGATGGCCAGCAATGAGACGTCGGGAGGCAACTGACATAGTCATTTTGTAGGAAAGTTGCTTCAGACAAGTAATTCTCTTTTAGTTTTGTATTTATTTTATTTGTAGCGGTCTCGTGTTTGTATTACTTTTTATGTAGATTTAAGAGAGTTTAACCTCTATTTAGACATACGGCAGCGTGTCCAGCCAAAGTTAAAATAAAAAAAAAATAAAAAAACCCGACTGCGTAACTAAAAAGAAAAAATAAGCAAAATAATTTAGAATGCTGTTAAAACTAATACTGAACAACTAAACCATAGAAGGATTAACATTTGGGAAACAGAAGGGAGAGAAAGACCTTTCCTTCTAATACATAACGGGTAACGGAGTCTCCCCTTGTGAGAGCGCTGATCTTGCTCAACGGCTTAGTGGCTTGGGATCGTCAGATAGATAGATGTCTTCTGTACACCTGTTGCTGCATTTCGCAGAACAGCAGGAGAGTATCTCGAAACGCTTGGCAAGCGAATTGGGTGAACTGATCTGTAATGTTTGCTAAGCCTGTAAATTATATAATAAATAAATAAATAATTAATTAATAATTATGATACATAAACACGCGCCAACCAGTTACAAATAACTACCTATTAGGAATTGAATTCTATGTGTTTCGTTTAGAAGCCTTTTGGCGTATACAAACTAGTTATTCTATTAACCAAATAAAGCTACTGTGACAAAATTGGTAGCCAGTTCGACTATTTTTTTCAAGCTTCTTGGCGGAGAATACTAGTATTTTCTCAATTATGCTCTACAAGCGACGCAGCTCTTACTGACATTGGTATTGCCAGGTTTATCAAAGCTAAGTGATAATAACATTTTTGAAGTACACCAATTTTTCAAAATTTAGAGTGCTCACATGATTCTATCCCAGCCCTTTTTACAGGTGACTGTTGTATAAGCCGATAAACTGTCCGAATTTTAATAAATTGCGTAATAAATCAACGCAATAATCACACAACATGTTCCTAACAAGTCAATAAATATCATAACAAGTTAAAGAGTTTAATATAGGTAGCTAATTTTACCTTTAATTGTTTTCTGGAATCTTTATGGACGTCATTCTATGAACTATCGTTCTAAGATTCATGTGTTACCTAAACTTAAAAAAAATGTCATAATAGCCTTTGGGAACATAACCTTAACTTAACCCATTTAATAAATAACAATAAACATCACTAAATATCTCAATATTCACTATTCACCACATCAATATCATGAAACATCTGAATATCACAAACCATCTCAATAGTTTAACCTATAAACCCGTAAAAGATCTCGATGTTTAGTAAAACATGTTAAAACGAAATATCATTCCCTATTCTGAATATTCAGAGTATATTCTCTGAATATTCAACGGAGCCAGGAATAACGGTTGTCTCAAATCTACCGCACGGTTGAGTGACGGGAGTACCGCAATCCACTTATCGGCATTTCTCATGATGAATTGATGGGATCTGCCGGCCACAAGATTACGCAAACCTGCTTTGGTTTGTGGTTCCACCTCAGCTAATAATCGGATTTTGTTCTCAATCTGAGGGCCGAAACTTCCAAACTAGTATAAATATACTAGACACATGTTGATAGATTCATGTGTGATTGAATTGAACTTTGCTTTTGTATTATAGTATTACTATAATTAAAATCGTATTTAATTTGATTTTGCGAAACAAAGTATTAAAAATATTTAAAACAAAACATTTTAAGAAACAATTCCAAGTGGTAACCAGAGACGATTTATTTGAAAAAAAATCCTACGAATACCTTTAAAATTTTAAAGCTCCCGAAATTCAGGGCTTAGATAAAATTAGTAGCCAGACGCCGCCACAACACCAGATATAAATTTAGACCTCAAAATGGGTTCGTTGTAATTTAATTAAGGTAGATAGCGCCCAACGCAGGCTGTAAGGGTTCTTGCATATTACATATTGTAACATGTATTTGAGAATAACTTTAATTTCCTATCAAGACAGGCGGAAACCAGTTTGGGATTCGAAATTCCTCGACTTTTGACACATTAATATTGCATAGTTTAATAATATTTATAAATACTCTTATACATATAAAAAAATGAGAGGTGTCAAAGGATACCCGGATGGAACGAAGTTCCTTTCGATTTAAGTATTGTTTTGTTGTATAGCGCCATTGTAGAAACTTGGAATGTCAAATATGATTTGAATTCAAATAATAAAGAATACTTTGTAAATAGAACATAATATATCATTTTAACATTGAAGTACTATTACTAGCATATACTCGTAGAACAGACACCCCGAACACCATGTATGTCCCAATGCATTGGCGCCACGTGGCTTCAATCGTCAATGAATTCGTTCGATTTTGATAGGAGAACCGGAGGCTCAATTTTGAAATTCGAACCTCCCGGGCGGGACACACATTTTGTTCCAGATGTCTGTTCTATGTCATTATACTTCAATGCATTTTAACAAATAATAATAGATGTCGCTACAAAAATGTACTCTGAATCACGCTGTTGATATTCTTTATAAAACATATAAGTAATCGACCTAATGACATGAATGTCGGTTCGGTTCGGGTTTATTCAGCCATCTCTGTAATACTTTCTGAATCACGCAAGCGTGATTCACAAAGTTGTACAGTACAGCGCCATCTCTTGTAAAACTGTCTGAATCACTTCAAAAAGAGGTATGGTCATTCTTAAAATCAAAAAGTGTCGAAATTTTCGGTCTAGCCCTCATTCACAACGCGCGATAAGGAACTTCGTTCCAATAATAACCATATGAATTTATTTTCGAACAAAACCCATCTTCGAATATTTTTTTATTGCCTGAAGCGCCGGTGAAAAAGCAGACGGACCATTTGATAGTAAGAGGAATCGCCAATACTACGCCACCCCTAAAATAGAATTCTTTTTATATATACACCTTTTCATATTCATATAATTTAATTATCCATATTCATATAATATAATCATTCATTTACTCGTATTTATTCTTTTACTAGCTTTTGCCCTCGGCTTCGCCCGCCTAGAGTGATTTCGAAACGAAATTTTTAATTAATTTAGATTTATAGAACCACATAAAAATAAAGTGCACCTTTATGTAGAATGTTGAATTAAGATACATAATATTATATATATAAGGCTTCGCGCGCGTATTATCGATTTTTTAAAAATCCCGCGGGAACCCTGAACTTTTTCGGGATAAAATGTAGCCTATGTATCAATCCAGGGTATAGGCTATCTTCGTTCCAAATTTCAGCCAAATCGGTTAAGTAGTTGTGGCGTGATTGAGGAACAAACATCCAAACATCTTCACAAATTTTCACATTTATAATTATTATGGTCACCATCCTATTGAGAGAAAAAAACAGCTTCAAAGAGTTAACCTTCGAAAAACATAGGTATATCAGCTGTAACTCATAAAACCTTAGTTTAAACTTAATTTTAAGTTATCCCCCAATGAAATAATAATTAATACATTTATAGAATCCCTTTAGTATGAACAGTCCCTTAGTAGAATACATCGCCCATCTTGTGGGGTAACCCAAACATCCTTAATTGGCCAGGAGGTTTCAGACATTACAATTACCCGAAACACGTCAAACTTATTACACGTACTCAGTCTAGTGTGTAACCTACACTTGATAGTTACGTATTATTACAGAATATTTGCTTTAGTCAATGATTTAGTGCATAAAGATAACAATAATATTACAAGCTTTTATTTAACTTGCAATGTACGTCAATGCCTATGTGTGTCCGGGTGGAATCTTGAATCTGAATTTTAAATCAGTTATCTTTAACCGATTGAGCTAAAAGGTATACACGCTTATTTTGGATGACAATGCATGCTTAGCTATGTAAGGGCTTGCTGAGGAGAACACGAAAACTAATACTACCTCACATAAAAGCCTGTTTTTAAAAAGTTTTTTTACCATTAATTTATTTAAAATATTGTGTATAACAACTAGCGCTTTGCATGCGTCTTTGGCAGCATTTTGTGGAATAATACCCAATCTGTGCTATTATAATTTTCATGAAAATCCGTTCAGAAGTTTTTGAGTGAAAGAATAATAAACATCTATACAAATTTTTACAGGAATAATATTTTTAGGATTTGTAGGATATATTATTTTCTAATTATACCGAATTTTCTGCCTATGAAAGCATGCAAATATCTTTTCAAATATGAAAGGATCGCTACTACCTATCTCCTAACGGATACTATCGCATATACGATATTTTTGTTATTGGTCGGTCATTTAAGTTCAATAAAGTAATTTTACTCAAGAAATAATGGTAAAATTATTTCATATACACATACACATAACTACTGTAAACTCAAGTACAATTTATTTAAATAACCTTGGAAACTAATACTGAAATTTGAAGGTAAATCTTTGTGTATGAAATAGTAGAATCCCAAAGGTGTCACAAACATCGTATAATGATGTAAACAAGGCGATATATCAAAGTCAAGGGTAACCTAGGTACACCAAACTCTTTTCAGCTCGAGTAGCCTTGATCAAAACATGTGAGATGATTTAATATCAAATAGAAATTGAATTTCATAGGTAATTTAATAATAATAATAATAACTGCATTAATCTCTCAAGACACTTAACCTGCCACCAAACACCTATAATGTTTTATAAAAAGCAGTGATCCTCAACACTTGAGGATAGTAAGGAAATTCCTTCAATCCGATCAGGAAGTGACAGTGACACATACATAGTCATCAGCTACTATAGATATTACAATACTATCTCAACAGTCTCAACCTAATGTACACTTGGCCTAGGTCCGTACTTTACCGTACCGTACCGGTGCAAACCGAGATAATAATTCTTTATTTAAATATTTCAATTTTTTAATACATCAAAAAAGTAAAAAAGAGACAGTTTTAAATACAAGCGTGTATAACGCACTTGATATGAGATTTTTATTCAGTATATTTTAGCTACGCTTATGCTTTTTACAGCTTATTCACACGAGAACATTTCGTGTTTTTGCCGTATCGTAATATTTCACGATTCGTAATTTTTCGACGGCAGTAGTGGTTTTTAAATGGCCGTGTTCACACGAATCACAAATCGTGTAAAATGACGGATACGTCTTAAATTAATGTATCTTACTTTCTTTTGAAAATCACGTTCGTCAAAAACGTTTCCGTATGCAATGTGAAGCTGCATCCTTCATGACGTGTCGTTATTTTTCTTGATGAATCGTCAATGACGGGTTCCGCTTGAATAAGCTCTGACCGCTAGCAGCAAGCGCTTGCTTTGAAGGTCACGTAACGTCGTCGGTCCCGGTTATTAGATATAATTTATAAGAGGTCGTTATGGAACATCGGAACCACGTCTTGGAAAAAAGAGCATAGGACGCCTCCTGACCAGTGGGCTTAGTGCGAGTTTTACGTGACATAACGGGCTCGCTACGTAAATGCGAGTCAGCTATGCTATTGGCTACCGATTTGGCGGCAGTGAAAAGAATTTAAAAGAATTGCATCGGTAGCCAATAACGTAGCTGACTCGCATTTACGTAGCGAGCCCGTTATGTCACGTAAAACTCGCACTAAGCCCACTGGTGTACTGACGACCTTAAGAAGAAAGTGAGCATCCACTGGATTCAGAAGGCTCAGAACCTCGGCGTAAATTAGATGAGGTATTTATGTCCAGCAGTGGACTCGTAAACGTCCCATGGATGGATTTCAGTCCTCCTCTTACAATGTGAGGAGTAACTAAATGCAATAGTCCAAGCTGGCCAAATTTGTATAAGCAAACGACTTACTGTCATTCACTTGAATATACAATAATATATCACATTTATTTTATTTCATTTATAAGCTTTATTGTAAAACCTACAAGCTAGGCTTAAAAAGGGCCGACTTAGTTCCACATTCCAGAATTTTTTCATCATTAAAATTTACGTAAGGAAAAATCTACTTAATTAATACCATTCCATTTTCATAATAACGCCATACACCTATTAACCTGTGAATTCAGTAACTATTGAGATCCTATCGTTACAAAGTAAAGAGTATCGGAAAACGTTCAATGGGAACGTCTAGAACTTCAGTTAGGGTGAAAATCAGCAAAATTATGATAACGGTCCCTCACGTTGGCTTAGTAAGTGAAAATGTGACTATTTAAATGCATCGGTTTTCGTTTTCATGATATCCAAAGATGGGCTATGGTAGTGATCAAATTCTATTAGGCATTTTAAGACGAAAGTTGATCTCACCTTACAAAATAAACGAGTCTATGGTTTAATTTTTGGTTGTATTAAAGCTGTAATGATCTTGTGTTTCTTAAACGATATCTCGTGTAGATCAGGAATTCAAATAATTAATTATATATACAGAAATCAATTTTTACTTCAAGTCAATAAATAAGGTCTTTAAGGCGTAGGTTTTTCGAAGGGAAACGAAGGCGGTCACATATGGAGTTGTGATGTGACTATAGAAAAAGGATTTAATTTAATTATAATAGGTGTTTATTACTACTAAATCCATTAAAAAAAGTCTAAAAGACAGTCATCTTATCTTCACCAAAATAAGCGAATAACGCTAGGCGAAATGTATATGGGGAGTTCACTTTGTACTTGAAAAATATTATTCCAACGTAGAGAAAATACTGAGAAATCCGATACAACTAATATTTCCTGTGCTTCGTTGAAATATGTTGGATTCCGTGAAACGACGGACATCGATTTACCCTCCATCAAACCACAGTACATTTATATCTTTACCGTGATCAAACTGACAAACAAATCAAAAAGCAAATAGGGTGTCCCAAAATTACACAAGATTTGAATTAATTATAAGACGCAGTTTTTATAAATATTGTAATTTAATTATTGGAATATAAAGCACATAGAATTTTATAACTCTTTTACGCAAAAACTACGTAAATACGTTTTAATGAAATTTATTACAAAGGTAGAAAATGATCTGAAATAAGGGGCAGAGCGCTAATGTCACATAAAAGCACATGGCGTCTACAGTCACTGCTCGACCGGGCTAATATTCGAAGAAGTATGGACTTATCAATGTTCCTACCTTATATTAGATATTGAAAAATGCTAGTTGTGGTCACAAAATTTTTATTATTTTTAACCGACTTTTAAAAAGGACAAGGTTCTCAATTCGACTGTATTTTTTATGTTTGTTACCTCAGAACTTAATTAATTTTAACAGAGCGCAATTTTTTGGACATCCTATATAATAATAGTGCAAGCGATGGAGCTAGTTCATAGAACGGCCTCGTTTTATTCTAACATTACTACCACCGGTCATTTTGTATGTTTTCAAACGCATCAAGGTTTGTTTACAGTCGAAGCATTGCGGTTTTACTTTACACGGGAAATAATATGGGCTTTTTAAAGTGATAGGAAATTGTAACTCAATTTTAACAAAAAGAAAAACTTTGCCGCATGCCATCAGATGACACAAAAACGATACCTCTAATGAATACTATGCAAAGTCGATACTTGGTTAAAACTTTTATTTTGCACTTAATTCATTTCAATTAAATAACTATTGTATTTATAATGTGAAAAAATTCGTACAAATAACAAAAATAACAATATCACTTTCTAAATGTACTTTTTGAAAGAAAACTAGAACAAATCAATTGTAACCGGTTTCCGTTACTTTCCATTAGTTCTTGACAATCCATAACAACACGAATTCCGAATATTGTTTTCCAAAAATCTTATCTCAGTTTAATGCGCGTCACGTATCCACTCTATCGCACGTACGAGTGGTCAAAAAGTATTTGAGGCTTTGAATTCTTCATGATAACGCCTACGTTCGTTCAGGAAAATAAACGTTACAATAGGAATAGTAATAGACACTGGAAAGGGTAATCATAGGAACATACATAAAATCGTGAAGTAATTGTATTTATTACATACATAGGTACATGAATGTTTCTCTCAGAATTTTTCTGGGATAAAAAGTAGCATGTGTGTTAATTCAGGGTATAGGCTATGCCAAATCGGTTAAATAGTTGTGGCGGGATTGAGGAACAAATATCACATCTTCACAAAGTTTCACATTTATAATATTAATAGGATGCACGCAGATGAGCAGACGGCAGTCACCGTCGCCCATGTACACTCGCAATGGACAAGACAAATGGACAGTTTGCCGGTGTTTAAAGACAAATTTGAATTCTCTTCAAATTAGATGTACAGCTCTGCTCGCGTTTTCCGGGATTTTACGTAACCTATATCTAGATGTGTGGTAAATTTCATAATAATCCGTGGATTAGTTTATGCATCGTCTTTCTAAAGTGCAACGTTCTTTTATGGGACTAGGTATAAAATTTTATAATAAAGTCCAAAACAAATACGTGACTTACCAGTGGAATCTTTTAAGAAACGTGTAAAGGCTCAGCTCTTAGGCAAGGGCTACTATAGCATTAATGAATATTTAAATGACAAGGATGCTTGGAAATGACTAGCTAGGCAACCAGTTCTGCACAGGTTAGAGAATACCTATTTTTGTAATAGATATAAGTTTTATTTTTAAAAGATGTGCTGAGGAGTTTCTTTACGGCTTTTCTTCTCCTCCATGACAAAGCACCTTTCCGAAAAGCTGGTAGATTAAAAAAAATGAAGTGCATAAGAGTATCAGTGATACCTACATGAATAAAGATTATTTCATTTCATTTCATTTCATGAAAGATTAACAAACAGCCTCACAAACTAAAGTATTAACTAGTCTCCTTGAAAATCTAATATTTATTTCAACTATACATAGGGGCTTTGGGACTCAAAGCCTAACCAAAACATCTATAGAATGTTAGTGTATCTCAGAAGTCTAGAACAATACATTGTTCCTACAAACGAACCTCATAGGGGCTAACTTTGGAACTTTGGCCAGAAATTATTAATATATAATTAGTGTAGCGAGCTCTGCTTTAGTATTCAGGGAAAATACCTAATTGAGATAAACATGTTTCGCTTCAGACGTTCGTGCCTTTTCTTCTGAATTAATAATCTGATTATAAATCTTTTATAAGGCTGTCTGTGCACAAAAGTAAGAAAATTAAGTACAATTTCCACAATGTGAAAGTTAAAAAGTTGACTTTGATTCGGTCTGTGTTTTTAAGATAAGCGGTGACAGCAAGGCACTAAATTCAATCATTTCATCCCAAATACAAATAAAATAAAATTTCATTCTTAATTCATATTTTAATTCATAATTCTTTATTGCGTCAAACATGCTACATAATAATAATTATGATGGTAAAAACAACATGTCAGAGATCAGCACATTTGGCTGGATGCAGCATGCAATGTCGAATTTACATTTATTTATTAAATTATCATTTTCATAGTTACTTAATGTCAAAAGGCACTAAATTCAATCATTTCATCCCAAATACAAATAAAATAAAATTTCATTCTTAATTCATATTTTAATTCATAATTCTTTATTGCGTCAAACATGCTACATAATAATAATTATGATGGTAAAAACAACATGTCAGAGATCAGCACATTTGGCTGGATGCAGCATGCAATGTCGAATTTACATTTATTTATTAAATTATCATTTTCATAGTTACTTAATGTCAAAAGGCACTAAATTCAATCATTTCATCCCAAATACAAATAAAATAAAATTTCATTCTTAATTCATATTTTAATTCATGATTCTTTATTGCGTCAAACATGCTACATAATAATAATTATGATGGTAAAAACAACATGTCAGAGATCAGCACATTTGGCTGGATGCAGCATGCAATGTCGAATTTACATTTATTTATTAAATTATCATTTTCATAGTTACTTAATGTCAAATTTACATTTATTATTGACTTATTATATAATAATAATAATATTATCATAATTACCTAACATTTCCTTATTCTTCAATGTTATAAAAATTTAAATAACAAAAACTTTTTCATACTCAATTTGTTTGTTTGTTTATTATTTATTTATTTATTTAACACTTTATTGTTTGTACACCATACAATAATATACATAAGAGCACAAGAAAAAAAGATTACAAAACAATGGGCGACCTTATCGCTTTGAAGCGATTTCTTTCAGGCAACCCAGCAGTAGCAAGAAAATAGCAAGAATATAAATTAAATAATATTAATTAAATATTTATTCGTATAATTTGTACCGAGATAAGTGGCGATTGCTCGTGAAGCGCATAACATCTGCCCATAGCAATGATACTAGGTGACGACCACGACCGCTCTGACGAAGAAGAAGAAGGTACAATTTACACATTGTAAATAAATCTATGGCCGTTCTGCGAAATACAGCAGATGTCGAGTAAAATAAGTCTAACGCCCCAACTCAGAGTCAGTAACGGTTACTTAAATCGTTCCTTAGTACAGATTTTGTATGGTGATTCTTTACTAAGGAGCGATTAAAGTAAGCGTTAGTGACTCTGAGATGGGGCGTAAATCTGGGTTCCAAGCCCCCCAAGTACCCCATTGAGCAAAGTTACTGCACAAACCAAGCTTGTCAGCTAATATTTGTCAGTTGATAGTCTTTAGTGGTATCAGGTAGCTTAATATATATTTTAATCACAGACAAATAAACAGCATCTGTGATTTTTATACACATTCCTTAACACCTGATTTAGAAACAGGGACGAACGTGGAGTGCTATCATTGACAAGTTTATTAGGTTTTCTGGAAATTCGCGAATAATGTTCTTCTGCCTTCTACTTCTACTTCTACTTCTTATAGTATAAGTAATTGAAAGGTT
>OZ010703.1:5840272-6103775 GCA_963932265.1 Thymelicus lineola | reverse complement strand
GGATACTTTTTATCCCGGAAAACAGACCTGTTCCTGAGGGATAAGGTCAAATTTTGTTATATGTAGTTGATAGATTCGTTATATTTTATGAAGCGATTTTTATGACCCTTTTTAGGGTTTCGAAGTCAAAACAGAATTCTCATAGTTTCATCATGCCCGTCCGTCCGTCCGTCCATCCGTCCGTCCGTAGCATAGCGCAGAGGCCCTTAGTGCTAGAAAGCTGTAATTTAGCAAGGATATACATGTTTATTTAAACTTCTGGTAGAATAACATTTTTAAAAATATGTTTTTAGTTTTTATTGCGAAATATTCGTAAGTGTTAGACACGTAAAAAAATTCATGGCAATAGCATCAAAAGGAAAACTATCATGGCTATATTATTATTAGCATACGTAGTTATTGAGTTCTATAAACTTAGAAGTTCGAAACCCTATATTACCAGTGACCTGACACGCTATTAGCCGGTTTTTTAACCAACTTTAAAAAAGTAGCAGGTTCTCAGTTCGACTGTTATAAACAAAAATTAACTTTAACATAATTTGAAAAATCAATCTTTAAAGGGTTAATTCAGGGAATGTTTATACGAAACTCCGTCATTTTTAGGGTTCTGAAGTAAAATCGGAACCCTAATAGCTTCGTCATGTCCGTCCGTCAGTCTGTCCGTCTGTCCAAAGCAAAGCGCCGAGAACCTTAGTGCTAGAAAGCTATAATTTGGCATGGATATACATATTTATTAAAACTCCAAAATCGTAGAATAAACTATTGAAAAAACTCTTTTTTTCGTGGTACCTCCACTACAGGTAACGTGAGGATTATTTTTTTATTCACCCCTATAGTGTGGGGTATCGTTGAAAAGTTTTTTCAAAAATATTATTCTTTTGAGACCATTTTTGGATGTAGAGTTCCGTTTGCGAAATATTTGGCTTGAAAGTGCTAATTTTGGGTACCCAAGTCAAGTCATGTGTCCCCCCTAACGGCTAAACGGTTGGAGTTGGACAAGTGAAAACATTCTCAAAAATAGGTTATACGATGGATTTATAAGGAAAACTATCAAGGTTATGTTAACATACGTATCGTAGTTAATGAGTAATAGTCAATAAACTTACTACTTTGGAACCCAATATTGCACGTGGCCTGACACGCATTTGCCCGGTTTTTTAAGGTAAAACTGTGAAAGTTGGTAGTTAGTATGTAATCTTACATAAAACAAAAATAACTGTAACATGATTGTTTGGTAATACATTCCCTAAGGGCTAAAACTAGAGGTTGTAAGCTTAGAGTATGTTTGGAGTAAGAAGTTGTAAAACGAACAGATGAGTCACCTCATGGTAAGTGGTCACTATCGCCAATGTACATTAGCAACGCTAAAGGAATCACTGATTTGCTGCTGCTCAAAAAGAAAAGAAAGATATTTTTTTTGTGTATTCTGTAAAATTACAATGTAAATTTAAAATTCAAAAACTCTCAGGCCCTGACTTAAACCTCTAAATTCTAAGAAGTTCAATTATTTTGGGACCTTTTCTGTGGGTGGGTCATTAATGGCTCACTACTGAACACTCACTCTTGAGGACGCCTAGAGCATACTCCACCACTTTGCTCCAGTGTGGATTGATGGAGGGATTAGAAATCAACCCAAGTGTCGGAAGTCATTACGCCGGGCGAGGACCTTCAATATGTCATAACGACTGTTACCTTACGACAACAACCGAGACCGACAGCCTTACGTGCCCTCCGAAGCTCGGAGAGCTCAAGAATTTTTTGCCACTAGCGGTCACCTATCCAACTACCGACCGCACTCGCTATTGTTTAACTTCATCGATTACTATTAGAACCGACACAAGCCACTGCGCCCAGGCTATGAATTCTTCTCCCGATGGTAATTAATGGGTTCTAAGAACATGTCACTTTTGCTGTAATTTTGGTGAAGAGTTTAGTATCTTGCTGACTACCAATCACGCTACAATATCAGATCGTAGTTATCATTTCATTATCAACACTAAAGATTTGTTTAATATTTTACTCATTTACTTAATACGATATATGTACTAAGTGTAGGTGTTTTAGCTTCAACCCATAATGGACTATTACAAGGCACGGGTCTCCTCTCTTCATAGTATGGACAAGTTTGCTGTCAATTTATGAAAAACATGTTTTATAATGAAGGGATCTTTATTTTCGGCGTACGAAGTCGCGGGTAACAGCTAGTTAATATATAATTAGTGTAGCGAGCTCTGCTTTAGTATTCAGCGAAAATACCTAATTGAGATAAACATGTTTCGCTTCAGACATTCGTGCCTTTTCTTCTGAATTAATAATCTGATTATAAATCTTTTATAAGGCTGCCTGTGCACAAAGGTAAGAAAATTAAGTACGATTTCCACAATGTGAAAGTTAAAAAGTTGACTTTGACTCGGTCTGTGTTTTTAAGATAAGCGGTGACAGCAAGGCACTAAGTTCAATAATTTTATCCCAAATACAAGTAACATAAAATTTCATTCTTAATTCATAATTTAATTCATAATTCTTTATTGCGTCAAACATGCTACATTGTAAATAAATCTATGGCCGTTCTGCGAAATTCAGCAGATGTCGAGTAAAATAAGTCTAACGCCCCAACTCAGAGTCAGTAACGGTTACTTAAATCGTTCCTTAGTACAGATTTTGTATGGTGATTCTTTACTAAGGAGCGATTAAAGTAAGCGTTAGTGAGTAATATTTGTCAGTTGATAGTCTTTAGTGGTATCAGGTAGCTTAATATATATTTTAACCACAGACAAATAAACAGTGTCTGTGATTTTTATACACATTCCTTGACGCATGCTTTAGAAACAGGGACGCACGAGAAGTGCTGTCATAGAGAAATTTATTAGGTTTTTGGAAATTCGCAAATAAATAAATATATTCTTCTGCCGTTTTAAATAAATTTTTATTTGCCCTTACAAAACAACCTAAGTATCGCTAAAATGTATATGGATGTAAGAGTCAATATTTGAAGTTTTTAACTCACTATTCATGAGTTGGAAAGTTGTTTGCTGATGTATTGTTAATTTTACAAACCGGGGCAGAATTCCTCATTTGTAAACGTCAGCAGTTCCGACATCCTTCAAATTGCAACGCAGCCTACGATATAATTATTAGGAATCGTAATTCAGCTCGAGACAATATGTAGCTATGAAAATTATACTGACCGAGTTTTCCCGAAGTTGAAGTCCGAAAATAATCACAATTATATGTATACTATTACTAGCTGACCGGGCGAACTTCGTATCGCCTAACAATTGATCAGTTATCGAGCGGGATGAAAAAATTACTAAAATGACTATTAAAAAATAGGGGTTGGTGATGGAAGGGTGAAAATTTAGGGTTGTACGCATTTTTAATGCCACAATATAAAAAATAGAAAATAAAAATGTTGTCCAAAAAAATAAAAATAAAATGTTAGAGGTGGACAACCCTTATCATTTAGGGGTATGAAAAATAGATAGTAGCCGATTCTCAGACCTACTGAATATGCATATAAAATTTCATAAAAATCGGTCAAGCCTTTGGAGGAGTAGGTATGGTAACTAACATTGTGACACGTAAATTTTATATATAAGAAGATATATCAAAATGGTTTTTCATCACGATAATGGACCGCACACATCTTTAGCCACTCAGCAAAAATTAAGAGAGTTTGGCTGGGAGGTGTTAATGCATCCGCCATATAGCCCTGACCTAGCACCTTGCTGTGTCAGGTTAACATCAAGAGAGGACTGTCAAAACTACTTGTCGCGTCTTTTGATCAGAAGTCCCAAAATTTCTATAACGACGGAATCATGTCATTACCGGCAAGATGGCAAAAAGTCAACGAACAAAATGGCACATATATGTAAAAATTAAAAGTTATTAAACTTTGAAAAAAAAAAGAAAATCGAAAATTTATACCTAATGTAACTTTTAGTGGTTTCAAACCATCTTCGCATTATTGCCTTTCAAATGAAACCATTAAGGAACGTATCGGTTGGATAGTTTCAAAGTCTGAAAAGACATCTGTACAAACATTTTTTGTACAACCATATTAGGAACCTCGTTCTCTTTTTCCATTACAAATAATGAAAGGAAAAATTGGGAAACATGAAACGAATAAAATTACCGATTAAAATGCGAAGACTTTGAGTTTGGGCAAGGGAGAATGCCCATAGCCAGTACTCTTAAAATTATTTTTGGATAAAAAATTGAATTAAAATATTTCAAGTATTTTATCCTATTTCCTGAAAAATCCTTATTGGGAATAATTTTCTGAAATTAATAAGTAACTTTACTTCCGTTTTACAAAAGAAAACCATTGGGCCATTTATGTTTGGATAAGGGCCAATCAGGAATCTTTTAAGATCCTTCGGGCCAATAGCTTGCATTGATTCGATTATAATTATGATACAACAGTTATAGTTTATTATATCCATGACAATAAACTAGATGACGTAAGGGGACTGTCAAATGAATTAGAAAATTATTATAATCAGCCAGGAGTAATAGTGTTCTGTTATTATAATACATTACAAACTACATGGTGATTGGGGACTGTCAAATGAATTTGAAACTTAAAAGATCGACATTACATACGCAATCGACTTTAATACGCCTACATAGAGTCCATATTACTGTGAGTTTACTATAACCTAAATACAAATTAATTTTGTTTAAAATCTCTTATTTCCTAGTATTATCATTGACTAAAGTTAGTATGTGTAATTTATTAAAAT
The DNA here is from genome assembly GCA_963932265.1 of Thymelicus lineola. NCBI lineage: Eukaryota > Metazoa > Arthropoda > Insecta > Lepidoptera > Hesperiidae > Thymelicus > Thymelicus lineola. The sequence continues at coordinate 6,099,030 of OZ010703.1, read as the reverse complement.
AACATAATCAAATAAAGGTATTTTTATCAAGACACAAAAATGTTAAAGTCAGTACATTTCTCCATACTGAATGGGCATTCTCCTTTTGTAAACATAAGAATTACCAGTAACATAAAGCAAACCTGAACCATGGAAAATTACGACTGAAAATTACTAATAAGACTTTATAAACATTTTGGGACATCCTGGCACAGGTAAAATTGTTTACTTAAAAGGATGTCCGAACAACGGAACATTGTAATTGTAGAACTCATATTTTCCAATTAATCATTTATCTTTTTTTTATAGTAGATACTACCATACCTACTATATTAGGGAACATACCAAAACCACGTAACCCATTTTTTCCAACTTTTTACCCCCCTCCCCCCCCTTCGTGATCATCCGTAGTATATAACAAGACCCCCCCTCCCCCCTAGTTTTCACGTGGTAATTGATAAATACGGTTTTCAATACTTTTTTGCAAAAACAGAGTTAAAAAATAATAATTTTGCTTATATTTGACGACTTTGTGGCGCAATGGTTGCTAAAATATTGACTACGTGACAAAAACCTAAACCCCCCCCCTCCCCTCTGTGACCAATCGTGGTGTTTTGAAGACCCCCCTCCCCCCCCTAAATGAGGCACGTGGTTTTGGTATGTTCCCTTAGGTATAGTATAAGTAATTTAAAGGTTTATAAAATAGAGAGTTAAACAAAAAATAAGCACATTACCGTGGCTTTAGATTTTTGATATTAGCAACCAATGATGTTTAAAAAACTCTTTTTTACTTATAATATCATTGATAGCCAGAAACAAGTTAACGTTATCTAACCTTAACCCTCTTCAATAAATGTCTTAGTGGAATATTAATAGGATTTTATGACAGTACAAAGCTGTCATCCAAAGCCATAAGACAAGTAAAGTCGAGATACCCCATATTACTGGTGTTATCAGTACGTTGCAGAAAGACTTCTGAAAGCAAAAACAATTTTAACGTTACAATAACAAGTATTGAATGATTTTGTAACAGTATAAATCCAGTTATCGGTTTGACAACTGAATGGTCAGTGAATTTCGTGAACGTCAGTTTTGATTTAACTGAGCTATGCTTGTTTAACAATGACGCCAATTTTTATTGGTGACAGATCTCACAAAGTTCGTATGTTGCAATTTAATTTTTAGCAAGATAGGTTGCTTTTTTGTTTGCGTGTTTGTGTGTTTTAAACAATAAAAAATCATGTACCCATATATGACAAAATAATTAAAGTAATGTGGCGATCGGTATGACATCTTTTATTCTTCCTAATGACGGAGTCAAAATATGTTTTTTTGGAAGACGAAAAGTTCGTTTTATTAATATATAATTACATAGCTGGATAACCAAAACACTATAATTGGCTCCCGCTATAGTAACTTACCTGAAATGGAAAATCTATCCACAAAAGCGCACTGCGGCTATGTCAAAGGTATTTAACACCGACATTAATTAAATAAAATACTCTACATCTAAAACTTCAATTAGATAGAAAGTGGAAATATGGAAAATCCATTTCAACCACTTCGTGATAAAATCTGTTAGGGAGGTTTCATACTTATCCAAGTATATCCGATTCAACGACCCTTTACGAACCAATAGTTGGTAGCGATCCTCCCTGCGAAGCGAGGGATCCCGGGTTCGATTCCCGGCCAGGGCAGACATTTATGTGAAAGATAAATATTTGTACTCTGATCATGGGTGATATTGTAACGTATTATATTATGTGTGGTCCATGCTACCTGTGACCCAGGTAAAAACCTACTGCGGGGGATGAGTGCGAGTGCTTATTTATTCTGAGTTGCTTTCCAAACTTTCGAAGTATCACGATGTGTTGGTTTCGTATCATAACATTTTTTTTTGCATTTTATTGATTTTAACGCAGAAATAATGTTCCTCGCTTCCTAGATATGCAGTAGATCCTAATTGGATATACCCTAAGTGGATATACCCTTGTTTAAGGTGTTGCAAAAATAAATAAATAAGAAGAGTCTATTTTTCAGCTCAAAATAATTAAATGTTTTCCTGTCCTTTATAATTTCAGCTGTGATTTCCTTTTAACATTTTTCTTTAAATTCCTCACTATCTATTCGGCCGATTTCAGACGAACCGGTCCGCTAAGTTCAAAGCAACTTATACCTGTATTACAAAAACTGGGTCCATCCTCACGGAACACTCGCTTCGCAAATAAACGTGTTAAGTAAACAAGCAATTTACCTTTGCTACCACAATTCACAGATTTATAAATCAAACAAAGGCCTGAATGTTTCGGTGGCGATCAAATACTCTTGGGATTTATGTAATTAATGATTTCCAGTTTGCCAGCGAAATGACTGGTCATTTTATTTCCGCGCTATTTGTTTAGGAAATATCAAGGGGTTGTTTGTTTTCGGAGGATTTTTTGTGGACCCATTGTGGGTTTGGTGATCAGATTGCAAGATAAACAACAAAAATAATATTTGTTGTTCAGAATTACTTCATTGATTTGATAGATTTAGTGACTGTCATATACTTAAATTATTAATTTGTCAAGTAATAAAGTAAATATTATATTTACTCGTTAAGTAATTAGCTGTTTGAAATTGAATTTTAAAGTGACGAAACTAACAAATTATTGGAAAACTTTGTTACAAAACAGCACAATAGACAGAGAAGTACTCCGTATCTCCAGATAATTTGTTTGGAGAAAAAGGAATTAATTAAAACGCACAAAAGAACATTAACGAAACAATATAATGAAGATTCAAGTGGGTCCTGGAAAGGAATAATTTGCTTTTTTTAATTAAAATAGTAAATGAGTGTTAACCGTTTTCAATTATAATCTACATAGTAATTATTTAAAGTAATATTAATTATTATGGGTTATTATCAGTTGTTATCGTAAATTATTGAGTATGATTGAAATTTAAACCAGACGTTTAATGGTTAAACCTTCACCGACTCACCAAATGTTTATTAATCAATTAAGACTGTGCTAATTGTCACTTTGTGAAGTGTAGGGTATTTATTATAGTAGTATTTTTTTTATTTAAAGTAATCTTAACAAACAAGTACAATTTCATTCTTTACATGTCTCCCAAACTGCGAAGCAGTTTGTCGGCAGTAGTTCTCGTGGATTACAATATCTAATTATACTTATTGTTAAAGCTTATAATAAGCACAAAATAAACTAATGTTCCAGGTAATGTAAAAACCTACACTATTTAATTATTACTATTTAACTATTTCATTATCATACTTTCTTTCTTTTTCTTCTCTGTCTCCTCAAACGCCTGGAGTGTAGTGTTGTATTTGATAAGAGATAAAGTAAAGAGAAACTGATTGCTTATGGTCGTTACATCTCGAAATTGAACCTGAAATCCTGTACTCGATATACTTTACCAACAAATCCTTAGAACCGTTAATACAAAAACTCGAAGCTTAGCAAACAGTTTTAGGAAAACCATTCAAAAAACAAAACAAAAAAGTAATGAAACAGCATTATTATTCATGAACAAGCTTCAGAAGAAACAAATCTTCGGATATATATAAGATAATACTTCGGATCACAATAAAACACTTTTTGATTAAAAATGTTTGTAAGTCATTCTGATACCAAATAACTTGGTACTCGTATTAGGTATATTATAACAATGTGGAAACAAATAAGTAAAACGACTAAAATTTTAAATGTTACAATGCTACAGACATAGCCGAATAAAAGAACATTGTTTAAGGAAGTGATAAGTTAAAAAATGTAAGTAATATAAATTTAAAATGTGCACAATTTCACCGCATCATAACACGGCAATTTTTTTATGTTTTATAAGCTGAAATGCTTGTCTATAAAACCACCTGGTGGTGAACTGCCATGAAGTCATGGTGGACTTACGTACAGCACCTAATCAATGCGCTAAAAAAAGAGTAATCTTTTTTTTAAGAAAATCATATTTTAAAATTTTCACAAAAATCTCTAATTTCAGATGTACACTTCACTCTTGACTAGAATACATACCCACATTATAATCAAACGGAATTATAATGATAACATCATCGTCGTCGTGATATTATAACGGCATCATAGCCGCAATATTGAAGTTAGTGTGACGTCACAAAGCTGAAATCAGTGAACAATTAAAGATATTCTAACGATACCTCATTTGTCATGCTATGCTACGTAGTTTAGAAGTTTTGCGGGAGCCTATGGCGGGACCGAACGAACATACTCCTAACAAGCTTGAATCTCAAGCCTTATTTTAGTTTCGTTTCAGTTATGAAATAAAGCTTATTTTCTGAGAATTTAGTTCAAAAAAGTGATATTAACACAATTTGTATCCCAAAATGCCTTCTTTGTCTACGGCATCTAAAGATTGGTCATGACTTGTAGCTTCTGTGTAGAATGCAGCACGTTTTTCGATATCTACGCCTTTTTTTAGGATCCTTTTACAAGAGGATAGCCGAATCATTAGAGACCTGTGTTGCATAATGGTTACCTCGTCCAACCATCTTCAAAAGTTTTGTGTTGCCGCTGGTTGTGTGCTGGTTTCCCAGCGAAGTAGAAATTTGAATGGATTATTTCATTGTCTTTGTGTGTTGTTTTCGGACATTTATTTGTGTGCGCTTGTGTTATTCAGATACTTACTCGTTAACTTATAGGGTACTTACCATTGACCCAGAATCATGACATTTGACTAAGAGTCATTTCTTTTACACAAGCAGAGAAAAATCCGAATTTGTTGTGGCATCAGAAAAAAACATGTTTGTACGGAAGACAAGTCTGACTTGGACGGTTTTTTATTTATCAGCAATAGCCGGCCAGAAAGAAGAAATCTGTTGGTGCAGAAATATTTTTTTAAAGCAAAGAACTCCTATTAACAAAAATTTGATCTTTCAATTAACAATGCATTTAAATAATTTTTAAATAGTTTCATATCAAAATACTATAATGCAACGGCTCGTACTAAGAAAATATATGGAAAATCACTTAGGTAACGTGTTCATTGAATGGCAAATCATTTTTCTTCCATTTTAAATCTTACAACAAAGGGTTTGAGTACGTTTTTGATCGGATCACATTTATTTTATGGTTTAGCAGCAGAGTGGCTTACCTTGCTTCATACAGACGCCATAATTCATATGCGTAGAACGTTTCACGGTAATAAAGCTTTTTAGGTTGTGAGTGAAATATACAAAAATATATTTTGCGTGAAAAATTTAATTACTGCATTATTCATTAATCTATTAATTGTTCTATCACCTGTAGTTCCCAATATGTATGTTTAAAATATAGGTTAAAAATAATAGTATAAATTTGAGAAATTAATTAAAAAAGAAGTATTATCAAAATATTATTGTAGGCTACATAATGATTGAATAATAAATTAACATGATGATAAGTTCTCTTCTTTTCTCTTCTCTCACACTCTTCCTTAATCTCCCACCCATTCTTCTCTCAATGTCAATTTCCCTTTCCCTCTCCCTTACCTTTTTCTCCTCCTATTGCTCTCCCTCACCCTTCCCCACTTCTTCCCATTTCGCTCTCCCTCTCCTTTGCCCTCCGTCTACCTCATGTGCTCTCACTCTGTCTTCTCTTCCCTCTCCCTCTCACTTGCTATATATCTTACATCTCTCACTCTCTCTCTCCCCTACCTCTCGCTCTCAAATGATAATGTATTTACAAACCGTAGACGTTGGTAAACATAACATTGCTCCGTGTGTTTCCATTAAAATAAAGCACAGCTGGTCGACATGAAATTTTAATTTGCTTTGTATTACTTTGTGATTAATTATATCCATGATTCTTGCGCTTAATATTAAATAGGACAGATATATTTGCCTGACTTTGCAAAAGCTTGAACATTTCTCGACGGATTCTGATAATACAGAGAAAATGCCAAGCATTTTCCGCCACTATTCTGTATTTCGCTTATTTGGGCAAAGCATTATTTGGAATATCTACGAGTATAGAACGATGTAAATGTTTGTAATGAGACAAAAAACCTCGTTAAAATTATCTTTCTAGTCGCGCAATATTATAAACTTTTATAAGTAATTTTGGATGTGCTGGAAAGATTGAAAACAATCGATGACCTTCTAGAATGACAGGAGTGGCCTCTTCAGAGATATTACAGTAAAATTTAAATTACTTTTCGTAAAATTTCGGTAAACGGGCAGATGAGCCACCTGCTGGTAAGTGGTCAGCGCTGCCCATGGACATCAATAACACCTTATTATATCACTGATGCATTGTCAGCAAAGAAAGAAAATGGAAGAAAGAAAGAAAGGACTGGCTCTCAAGACCCCAACCGCAGCACGACGAGTCGTTTGGCGACTGACTTTAGCAAGAGGGTTATAACTAGTCAGATTTCATGGAATTTTTGGTTATGGAATATACAACATCCAGATATGTATTTAGGTAAATTTACATAATACCGAAAATTTTCCCGTTCTTTGTTTTGTTGTTTCTTTGGGTATAATAATTAAATTGTAACCGTTTTTTAAATTTCATACTGTAGCCAAAAGCGATAAACTTACTTCTTCTTAAAGTTTCATTGTTATAAATCCATTATACTTACCAGCAACACAAATGTTGTTTAAACTCAAGAAATTATCAAAAGTTAAATTTCCCCTGACATGACGTTTTCGCGTACAAGAATAGAGTAGCGACTGCGTTTATATTAGTAAATTTTACTTACGTAATCAACTTACCGTTTTACAAATATGAACACACTTGACGATCCGTTGGCGAAATGGTTACCATGCAGACTGCCGTGACAAGGGTCCTGGGTTCGATTCCCAGCGAGGCGGAAATTTGAATGATCATTTTGAATTTTTCATCTCGCTCTGGGTGTGTAGGTTCTTGTCAGTGTGTCGTCCATAAGACCCACGACACAGAAAATCCTAATGTGGAGGTATGTGTGTAGTATTATTTATTATTACTTTGTAAGTAGCTTATCGTAATTTCTTCATACTTGTGTATACTTTCCAAAGTTACTTATGTAAATTTTACGGAAGCAACTTACAAGTGTAATTGAGGCCTAAGACGGAGAGTAGCGGAAAACCCTGTGGGAAAACCAGACGATTAATTTGGAGTTTTTTTTTTTCATTATAAAGTTTAATTTTTTGAGCTAGTTTATCTAAGGTTTTGTGTAGGCTTACAAGCTTAATATAAACTTAATTTAGGTTTTTTTATGTCAAACGACATGCAAATGTATGATTGTGAACGCATATAAGATCTCAAGCCTCAAGACGCCTTCATTTTATTTGCTTTTGTAATTGATTTGAATTTTTATATGATATCATACAAATGCGGCGCGTTTTGCGCGTACAAAAAAACACAAAAAAATATGAGAAAATTAAAAAAATAAGAAAATTGGTTTTATGTCCCACTTGCATTTATCGATGAGAATATTGAATAAAATCTATTTTCAATATTAAAACAACACAATAACTCGTGTATCATGAAAGGAAAACCTATTCATCAGCATTGAGTAAAACGATGCCGGTGACCGGAAGAGAACAAGATCCTATACAAAGCAATATGATAACATGACGAGCAAAATCCCATTGACGTGGGTTGCATGTAGGAATTCCACTAAGATATTCCCATGTGTACCCAATGGACTTCCATTGCTTTTATCATGGTATTCTTACTTTTTCAGTGGTCTTTTTATTTGGTCTATAGTATATTGTATTCATACATCCTACCAATGATATTATATATTAAAAATAGGCAGATATGTCATAAGCGCGCGCGTTGTGTGACTCAAAAAGTTCCCAATTGGGAACTCTTATTGCCTTGCGGACATCGGAACAGATTTTTCGGTTGATTTGTAAGGGCATAACGTATCTATATTTATTTGAACATATTTTCATGTAACTTAGCACACAGGTAGACCATGATTTTGAATAACATTAATCCGAAAAACGGAATTATTAATCAGGCAACCCTCGGGCAGCGCGCTAGTAGTACATAATATTGGTAGAACATATTTCTATGTTCTTATGTAGGGTTCCGAAGTAGTAAGTTTATCGACTATTACTCATCAACTACTTATATGTACTAACATAGCCGTGATAGTTTAGTCTGCATGGGGAGGACACTTGAGTCTAAAAAAATTAGTACTTTAAAGCTAAATATTTCGCAAACGAACCTCTAAATAAAAAATGGGCTTAAAAGACTCATAATATTTTGAGTGTATCTGTAGTGTGGGGTATCGCTGAAAGACCTTTTGAAGGATACTCCACTATGCCTCAGACAGGCGGACATGTCGGACGGATGGACAGACGGACGGACATGACGAAACTATAGTGATCCGATTTTACTTCGGAACCCTAAAAACACATATTTTCAATTTTTTTTGGACACGATACTTAATTCTTATAAGCTGTACGTAAAAGCAACATACATCACTTTATCCTTTAATCGCTTATAACTGAACGTAATAAACGTCTCCATATCCTGCTCAGGAATTTCAATTATTTCCTCATCCTCCTCCTACAGGAATTTAATGTAATAACACCTATTATTATCTTCGCCTTTATCGGCCTTTCTGTAGTAGGTTCTGTAGTGTGTAGTAGGCCTGTCTGTAATAGCCTGTAATAATGATAACTAGTACTATTCAATATTAATATATATGAAGCAGAAGGAGTATTCTACGGTATTTTCAAACAGATTGACATATTCCTTATTCTAAATATATTTTTTTTCTACATGACTTCTTGTATGACAGCATCTGCCTCGGCCGATCGTTGTTGAAACAAAGAAGTCGCTCTCCAACAAATACATTATTCATTTCATTGAATAACTTTAATTTCGAATTTGGTAAGATGTTAAAATATAATTAATATGTTTCTTATTTGGGTGTCTAACCCACCATTTATAAATTTATTTATTTATTTATTTAACCTTTATTGACCACAATAGAAATATTACGGTACAATTGGCGAGCTTAATGCTTAATGTATTCTCTACCAGCTAACCATTGGACAAAAGAGAAAAGCGCGAAAGGCGGTTAATAAAGTAAATTATATACATACATACAAATACCTACGTAAAATATACATATGATACATACAAATATACATAAATATATACATATATACATTTGCAAAATATACTTACATAAATAACTATATAAGCATTAATAAAATATCTAAGATGAAAACTTCTATGATGTCAATGACGATTAAGAAAAAGAGTCCTGAGGTCCTGAAATTCTGAAGTAATGAAAAAAAAATCTTAATTTTGTAGTATTGTTAAGACATGTTACATAACCGGGTATTTTAAAGGGCAGCCATTAGATAGGGGACAGTTGGATTTATCGTACCTTAGGATGTTGTTGTAGTTCTGTTTAGTCTGCTAAATAGTCAGCGCAGTTTATTTTGTCTGTGGTAGTTTTTATGTTTTCTTATCTATGCGAAGTAAGTTAATCTATGGCATGTGTGTTCCGTATTCGCAACTTCCGTATTAAAAAATTGTCAAAAGGAAATGAAGAACTATAATAAGGTGAAAAGTGTTTCGTTACGTTTTACTAAGTTCCCTGTGTCACTATAAAAGTCTGTATGTGATTTACCCAAATAAAACTACGTGGAAGAGTTTCGCATTTTATTAAAGTTCAAAACAGATGTAATGTACATGAGATTTTCTGCAAAACGTTAATAATTTTTCCAGTAGAAAGCTGGAACAGTTTGAAATAGGATGCGCTATTAGTAGTAATTTAGTAGACACATAATAGTAGCTGTTGCCAGTAAAAAAATAGTAAGTACGATCTTGGAGTATAGAGGTAGACGTTCTACTCTATCTTCTATGGGTTCGATATATCCAAGTTGGATAATCCAACTGTCTATTGGGTTTCATTTTACTTTAGACTGTCATACGACACAAATTCAATTTCAATTACAAGAATGCTTGAAAAGTTTTCTTGTTAATTTGATAGCAATTCTTTTTAAATGTGAAACATTTTTGATTGTTCTTTTCAGAGTCCTCTGAAGGAGGATTTTTTTTTAATGATGGCTTCAATACTTGTTTTAAAATATTATCAAGTTTTATTTCAGTCATACGAGGTTTTTACGGTCCTAGTTATCTAGTCTGTCCTTACTTAAAATATTGATATTTGAAAATATTTTAAGCGCTTTATTAGATCCATGAATGAATAATTTAGTAACTTCCACGATTTATGACGAGTTAAAATAGAAATAAACCATTTTATAAATTAAAACCAATTTACTTACATTACGTTGTGATTTTAACAATTTCATTTTAAATTAAAAGCTATTTTCACTGATTAACTTGCCAATTTAAGGAAAATTCGAAGTAACTTAGTTTGTTTTATTCCTGAGTCGTATTATTTTTGTAATTCTTTATTAAGTTCTCTTGTTACGAAGGTAAAGTTTAATTACAAATGCCACCGTCTTTGTTGATTAAACAAAGGAAATTTTAAAATTACTTTAATAGTAGTGGACTTTTAAACTGAGCGTTCATAGCCTGGTAGCTTGTGTCGAAACTAAGTGATCAGGTATGTTAAGCAAGGTGCATTCTCCTACTTATACCCCCTAGGGGCAGCCAGTTGTGCCTTTTGCCATAGACTGTGATATTGTACTATCAAATGACGAAATATTTTGTCGAATACAAAAAAAAATCAAATATATTTCGTGCCTAAATTCTCATCGAAGCCTCTTTTTGTAAGCGCGTGGATATTTTTCAAACGAAGCCATAACGACGAGACAAAGGGAGATAAAATTGACGAACCGCGTTTATGGATGTAAGAACTGGGATCGTTTCGGTGGCCATAAAACATTCACTCACTCATTCACTAACTCACTTGCCTAGTTTTTTGTAGTATTTAGATCCATGCTCTTCTCTTTAACTTCTATCCATTTCTTTTATATTTTTTCTTTCTTGCTTCCCTTCCTTTTCTTTGTTTATTATTTATACATATTATAATTATATTTCTTATGTTGTTTTATCATTTATACCCCAAATGTCATCACATTTGGGGTTTAATAATGTAAGCATTGGATACAATCTATATTATAATTTTTCATACCTAGTTGAAGACCAAATAGCAACACTTCGAATTCAGAATTCAAGACCTGAGAAGTATTTTCCAACAAAAACACAAAATAGGATCAATCATCGGATCTTAAATGGAACATTTTGAAACAAGAGACTACTGTAAATATTGTCAGAGAAGACATAATAGGGACAGTAAATTTGTAGGCGTCGTCTAACAAGAAGCAGTAAATCTATCAATTTAATCTATGGACCTTTGTCCATTTGAGTCTGTGACGTCTTCCGGCAGTTACCATTAGGCACAGACTAGATCTGTTACTGACAGTGGTTTTACGGCTCGGCACAAGAGATATTATCCTTTGCTACTGGGCTTATTACATTAGATTAAGACCCGTATTAATAAACGGATCTGCGATTCAAGATTCAGTTTGAGATGCTGAAATATGTCAAATCTGAGATCATGCTCTTGAGCCAAAATCGGTTTATAAATAAATAAACACTTACACACTCTTACCCGCAATAGGTTTTTCCTGTGCCAAGGGTGGCAAGGACTGTGCATGGACGACACATAATATAACACATATCAAATACACTTATGACCCGAGTACAAATACAATATTTATAATATGTATCACATAAATATCTATCCGGCCGGGAATCGAACCCGAGACCCCTCACTTCGCAGGCAGAGTCGCTACCAATAAGCTACAGGGTCTTCAATAGACCTAATGTACCTAAAAGTCGTCTAAACAGGACGAATTCATAATGCATTGCCGTATCACTAAAAAAGCTAACGTTATTTTCTGATTTATACACTACATAATGCAAGCCAAACTACTCACAGAATTTAGTAAAATTTAATAACCCTTTGAAAGTTACACATATTATTCTAGAAGTCTGAGTCTAGATGGATGGTAGCTAGGCATGGACAAGACCATGATACAAGTATTAACTGCCCAGCAACCTTCAACCGTCCGTCAAAAATAGATTAAAAGAACGGACAGACACAAAATATGTTACAAAGTGTTTGTAACAAACCTACTTCGAATAAAACTTATTTCATTTTCATTTCCATTTTCATTTTGAGATGTGTTAAGATTTCATTCTTTCAAAATTAATATTATTATAATTATACTTACTAAAGACACAATAGTCTAAAGTTATTAAAATCCAATGTTATCCCGGTTACAGAAGTGAGCTCCTAGTAACTATACGCTTCGTAAAAAAAATTGTTTAAAAAATATATTTGTAAAAATCCGTGAACTGAAAATTCAAAAACTCTGCAATAGAACAAAGTAAAACTTGCTAAGTAACCTGATTAATTCCAAATCCTCTTTATGCGAATGAAACAAAATTAACCCTTGCTTACGAGTACTTCACTAAGGTTACGTTCAAACGTGCCCATTCGACCATTTGATCGAATGTTCTCCAATGGGAATCCAATCATTCGATCACATCAACTGGACATCTCTGGGCATTTCAACCGGAAATTACTTGAGCACCGTAATTTCACATAGAATAGCGAAATCGTAGTTATTGCCTCTGACTGTACCACTATAGTAAAATATTGATAGAGGGTATTTATAGAACTATCAAGGAAAAGGTCAGTAAAATACTTTCTTTGCTATTCTTCAATATTTTAGATCGTATTACCGACTTTTATAGTTTCAAAATATAATTTAAAATGCCACTCGCATTCTTCTATTCATGAGTTACCAAATTAGTGCGCTTCACGACTTAGGTCACACAGTTTGGAAAATGCGCGATAAGATACAATATTACAGGTAAAGTAGAACATTACATACAAAATACGCGTGAAATACATTACCTTTACCTTAATGTAGGGTAAGAGCCGTTGGGGCGGCTTAAAATTCTAACCCTAATCTAAAGGTGACGTAAGAGGCGACTAAATCCGGCCCGCTGGTGGTAGGGCCCCTCGAGGGATTATATTGGTATTAATGATTTTAACTGTAAATTAATACCATTATTACTGTCGGCTCTTGCTAAAAAATAATAATCTTCAATTTAAAAACAAAAATTGATAAATAAAAATCATTATCAAATTTCTCATCAAAAACGTCACGTGACGTGACTAAACGATATTTAATACTATCTGTCTACTCATTTTGTTGGATTTCCATATAAAATTGTTCCAATGATGTCATATTCTCAAAATGTAGTTTGAGGTCACGTGACAGTGAGTACAATTTTTAACATTTTAAATTAATGATATTTAATTTATTGTGATTGATTTCAATAAAAGAATCATATTTGAGGCCTTTAAATGTTACCACTAATATTTTAGACATAAATTTATATTAATTTATAATTAGTGTCAACATCCCTATTACACAATTTTAGAGCTTCTTGATCGACGTCCAAAAACTAACTGCCGAGCGGGCAGTGTTGTCACCTCGGGGAAAATCCCCACTCCACGAGTACCCTCTCCACAAGAGCTTGTGATTGGTCGAAAAAGCTGCCCGCTCATTGGCCGTTGTTGTCAGTGAAATCAAGTTAAGTACTAATTTAACAATAACGTTAATTATTGTTAAATTAGTACTTGTAAATTAAAAATAATTAAATATTAGTCAGCCGCTAAACGACTCGTCGTGTTCCAGCTGGGGGCTTGAGAGCCAGTTCTTTCTTTCTTTTTCTTCTCTCTTTCTTAGCCGGCAACGCATCAGTGATGCCTTTGGTGTTGTAGATGTCCATGGGCGACGATAGCCACTTACCATCAGATGGTTTGCCGGCTATTTCCATAAAAACAAAGTTACCCTACCTCTTGCACGTAACAAAGGATCGATGGAAACCACAGATAAGCTAGCGTACTTCTCTTACGTTGACAACCCTAAGCCATAGAGTAATCAATCAGGATTATTCAGGATATTAACACCTATCAATATTGCCCATTACATGTTTCACCTGTCACTTACACAACGGACTTCGGTAATGTCCTAAGATGGATGTAATGTAATGGGGATGTTATGTTACGTCAATCAAAAAATATTGTTTTATTTTTGTATCCATCCATCAGTCCTTGGAAGTCCACTGCTAGACATTGCGACACTCTAACCGGTCCTGAGGCTTCTGAATCCAGCGGATGCCCGCTGTCTTCTTTAGATTGTCAGTCCACCTGGTTGCGGGGCGTCTTATACTCCGTTTTCTGAGACGTGGGCGCCATTCGAGGACCTTTCTTCCACAACGGTTATCGGTCCTTCGAACTATGTGGGCAGCCCATAGCCATTTCAGCCGGCTTATTATTTTTATTTATGTATAATAATAATAAATAACACAGGTCAACATTTGATATAAGCGAATACACGGCATGTCATATATGGTACTAGGGGTTTTGTGGGTCGCTGATCACGATGAGAGGGTCGGTTGACCTCCATATATTCAGGATATATTTTTTTGCTATTTTGGTTTTTGACTACTTTTGTAAATATCTTCCCTCCATGACTGTTCAGTTTATTTCTTTAAACTTGATTGTTTTTGGTAATAATATTTATTCATTTGAAACAGAAAAATCAACAAAATTAACAATTACAATATGTGATACAATATTACAGCATACAAATGAAAACGAAATAGTAAATAAGTGAAAGTAAAAAAATTTTTTTTTTTAAACGCTTTTATTTTTTCAATAATGTTTAGTTTATAAAATTAGCTACAAGTTGTGAAAATTTCAAGTCTCTACGTAAAATAGAACATAGAGAATTATGCGTCTAAAGTCTGAAAATCGTTTTTTTTAATTTAACAACAAATAAACAATGAAAATTAGTTTAAAATATGATTTTCGTGTATTGTCATCGGAAATACACATGTCTGCCAAATTTCATCAATTTTCATTAAAGGGAAGTCATTCAAATTAACGTTACAAGATTTGATCCCCCGAAGTGAAACTAAATAAAAGCGTTTAAAAAACAATAATATCACTTGTTCCAATTTTATAATAGAAGACAGAGTTGTAGGAGTAGGTATACCGTCAGAGTTGATAAAATCAAACATTCCAGGAACAGTAAATCCGTGGCGATACGCACGATGAATGACGTCGTAACAAATAGCGTTGTTCGATTGCTCGGTTGATACCGTCGGAACAAATACCTTTTGTCAAAATAAGTAATGACTTCGGAATTACGAATGAGGGTCTACAATGACTTACAAGTAATAGTAAAGGGATATTTTTTATTCACCGACTTTTGAAAAGGAGGAGGTTTTCAATTTTATTGTAGTGTTTTTTTTTAATGTTACTTCAGAACTCTTTATTTATTTAACAGTTCATGTACACGTATAACAGTGGTTACAAAAGGTCATGAAAGTAATTATGTACATAGGCAATGCTTATTTCTAAAAGAAATCTCTTCCAGCACACCTAGGAATGGAAAAGTGTGGAATAGTATATGTATAAGATACATACTAATAATACCATGAATACATACATACATATATACATACATACATACATACGTACAAATTATATATACACTAATACATACACATTTTATAAATATATACATTATTAAATATATGTACAAACTATAGATAGATTTATAAAAGAAAAAATAGTAACCATGACAGGATTTACGAGTATTAGCAGAGAGAAAAATAGTGTTCTTTTACTCTTTTTTTGAATGAATAAATTGATTGACATTGACGAATACTTGGTGGCAGTGCTCTTTCAATTAATTATTATCAACCGTTTTAAAATATTCTCTATTTATTCGAAAAGGTTTAGCTCCTAGGCTAGCAGAGTTACCTGGCTGGCAATGGACAGACTAGTCCGGTCTGATAATGAGTACCTACCGAGTTATGTAAATGAGTATCAAACACGCAGGGGCATAGTGGAAGGGTGATATTGACCTTTGTTTCAACCCTCCTCGGTCTCCCCTACTCATTTTTACTGAAAAATAATAAACAATAACTTTTACAAGTACTTGTTGTTCACCGGTACGGTGCGCTGCCGTAAGTCCTGAAAAGAAATTTAATCCCCTCTAATTAAATACTGTAATTTTGTGCACAGCGAAAACGAGTTAAAAGCATCCCGCAGAGAAAATACAATTAGTAGAGAAATTAAAATTCTTTCCTTGGTACGGGTTGACGACTAACCATTTATTTCGCCAGATAAATAAAATACTTTACAATTCACCAGATTTAATACGGGTCTTCTTTATTCTTAAGAAACAGTGTAACTAACTCGTAATATTTTTTATCTGTCTATCTAACGAGCTGGCCATCCACCTGATGGTAAGTGGCTACCGTCGCCCATCGACATCAGCACCACCAAAGGCATCCGTTGCGTTGACGGCCAGGAAAGGAGAAGTAAATTATGTGTTTGATTTTACATAACTGTGTGTGTGTGTGTGTGTGTGTGTGTGTGTGTGTGTGTGTGTGTTAGTGTGTGGGTGGGTGTAGTGTGCGTGGGTGTGAGTAATAGTGATTTTAAACTTAAGAAGTTACCGTGGACTGAACACATTTTTAGTATACAGGTGAGTATCCCTTTCATACTAAAAATGTGAGTAATAGTGTTAATAAGAGTGTATACATACGTAATTTCATGTAAGTATGTGTATTTATTGTTACTGTTTAATTTATTATTTCACCAACTGTTTTCTCTCTGTCTCCGGTCTGTTAGGACTGATTGCTATATTGTACTGATCTCTTCCATACTTAAGGGTGCTTTTATTATTATTGCTCAATCAAATTAAGTTTACAAATTGTTTTATTGATAACTTTAATTGCGTTTTTTGTATAATTGCCAATAAAAAAACATTATTTAAATTAAAAATAAATTTGTCTTTAACTTTATAATGCAAATGTATAGTTAATAATTATGAATAGACTTAAAAACTGCGAAACACCGACAAAAAAAACCGAATGTGGATTCGGTTCGGTTGTAAGACTTACAACAATCAACGAACCTTAACGAAAGTCAACTGTTACAAAATTATAACTACATAATTATTAAACAATACATTAAAAACAGTATATTAGAATGAATTTATTACATTATATTATATTATACTACCTTAATATTAGTTACTGGTCTAGAAATTAGTAGCTAATCATAATATGGCAATGCCTAATGTCTCGCTAAACAGTACCTAACTTATCATCATCATAATATTTGTCACTCTCATCCTTACTCCCTCTATCAAAATATGAACTTCCAAGGTCTGATTCCGTCAGATTCACGCCTCGTTTCTTCATAATCGAAGTTGCCTTTCACACATTTACCTGGAGCAATAACTCTCCAGAAATCTGTAAATCATAGTTTTTACAAATTAGAAATAAATATCTGTAACTAGTAATTTGCTCTTACTTCGCTCTAGATACCCCGTACGGTTTAAACTGGCCATACATGATCAAGTCTCCGTCATTACTATAAAATCAATATCGATAACCCTATCCATAGTATGTCTAGCTCAACTATCGATACATCTATTGATTGGACAACTATACAAGATAGTACAATATATAGGAGTTCTACTATAATTTATTATTATACATACGTCGTTTTCGTCTACAATTGTCCAAAAACACATCGCAGATGGAGTTAAAAGTGATCAAACCGGAATCTCCAGAAGATGGATTATTCACCGAACAGACTGGATACATCACTCCTCTGTAATAAAACAATTATTTACAGTCAATAAATAACTATTACAATAAACACCATAGAATAATTTATTTATGTCTAATCACAAAGCTGTCATTTCCTAAATCGCCGTTTCCGGACCTAAACTTTAGTTACCCCGATCAATTGCATGAAATTTAGATATTTACGGACGTCTAAGAAAAGACTCATAAAGGCAAGGGGCAACTACAGAGTAGTCCAAGGGCTGCAGGCGAACTTTGTTTTAGAGGGCAACTTCAATAAAGGGGCGCTGGCCGCTATCTCCGCCCATCTGGGCGGCTTTGAGTTTGTATATTCCGCTTTACAATGGATGCAGAAATTGTCCTGGTTTTCGGCTCAAATGGAGACACCTGATAGACACCCTCGCACGCACCTCAAATTTTCAAAAATTATGTGCGTATTACAAATTAAATATCACTTGCTTCGGTGAAGGAAAACATTTTGAGGAAACCTGCACACCTGAGATTTCTTCATAATGGTCTCAAGTGTTCGAAGCCTAGCAATCCGCACTTGGCCAGCGTGGTCGACTATAGCATGTAACCCTCACATTGTGAGAGGAGACCCCAAGCCCAACAGTGGGTCAATTATGGGTTGTGACTTTTTAATTTTTGTTTACAGCTTTTCATAGGTACCAGTGTTCAATAATAACAACAAATTATGAAAAAAAATGTGTGGTAATGTAAGTGAAATTTAATTTTAACGCCACAATACAAATGTGTGATAATGTAAGTAAAATTTAATTTTAAAGCCACAATACAAATGTGTGATAATGTAAATGAAATTTAATTTTAACGCCACAATACAAATGTGTGATAATGAAAGTGAAATTTAATTTTAACGCCACAATACAAATGTGTGGTAATGTAAATGAAATTTAATTTTAACGCCACAATACAAATGTGTGATAATGAAAGTGAAATTTAATTTTAACGCCACAATACAAATGTGTGATAATGAAAGTGAAATTTAATTTTAACGCCACAATACAAATGTGTGATAATGTAAGTGAAATTTAATTTTAACGCCACAACACAAATGTGTGGTAATGTAAGTGAAATTTAATTTTAACGCCACAATACAAATGTGTGATAATGTAAGTGAAATTTAATTTTAACGCCACAATACAAATGTGTGATAATGAAAGTGAAATTTAATTTTAACGCCACAATACAAATGTGTGATAATGTAAGTGAAATTTAATTTTAACGCCACAACACAAATGTGTGGTAATGTAAGTGAAATTTAATTTTAACGCCACAACACAAATGTGTGGTAATGTAAGTGAAATTTAATTTTAACGCCACAATACAAATGTGTGATAATGTAAGTGAAATTTAATTTTAACGCCACAATACAAATGTGTGATAATGAAAGTGAAATTTAATTTTAACGCCACAATACAAATGTGTGATAATGTAAGTGAAATTTAATTTTAACGCCACAACACAAATGTGTGGTAATGTAAGTGAAATTTAATTTTAACGCCACAATACAAATGTGTGATAATGTAAGTGAAATTTAATTTTAACGCCACAACACAAATGTGTGGTAATGTAAGTGAAATTTAATTTTAACGCCAACAATTAAATTTTTACTCCTACTTACTGATTCAAAATACACTTAAAATATTGTTTGTAACAATATTCTGCTGTGGTTACCGTCCTGAAGTGAAAATTTGCGTAGTCGTATACTTGTGTTGTGTATTCACCCACGTCTAAGTTCATGGCAGCATCAATATCCGATTGAGGTATATCCGTTATTATAAAGATATCTTGAGTTGTTGTTTCTAAAATAAAGTGTAAAAGTTATCATTTTCATCACTCATTGTAAGTGTTTTTTGTGTGACTTTAGTGCGGACCAACGTCAAATAACCTTGGATACTACATTGGATTGCTCTAGATGAGACGTCCACAATTAACAGCAAGGACACAATATTTCGAAAAGGTGTTTTTGAAAATAATATTTTAAATACTTATATTATGTATATTATTTTAACGAAACTTATGTATTAATAACTTACCCACAGTAATCATCTCGACAGTCGTTTGATCATAGCTCTCATCTATATCCCGATCTAAATTATTCTGACATTTTATACCATTTATAAGCATATTTAAAACCAACATAGCGAGAGCCTTTCTTAACTTCATTTCGACGTTCACAAAAATTAACACAAAATAATTGAATGTACCTATTCGTTAGTCCAATATCTTTATTTGTTATCACATTAATGAAAATAGTGGTATTATCGATAGCAAATATAATAAATATACAAATAAAAATACAAATGAACTTTTCCCTTGATTGAGTCTTCTTCACTTAGCAAGTCAATTCTAAAACTGCACGCGTTTGCTCAGACCTATTAAGACGATAAGCTAATTTACTTGCGATAATGAATCCGCTAACGAAGTACAATAAAAGTACTCTCATCATCAGATATGATATTTTATTTGATGTCATGCAATAATATAGTAAGGCTACATATTGTTAGTTCTTCTATTGTTATAACCTTGTACCATGTCAGATTTCATGACGAATGTTTCTTTCTTTATTTCTTTCTTTCTTTATTTCTTTCTATATGGACATCAGTACCTTAGCAAATCACCGTGTCTTAGCTTGTCAAAGAAATAAATAACTATATTACACAATAACTGATTTTAATTACTTTTTCCCATCTTAATATATATAAATTACGTGTCACATTGTTTGTCCGCGATGGACGCCTAAACTACTTAACCGATTTTAATCAAATTTGCACACCTTGTGCAGTTTGATCCAACTTGAAAGATAGGATAGCTTACATCTTAATTTATAGTAGCAATATTATTTATGATAAGCATAATTTCTGCGTGCGAAGCTGCGGGCAATAGCTAGTATTTAATATATTTTATTCCGTACAGTAAGTGGTCACAATCTTCCAAGGTCATCAGTAACGCTAAAAGCATCAACGATTCCGGGAAACACCCGGCGAATAAAGTAGAAGCAAGATAGGGAACAACAACAACAACAAAACTCTTTAGTGTACAGTTGTACACCGATATACAGTAGGTAATATCAGTCTATAAATAAAATGGTACAACCGGCGACCTTATCGCTAAATAAGCTTTTTTAGAACTGGAACAGGAAAAAGAACTGTATATAGAAGGGAAATAAAATGAAATGTTTTTATTGAAAATTGATTTGTTTTACAAACTTTTTTGAAAGTCAACGCCATTGCTTCAACAAAGCCTATGAGTAGACCCGGATGAAGAAGCAGCAAGAAACTACCAAGTTGTTTTTTTCCTACTCACAGTTACCAAGAGCACTTATTACTTACTATGTCTATTTATAAAACTCCTGTCCAAGCAATCTTATCTTCAAAATGACCATCTAATTTATAATAACCTTTCGTAATAAGAATGGAAGGAAGAATGTAAGAAAACTTGTTTCCTTGATACTCAACCTATAGATTTCCCTCGATAAAAGCTAGACAAAGGGAAAGCAATACGAAACACGATAATTGCCAACGCTAATGAGATACGTTACAACTGATAGACAACTTGATTGAGATCCTTTCACAATTGACCTATCTTGGTTTTGTTTCTACTTGCAAGCGCGGTTCTCCGACACATATACTTGTAGATACACATACATATATGTACATATAATGATACTGATCGATGTCTGTATACAAGTCAAGATTTATACAAAACTGTTGTTTAAAGTTATTATATTGACGTAACAAATTCTAAGACAATAACTGTACAAACTGTACATCTATACTAATATTATAAAGAAGAAAGATTTGATTGTTTGCATTAAATAGGCTCCGAAACTACGAAACCGATATGAAAAATTCTTTCACTGTTGGGGAGCTACACTATCCCCGGGTGACATAGGCTATTTTTTTTACTATTTTTCCCGAAGCGATGCGAGTGTGATTACCTAGTATTGTATAAAAAAGCGAAAGGATAGACATCGTTGAAACAAAAAAATCTCATAAATTACTTGGCCTATGAGGATGCAGGGAGGGACTTAATGAGTAGGAGACGTCAGTTAAAAACGGGTTTTTGGAAATTCATCTCATAAGAGATTAATAAGGGGAATAAAAGTTTATTCGGCGTAGGTGAAAATCAACATCATTCTAAAATAATAATTGTTATAGATAAAAAAAAAACACTACATACCAACACCAACACGTGTTTCGCCCCGAAACGGAGCATCCTCAGGGTAAGTTGACTCCACGATGGTCAATCGGAAAGTCACTTTCCGAAACACATGTTAGTGCTGGTATGTATATTGGTATATACTTTTAATTATTGTAGTGCAGGTTTCCGTTGAAAAGGATGGAAGTGCCGTGTATGTCTTAAAGTATACGAGTATACCATCATACATGTTAACCGCGGTTTGTTGCGAAGTAGACTAATACTAACTTAATAACATAGCATACCTACAAGTCCACCATTTTGAAAAAACCTCGTTTTGGCGGCCAGTGATAAAACATATGTCAATCGATGTAGTTAGTGATTACAATCAAATAGTATTCAGTGATGAAATGTTGTAAGTGATATATGTGCGGTTTTGAACTCAAATATGTATATATGACTTACGATATTTCATCACTGGATACTTTTGATTGTAATCTTTTAATTTATCGATTTACATTGATTGTTTTATCAATATCCGTCGAAAGGAAGTTTTAGCCGAAGTATGAAAAATTATTTTATGGAGGCCATACACGATTAAAACTTGATCAAACGTCAAGCGGACTTGACGCGGCATCCAGTATACTTGATCGTGTATAGCCACGGTATAGCTATCTGGCCATATAGCTATTTCATGCACACTGAATGGCGTATCAAGACAAACTGCAGACTTGACAAGTACACTTGATCGTGTATGCCTCCATTAGTGAGAATACGGTGAAACATCACTGAACGTGCCAGATCAGTGGAATCGACCTATATATTCGTAATATTATTCATTCGATTTCAATTCCACTGTATCAATGTGAGACTCACGGCTAGCGTACACTCCGAGCTTTATCCCCGGAGGCGCCACACCTGCAGGCAAGAACACATAAGACGCGTCACAATGTAATTTACTGGAAATACATTGAAAGGAGGAAACAACAATGCGACAGTATTTCATTTCCTATTTGAAATTTTATTGTAGTTCAGTGTTTATTTCTTCAATATACTACTGTATATACTGATGACAATATGATAGATCGACAAAATAGATTTCTAGTTTCTACCTAAAAATATTATATATAATACTAGCTGACCGGGTGAACTTCGTATCGCCTAACAATTGATCACTTATCGAGCGGGATGAAAAATGATTAAATTACTAAAATGACTAATAAAAAATAAGGGTTGGTGATAGAAGGGTGAATTTTTAGGGTTGTATGTATTTTTAATATCACATTGTAAAAAAATAAAAAAAAAATTCAAAAAATAAAATAAAGGGGTGGACAACTCTTTTCACTTAGGGGTATGAAAAATACATAGTAGCCGATTCTCAGACCTCCTGAATATGCATATAAAATTTCATAAAAATCGGTCAAGCCGTTTCGGAGAAGTATGGTAATTAACATTGTGACACGAGAATTTTATATATAAGATAATATATTCCCATTAATAATTAATTATGACCACCCTATAATGGTCGTAGCACACATATCAACTCGTAAACGGAACGTAAACGTATCAACTCTTGCATGTCAGTATTCTTTGTATGAAACTCCCTACTGTAAAGCACACTTATCGGATTCGTAACGTAATCGCCTCAACTCGAGACAAGCTCACGAACCGCGGTACGGTGCGTGGACGACTTGCCGTACCCGCGCTTACGTCTCACCGTACGCTATCCTTCGACTTTCCGTTTCCTCGTGCGCGCGCCGCGCCGCGGCTACCGCTGCGTCGGCAAACTGCTATCATTCATTCCGTCAACCAGCGGCCGGCGAGCCGTAAGCGCGGCGTCGCCTAACCGTAGCCGAGTCGATTTGGAGCTGTTGGTCGGTTATAACGCGCTTACGTTAGGTTGACGGCGAGGCGATCCGGTGCCGATCCCTTTCCGAGTTGATATGTGCGCTACGACCATATGGCTACCTAACTATAACTGAACTGTTGGCGAAGACCTGTGTGGCTATGGCATGGTATGGCGTAGTATAGTAACCTATGGTAACTATTACAGGTACCATGCCGGACCGCCATGCATCAATTTGAATAATGAGTTTGAATTTCTGTTCTCGGTCTAGCTCTTGCCTTTGTGTATTGTCCATGGCACCTACGACACAAGGAATCCTCGTGTGAGTGTATAGCGTGTGTAGTATAATATTGTGGTGTGTGTGAGTAGACTGACTGTACATTGAACTCGTATTGATTATTTTAAAGGGATGTTGACTAATTTTAGGATTCAAATTTATTTTATAGATAGAACCTCAATATTCACGAAAAAAATATTATAAAATTAATAATCTTCAATTTAAAAACAAAAATTGATAAATAAAAATCACTATCAATACTATCTGTCTACTAAGTTTGTTGAATTTCCATTATGAAATTGTTCCAATGACGTCATATTCTCAAAATGGCGTTTGAGGTCACGTGACAGTGAGTACGATTTTTAACATTTTAAATTAATGATATTTAATTTATTGTGATTGATTTCAATGAAAGAATCATATTTTAGGCCTTTAAATGTTACCACTAATATTTTAGACATAAATTTATATTAATTTATTAGTGTCAACATCCCTATTCAATATATTATAAAGAATATAATTTTACAATGATAAGAGCATAGAGCCATGCTTTTCAAAGTTTGATCACCGCATCGGTTAAGTGTGCACCACAAAGAAATACTTTACGCCTACTTAGCTTGGCGGAGTGCTCCGAATATAAAATTTATGGAATTTCTTTAGAAATAGCTGCTTTGAAGATTGCATCTTTTTGTGTACAAAAATATTGTCAAGTTTTTTTTTGCTACTCTTGCTTGTTTTAAAAGTTTTTAGGTCTAAGCATGTTTTTTGCAGTGTTTAGTACGTTCGTAGCCGGTAACGCGTCTGTGATGCTTTCACTCAACAGTCAAAAAATCCCATCAGCTCCTTTCATGGCTAAAAAATATGATATTCAATTAAAAAAGGCTTTAATAAATTGCTGTTAATACTACTTGTGACAATACTAATAACACAATGTTTTTCCGGCAACGCATCTGTGATGCTTTCACTCAACAGTAAAAAAATCCCATCAGCTCCTTTCTTGGCTAAAAAATATGATATTCAATTAAAAAAAGCTTTAATAAATTGCTGTTAATACTACTTGTGACAATACTAATAACACAATATCTTTTCTTTCGACTTATTTTCAGATCGTACTACTAGACAGATTTTAATGTAGCTTTTATTTGCAGATAGAGATTTTTTAACAAAATATAGAAAAAACACTTGACAATTCTTCAAGTTAAACAAGTCGACCAGATACGTAACAAAAAGTCTTTCTTCTTTTTCAAGGTTTTCTTGAAACTATTTGCCAAGCCACGGTAATAAATAAACACTGATATGGACGGTAATAAATATATTGCACTGGTATACCTAAAAACGGAGTTGTTAGACGAAATAATCAAAATTTAGTAAAAAAATAATAACTGACCTCAAAGAAACAATCTTTGATATAAGAATAATAATATACCAACGATATTTATGGAGTTCCCTCAATTCCTCATAGTTTGAATCATTCGAAGTAAATTTTATTGATTAAGGAACCAATTTGTACCAAGTTTTGAATAAAAATAATCCTAGCTAACAAACATAAAACAAAACTATAATGGAACTAACAATCTCCTCCTATTTTTGAAGAAATTAAAAACGAAAACCCTTCAAGGTCCACCTTTTAAAAAACTGATAAAATATCCTTATTAACTTTAGTTAAAGTTCAGCCCAAGTTACCCTACTTCTAACTATGTTTCACGTTTGAAGTTTTCCAATATAAGTTCGAAAGGTAAGCCCCATCCATCACGGCCCTAACTCAGCGTTTTACACGTGTCGAAGAGATATTAGACATACGTAAGTGACAACTTTTCTCATAAATCCTGTAATATAAGGCCTTTGACAATATTGTGCTCAGTTCAATTTATCTCGATTGATAAAAGTACCTTGAAAACGTGGTACTTGTATACCTGTAGTGGAGGGCATTAGGTCTAAACCTTGAAAATTGATTACTTTATGTGTATTAAGATAAATAAATACCTTTTACATCATGATTTATCAACAAAATGCCTAAAAGTTTACCTATTTTTTGGCCTTTCAATAATTAAAAAACATGAATAAAAAAAATTGCCAAAAAATGAGAAGGGAAACTTTTTAATATTTTTATCACTATTTTTAACGGAGCTCCACTAATAGTTTCAAGATAGGTAAATAATTTTCGTTGATATTTAGTTTTTTATGTGTAGATTTTGTTTTTAAATGTTAAAGGATTAGTGGTCTAGCTGTACATCCATCCAACTACCGACTGTGCCCACAGTTCCTTTACAAAGCTGTGAAATATTGAACCTTATAAAAGGACTACAATATAAGAATAAGGTAATTTCAAAACATACTTAATTAATTTTAGAATATCTTATCTTTTTATTTTAATATTCCTTACGGACAAATTAATAAAGGTACAAGGCTTGTAATGGGCGATAGCTTTTTATGTTATGACGTAATGAACCTCTAATAGGGTTCATTTCGGATGTAAAAAGTTGTAAGCTAATGGCCTGAAAACGTGCCTTTTTATAACTTAACAAATTTTCGGCAGTACTTTCCTAATTCTGAGGTTTTAATGCCAAAAATATCGTATAAATGATGTTTTAATTGTTGCTGGACTAGTAACTGCCCTCGCTCCGCTTTGGAAAACAAATGTTTATGAGATTTCAAAAAATGTTTATGAGATTTCCTTAGATAACACATATTGTCATAAAATGAAGTTACACTTTTTTGTGAACAAACTTATACTAAACTCTACGAGTATATTATGTACGTTTTATTCTGGTGTGCAATAAAGAGTTTTGTATTGTATTGTAAGCTTGTTCTCAAGCTTAAAACTTAACAAACTATTTCAGTGAAAACTGCATTCTAATTAGTTTAGCTAGTAATGAGATTTCCGAAACAAATGCTCAGACATTCGGACAAAAATCCGATCCGATTTGTGGGTTCTATTGCGTGAATAGATTTTAATAGATTTCCGATAGTAAATTAATATCTTAATTATGCCCATTATTCCACAGACATCGATGAAATAATATTTTACTGTAATTGTTTTATATTAATTCTAGACTACAAAGGGGTTCCTACCTACTATAATAATATAATTATATTTTTTGTACGTTGATATTTAAATCCAGTTTGATGGCGTACAAAGACAATCGTAAAATATATTACACACATAATATTATATTATATATTAAACATATGGTAAATATCTGTATAATAATAAAATGCGCTCAGTCCAGGACGAGTTAAGTTAAAAACCATGTTTTCTCTGACATGACTTTGATTTTATATTTTATAGTTTTGAACATAAATTCGGTAACCACTGAGAGTGATTTGAACCTGTATTTTACTGAAGTAAGCTTTAATGGCGGCCATTAATTACGAACTGCAAATGATGTCCAAATAACACGTCACAGCGATAGAGTTAACTCTAACATTAACTGCAGTTAGCGGATAACTATTGAATTAATGTGTGGCTTGTACTAAATATGAGTTAAGTATAAGTAATTACCGAATATATGGGTAAAGATATTGTGTACGAACCGTATTAAATATTGTATACCTGATTTCAAACTAAAATCATCGTGGATTATTACATACATTTTAAAATCAAACAGATACTTACGATAGATAAATGTTTAGTTTAGCCAGCTTAGCCGTTACCACGATCCATGCAAGTGCGTCGAGGTATCGGTTTACAAAATATATATCGTGAGTACCCGTATGAGAGTAAAATGTATTGTATACCCAATGATATTTAAAAACTATATATACGTCATGCCCTTACAAATCAACCAAAAAATCTGTTCCGAAAAGAGCTACAACACACACACGTTTATCTTTTGTTTCACTACACCAATCACACTACAATAATACACGAAGGCATTTTAACGTTGTATGTCAAATCTCAAACTCTTCTGACAACAACAAAATTGCCTATCGTCTTGTATTGGCAGAGCGACTACGAGCAGGCGAGGTCATTTGACTGCTCTTACGATCTTCATTCTCTTTTTTACTTATAATATCATTGTGTATACCTACCAACCCAGCATAGAACAAAAGATACTCAATACTCAATTTTTATTGCATAAATATGTAATAACATGATACATAACATGGTCACATCACATGCTACTACTAATATTATGATGATGCTCTAATATTATGATTTAATTACTGAATAGGTTTGAATATCAGATCAACTTTTGACACATTACAAATCAAGTAAAAAACTCTGCGATTTTCCATAACATTAAAAGCCTTAGATTTTCTCAAGTAACTGCTACTGAAAATATTGTATTTTTACAATAACTCTGTGACTAATGGCAGCCATCTTGGCGAGAGACGTGAAGTATTGTGGCAAAAACGGGCTCAAAAAAACTAGAACTGAAGATGACGTAAAAAAAATATTAAAAGAAAAATTGGCCGATGAGTCTTTACAACAAAATCTCTACAAGATCACCTTTGGGTAGGACTTTATGTAGTCTTGTTTATTTCTGGGGCTCCGTACCTCAAAAGGAAAAACGAAAACTTTATTCGTTGTCCATCTGTCTTTTTGTCTATCTCTCTGTCAACCCTCTTTTTCTCAAGAACGTATGGAGGTGTCAAGTTAAAATTAATATCTCATATAGGTCTTTAGAAATATGAAAAAATCAAGCTTCTAAGTCAAAGTAATCAAAAGACACCGCTGTTTATCTTGTATGTTATTTATGGTTTTGGTACTCCCAAGAGAACAAAATCTATATGGAGCATCTCGTTGAACCCCATTGCCGTACGAGGTCTATGCGAGTCCATTGTGTGACTTCGCATATCTGTGGTCGTACATATTTTAAAGGAGAACCCCAGTTTCCATAGAAACTCAGGCCTAAGTAGACAAGACTGGAAATTGGCTGTTAATTAGATTATTGCAAAAAGTTCAATTTCTCCAATTTTCACGGCTGCCAGCAATGGCCAACTAAGGAAATCCTAGAACGAATCACCTTAATTATAGGTTATGATTATGTCATACTCGTGTCACAGTGCTATTTAATATGTATGTTACACTTACGTTGGCGGGTGTCTATTATAATTCTGCTACTTCAATGGTTTTCACCCAAAACGAATGTCATAAAAAGGTTGTATAATAAAAGCTATTGCATATTTCAAGAGATTTTATTAGTTATCATTATAATATATTAATATTTCGTGTAGTTGTGCAGGAGGCGTTATATTTCGTTAGTACCTTGCCCAATCAAGATACCATAATATACTCAATGTAAGTATGGCCACAGCAACTTCCTGATCTTCTAAAGATGTATAGGGTACGTTATCCAGTGTTCAGGACTTATTCTGAACCTTTGTCAGTCACAAAACAGGCGATTAAGGAGTCCATATTCATATAGTATTGGTTTGCAAGAAATTGTAGCGAAACTGCGAAACACATTCACCAAAACACAAGTACGAAAGAGAATACAATAGAAAATTAAAATCACTGTGTACGTGTCGATGAGTTTCAATAGTAAATAGGACTCCAAATACGCTGAAAATATTTGATAGTAAAAATATACAAGAACACGCGTAGAAAGATGAAAGATCGATGACAAATATGACAATACAGTGGTGTTATTTATAAATACTATGGTTACCAAAATGACATTATTAGGGATTACATCATCATTGTTGTCAATCGATTAATCGATGTCAAAATATTCGAAATGTAATTTAATAAAATTAGCGTAACGATTGAATGGTAATTATAATATATTACATAGTTTTGATTTATATGGAATACGAAAATATGTAAAAAATAAATTAATATTATAATTATAATCACTAAATAATACATAAAATATATTATTATGTTCCATCAATCGATCATTATCAATCGATTCAATCGATTATAAAATCGTATGTAATGAGGTAAATACTGTGAAAACTTTTTTGCATTATTTTATTCATTTGGCAAGAGCAGCTGAAGCTAAGACTTAAATATGTTTATCTTATAAATAACACGAATTTTTTGGTATATAGTTTACTCTTGTCTAGTCCGATGTTCTAGCACAGATTACATATGGTTCGGGGCCGAAAATTGGGGATCGCCTTTTTCTACACTACGTACAAAAACCAAGATGGCTGCTCCATCACTCACGTCTCGTAACAATATACTCAAGCGCTTCCATAGCT
Organism: Thymelicus lineola; assembly: GCA_963932265.1. Taxonomy (NCBI): domain Eukaryota; kingdom Metazoa; phylum Arthropoda; class Insecta; order Lepidoptera; family Hesperiidae; genus Thymelicus; species Thymelicus lineola. The sequence goes on along the minus strand of OZ010703.1, from coordinate 6,068,987 downwards.
TAACGACCGTGCGAAAACGCCACTTGAAAACGTCAAGATACAAGCACAATAGATGGGGCCTTTTTGACGTAATTGGCTTAAAATGTATTGTTCTATACTCAGATTAAAGAAATAAAAGGCAGATATATTCATCCAACTACTCGTAAAATGTGACGCTACCAAAGCAAATACAAACTAAAAAAGCAAATACAAACCCGATTCAGTACTAAAGAAAGCGTCAAATAGCTTTCATGTCACAATTGTCAAAATTTATTAAATAATTTTCTCAGATAAAATGCCGTCTCGCAATTTTAAACACTACTAAAATTATTCCCAAAATCAAGCAAAAGAAGATTAGATATCTTTTCACACGTAACTGTTCATTATTTTATTATTTATTTATAATAATATTTTTGAGGTGCGCTCGGAACACAAAACCTCGACAATTATTCAATTTTATACCAGCTTTATATGAAAATCGATTACCCTAATTTAGGGGAAATATGCATAGGTTATTTGAACACTGTTCGATTATAAATTTATATCAAAAAGAAATATTTTAAAAGTAAATAGTTATATTTATTTAAATCTAAAAATGAGGAAATGCAGCCAATGCATAAATACCAGTCGCTGGGTTATTACAAACATAAGATAGATTGTACAAAGGATTAGAGGGATAAAATAAGGATTTTAACATAGGTAAACCTGGTTGATTGAAAATATCACGTTTTCCTACGATAAAATGCACGATTGAAAGATAATATTGTATTCTATTTTAGTTCCTGTTTAGCCTACTCAATAAATTATTTTATTTTGCAAATTGCCGACAAATGCTATTATACGAGATAAATGGGATTTTATTATTCCTCAAAGTAGGTAAGATAATGATTGGCCATCCAAATTTTGCTTTGTTTATTCATTGCAATTTAATGAAGATGACGTATATTACATATATTTCATGTATTTTAATTATAATAAATGTATTAAAATTTAGATATTTTTCAATGAAAAATAACTACCCAAAAGAGAAAAAACCATAAATTAAAACAATTCAACATATTAAGTACTGTATATTAAAAGAACATTTGACACTTTTTTTGTATAGCTATACTTTTTGTTAACTAGTGATATAATAATAAATAATTTGCCAATTTAATTGTGCATAATATTTCAAGTCGAAAATATGGCAAAAAATATTTACTAAATTGCGGGAGATTACGAGTTTTTGTTTTCAATGTGGCAACTTACACACACAAAGAAGTATGTGTCTATACGATGCCACTGCTAACTGTCAATATGGTTGTCATGCACACACAATGAAAAAGCGGCTTCACGTCATTCGTTGCATTTCTTTGCGAATGTTATATCTGCCTTTTATTTCTTTAATCCTCAGATTAAAGAAATAAAAGGCAGATGTATTCATCCAACTACAATGTGCAGCTATCAAAGCAAATACAAACTAAAAAAGCAAATACAAACCCGAGTCAATACCAAAGAAAGCGTCAAATAGCTTGCATGTCACAATTGTCAAAATTTATTAAATAATTTTCTCAGATAAAATGCCGTCTTGCAATTTTAAATACTGCTAAAGTTGTTCCCAAAATCAAGGAAAAGAAGATTAGATATCTTTTCGCAGGTAACTGTTCATTATTTTATTATTTATTTATAATAATATTTTTGCGGTGCGCTCGGAACACAAAACCTCGACAATTATTCAATTTAATACCAGCTTTATATGAAGATCGATTACCCTAAATTAAGGGAAATATGCATGGGTTATTTGAACACTGATCGATTATAAATTTATATCAAAAAAAAAAATTTTAAAAGTAAATAGTTGTATTTATTTAAACCTAAAAATCAGGAAATGCAGCCAATGCATAAATACCTGTCGCTGGGTTATTATAAACATAAGATAGATTGTACAAAGGATTAAAAGGATAAAATTAGGATTTTAACATAGGTAAACCTGGTTGATTGAAAATATCACGTTTGCCGACGATAAAATGCACGATTGAAAGAAAATATTGTATTCTATTTTAGTAATTCCTGTTTAACCTACTCAATAAATTATTTTATTTGCAGATTGCCGACAAATGCTATTATACGAGATAAATGGGTTTTTATTATTCGTCAAAGTAGACAAGATAATGATTGGCCATCCAAATTTTGCTTTGTTTATTCATTGCATTTTAATGAAGATGACGTATATTTTACATATGTTTTATGTATTTTAATTATAATAAATGTATGTCAATCAATTTATTCATTTAAAAAAAGAGTAAAAGAACACTATTTTTCTCTCTGCTAATACTCGTAAATCCTGTCATGGTTACTATTCTTTCTTCTATAAATCTATGTATAGTTTGTCCATATATTTAATAATGTATATATTAATAAAATGTGTATGTATTAGTGTATGCATAGTTTGTATGTATGTATGTATGTATGTATGTATGTATGTATATATGTATGTATGTATTCATGGTATTTTTAATATGTATCTTACCTATATACTATTTATAAACAAGTGCACGCTAAATTAATTTTATACCACTTTTTCATTCCTAGGTGTGCTGGAAGAGATTTCTTTTAGAAATAAGCATTGCCTATGTACAAAATTACTTTTATGACCTTTTGTAACCACTGTTATACGTGTGCATAAACTGTTAAATAAATAAATAAATAAATAAAATGTTTATATTTTTCAATTAAAAATAAGTACCCATAAGAGAAAAAAACCATAAATTAAAACAATTCAACATATTAAGTACTGTATATTAAAAGAACATTTGACATATCTAATATCTATACTTTTTGATAACTAGTGATATAATAATAAATAATTTGCCAATTTAATTGTGCATAATATTTCAAGTTGAAAATATGGCAAAAAATATTTACTTAATTGCGGGAGATTGCGACTTTTTGTTTTCAATGTCTGGCAACTTACACACACAAAGAAGTATGTGTCTCTACGATGCCACTGCTAGCTGTCAATATGGTTGTCATGCACACATAGTGAAAAAGTGGCTTCACGTCATTCGTTGCATTTCTTTGGGAAAGTTATATCTGCCTTTTATTTCTTTAATCTGAGCTTTAATCTGAGGTTCTATAGCGATTATATGAAACTTTATTTTTATCATGGCATGTCTCTCGCTATCTGATTTAATTTAGTTTGCCCACCTGATGATAAGGTATTCTCATTGTAAAATATCATAATTTATAACAAAATATCTTAATTATAAATTTCATTTAAGCGCCGTGTGAAGGCACAGTTTGTAGGTAAAGGGCACTCTAATATAGAAGAATGTGTGAATGATAAGATCTTGTGGTGGTTCGAATGAGGTTGATCGTCTAGTTAATCTTAATTTCGTAAATTTAATCAATTATAAGTTTGATTCAGACATGAACAAGTGATTTTTTTCTTTGTTGAGCTTAGTTAACTCCAATTGCGTCATACAATAGAGAGAGAGACATTCAAGTGCTTTGATAAGGCCCCTTTTATTTGTTTGGTTATTGGTCGATCATTCTGTCGACCAGCACAATTTCTGCGGGAACGAAGCGAAGCCGACACCGTTCTCCGATTTATTAAATTACGTTCGAACTTACTCAGGAGTTAATCATTGAATAAGGCTCAGTTACACGTTTATATACATCTATGTAACAAATATTATATACATACTCTATTAATCGGAATAGAACGGTGGTGAGGCTAAGCTTGTGCGGGACTAAGTTAACCGCCACACTGACCAGAATCAGTCGACAACTTAAGAACCCTACGCCAGTGACTGGCCCTTAACCGTGTTATGGGAGCGGCACAGACCCTCCTATATCGCTACGAAGCGAGTTTATTGCCCTTCTAGCTCGTAAGCTTGGGTCTTTTATGGCTATTTAAGCCCGCTCCAGGTACCATGGATTTTATTTATATATTGTATAATTTGTTATATTTCGATTTGGCCAAATCGAGGTCGGAGGGTCATTGTGCGGGGGAGGACGTGTTTGGAAGTGTCCGTTTCTGCCGCCAGTAGTCTCTACAGGAATTGTGCTTTAAATAAATAAAATATCGCAACAAGAGTATTAACTGGTAAATGCCTCTGGCCTGGAATGTCTCTCGCCTCTCTATATTTCTAGGAATGTATGGTATACACAGGACCCTCGTTAATTAAATTAGAATACTCATGATGTTTCTTAGCTGTAGTGTCAAGTCGTTTCCCGAAGCCGGCTGCATCTCTCCTTCAACGTATTTAAACTGATTATAACCTAATATAAAATGTAGCTACCTGCTTTACTAAAAGGCGCGGACTTGAGTCCCGTTACCTTTTACAAGGACCCCGTTTATGGTTTACTGGTTATAAAAAATTTATATTACGGTCAGTCTCTTTGTATTCAGATGTTCATTACAGCTAGGTAGTTCCTGAGGATGTTTTGACCTATTAGTAGATAACTTATTTATGCTAATGTCGATTTTTAATCTCTACTCCAATCAAATGAAATCAAATGTAATTGTAAAAAAGGAATAATGTTAAATACTCTCTAATATCAGTACAGTTAGTGATGTATGATTAGCTATATGAGAAGAAATCTAATATTCGAATGTACATTCATATGTGTCATATGTCCCACAAGTTATACTTTAACTAAGGTTGGAACTTCTACAAAATGTCTCTATGATCCTGATATAACCTCCTACGGTTAACACTTCGAAGGTGAGCATGGATGAACAATGAAAGATGATATATATATCAAATGTTTAATTTCCAAATCAATTCAAAGGCAAAGATTATTTAGATTTCTAATAGTTACATTAAATCTATTAGAAACCGGGCTCCCATTGCTAGCCATTCTAAATTCAAGGGAAAATGTACAAGCCCATACCAAAAACCCTTGTGGCGCTTATAGTCTAATTACACATGTGATATGCTTAATTACGATGTCATATTCGTGTTATTTATTTACACAAAGCCTTACTCACTATAGAGAGACAACACACTAACTTAGTAAATACATTGCACATTATAAATGGCTTAGGAATAAACAAGATATGTACACAAATAAATCCCACAAGTGTTAATATGTACACATTAATATTGTAGAAGGTCTCCCGTCGGTTAAACGGTTACTCCTTCGGTTACGGTACTTCTGACAAATCTCGTATAATATAATCATAACTAATCTAAATTAATAGGAATAATTATAGAATAACCTTGTCCAAAATGGACCAAGGCTGTCACACCATTATTGATGCTAACCATTCTTCCGAGTACATTCTTAAATCGCACTCTAATCTATGAGATCAACTGTTTATTAAAATACAATTGTGGGGTTTATCTTAGTTTTAAAATCTAAGAAAGTCTAGGTACATTACCAAGGCTCGTAGCGATGATTCCCTTTTCTTGCACTGACTTTATTTAATTTAACACTTCGCTACTATTTTACTAATACAATTTCAGAAAACACTAGAATACTACAATAAGTCTGAGATCAGACACAATGATCTTAATTACTAGATTTATACTAGAGATCGTAGTACTGCTCCGTGAGCGCTTCTCCACAGACTGTCCACTTTCTCCCATTGTCCTGAAGTTTTGTCCTCTCACCAAGCCACGCCCTCTGCGGACAATAAGACGAAAAAACCACAATAACCGTTCTCAAATTTGTTATTCATTGGCTAAAGATTAAACATGTCAGCCTCTTTCACTATTCATTGGCTAACATGGTTCTGTACGGTCACGCCCATGCCTTGACTCTATCGGTTCCGGCATAAAAGCAGCAGGGCGTCTTGTTTATTATCTAGAAATTTCGCTCAGTCACATCTGCAAACCATCTAGTAGAACCGAACCCATAAACCTTTCAGACAAGTCAATTATCTTGGATTTTTATTACCAGTTTTGAAAGAATGTGCAGTTCGTTTCAATAGAACTAATGTTTTATGGCTCTAAGTGTTGCTTCATCTATTCAACTAAATATCTTAATGGCTTCTCTATTGTTTTTTGCTAGCATTAAGTGTTTCGCAGTGTGGGAATGCAATTTTAAAATGTTCACAAAGCTGTTTGTCTGCAGAGAATTTTTTATTAACCATGTAATACGTCGCATACCATTACACACTCCCCCAAATAGAATTTTAGAACACTTAATCTTGCTATGCTTCATGGTAACTACAAGTGATTTTAAAATTTCTATTTTATATACATATAGGCTCACGCTAGGCCTATCCTATCCTCATCCCCTTTTTTTTTTCGACTCCCGACGCGATAGCAGGTCTATTCTCTGTAAGCCCTCCTTTGCTTGTGTTAGTCCCTTAAACAAAACCCTATTCTGTTCTCATAACTAATCCTAGTACTATTGTTCTCATACGTCCTTATAGTAGCGAAACAGGTGAATCGCATTGTAATTACCTTTTACTTTATCTGTACGGACGTCTATCAAGGTATATACATTGTTATATGGGATTGCTCCTATTACGTAGGGTCCCTCATACAACCGCATAAATTTCTTTGTTAGTTTTTTGTCGGCGTCCGAAATTGAGAAAGTTTTAAGTTTTACTAAGTCGCCTACTTCAAATTCTATTAACTTATGATTTTTGTTATAATAACGCTCCCTACTCTTTGATGCCTTTGATATATTCAGTCGGGCCTGGTGGCGAATCTGTTCTAGTGTCTCTTGCGGTACATAGGTTACATTGACCATGTCTTTATCGTAATCCGTTGACAACAAGGTTCTTTTTCCCCATACTATTTCATTAGGTGAATACCCCGTTGTGGTATGTATTAATTGATTGTAACAATCTTCTATGTCTGGTAGTAAATCTACCCAAGATCGGTGTGACTTATGACAATATGTCCTAAATAATCGACCTAGTTCTTTATTTACCCTCTCCGTTGAGTTTGGCCGGGGATTTCTGACTGATGTATGCGTCAGTTCGATGCCTAAATGACGAATACTTAACTCGAAAACCTTCGAAGTAAAATTTGCTCCTCTGTCTGAGCATAGTACCTTAACCTGGATTTCTTTATGAAATTTCTTCACGCATGTTAACGAGGCCTTACCACTCGCTTGCCGTAGCGGATATAATCTGATTAATTTACTATATGAGTCTTGCATCACAAATATGTATTTAAACCCGAATCGACCCGATGGTAATGGACCATAAATATCGCAAAAAACCCGTTCTCCTATCTCGTTGGCTATTACGATTTTAATCGGCCCTGTGTGCGTTTCTAATGTGTGTTTAGTCTTTTGGCATGTCTCGCAAGACCTTACGACCTTCCCTATCACGCGAGGCATGTTCGAGAAATAATAACGACCTTTCATCAAATTATAAACTTTATAACGCCCGAAGTGACCTATTTCTTCATGTATGGAAATGATCAAATCCTTCTGTAAGTCCTCGGGGACATACAGTCTCAAAGTGTCTTTCTTTACATCGGTTCTATACAGGATTCCCTCTTTAAGTATATAAAACTTCGATTCAGACGTGCTCGTTACCTTCATGCGCCTAATAATTTCATTAACGACCTTATCACGTTCTTGATAACTACCTATTTCCTTCCATCTATCACATATCACCCGTTCTAGTGAAGTTTAAAATAGATTCATCTCAGGTCCGGCGGCCTTGTTAGTTAATACATCAGTGGCACCTGTTATGTGTCGTGATAACACATCCGCTACTGTACTTAATTTTCCTTTTACATGCTCCACAGTGTAATCGAAACGTCCTATGTAATGTACCCATCGTATCATTCGTGCGCTCAATAATTTGCACGTTTGTAGAAATATTAAGCTCTCATGATCGGTTCTGATCACTAATCGCGCTCCTCTCAAATATGTTTCGAACTTAGACAAACTAAATATAATAGCCCATAACTCTAACTCTGTCTTAACTTGTTCTCTGTAGGCTAAAGGTACCGGATAGCTATGTTTTACAAAGGGGGTTTCATCCGTCAACCTAATAACGTGTTCGTATCTGTCTGTCAGTCCTAATTTCTCTATAAATACCCCACAATGTTTGTTTAGTACAGTCAATAACAACTCTTTGTGCTCGCTATTTAAATTAGGATCGTCAAAACGTAACCCTTTTATTTCTTCACCGACTGGTTTTCCGCTCTGTATACTAGGTTCTATAGACATAGTATTTTGATTTAAAATTGAGTTAATCGTGGCAGCGTTTGTCTCTCCCCCTAGCCTCTCAACTTCACACTCCGAGTTCAGTCTAATGCAAGATCTAACTCCTAAATGCTCAATCGTTAATGTCCGTTCACTACCACAGTTTACTATTCCTTTCACTCGTTCTAACCAATCGTACCCTAATATTAACGATCTAGGTAAACGCCGCATTACTAATACAGGTGCTTCCACTAGAGTATTTCCTAATTGAAATTCTATCAATACTAAACGATTAGTACTTTCGCTTCGCGACCCGAATGCTCCTTGTATTTGAATTGCAGGAATAGCGATTTCAGGTAAGATTCCATTCTCTCTTGTAATAGAGTCATACAATTCTCTAGTTATCCCACTAATCTGACTACCGGTATCAATGAGTGCTCTCATACTCTTACCGTATAATCTCACGCATACTTCAGGTAACTTAGGTAAAGAATAATCAATCCCCACATCGATCGGCTCGTCGAGTTCGTGGAACATAATATTTAGCTCTAATCCCCTCCTCGTACAACGCTCGCACGTGGTGCCCTTATCATTGCATTCCAATACGTTATTGAATTGATCTTCTAATAAAATGCCTATACTCCTATTTTCCGACTGACAGTCGGACCTGTCATTGTCCGCACTAATTCTTATTCGCCGTTTGTTACCGCCTACCTTTGCCCCTAAACTATCCCCTGGTTTCCAGCCACTATTTGTTAGAATTTTATAAGCTACGCTAACCGTATCGCGTTCCGTGGTCCTATTGTCCCCATTGTTACACAAAGCTAAGATACCGGACCGGATTTGTGTTGGGGAATCTAATTTTTTGCCTGTTCACTCTCCCCCACATGTTTCGATCCGTTAGAACTTTCGCTTTCCTTAACAAAAGCGACAGTCGGTCGGGTGTTAAATCTTTCGGTATTGGTTAACGTCGGTCTGTTGTAATTTGTTCTGTAACCTACATGTCCTCGGCGATTTCCTCGTCCCCTTCCCGCGTTAAACGTACCCCCTCGTCTATTTATCGAAATTGTCGCGACAACCGGACGCGTCGAAGGCGACCTATTGTACTGCCTATCTTTAAACCCTCTACCTGCTGTAACTCGCATATTACCCTTCGGGTTTTCATTTATATTTTGTTCTAAACTCCGTAGAAAAGTTATACCTTCCATTATGTTGACTTCTCCCTGACGCGTAAACCACAAGCGCTGAATATCTATAGAGAAATGTCTCATTATAGAATTTACCAAATCCCGTTCGCTAAACATAATGGTTAAAGATTGCATTGATTCGGCATGATTCGCGAAGTGTTCAGACATAGACATTCCCGATTCACTTGTATACACCGCGTTAATCAGTTTATACCTAACCGATTCCTGGATCTGTTCTGTCCAGTATACGCGTCTAAAGTCTGTTTCAAAATCAGCGAAGGTAACCCAGTTTTTAGAATATAAATCCATAATCTTCCGCGCATGACCTGTAATACATCCTAATGCAATATCTACCTCACGGTTCGACCCATTCACCGCCTTAATATACCCTTTTAATTTCTTTAGAAATACTATTGGATTCGTTAACAGCTTACCATCGAAGTTTGGCTTGTTTACGGACGGCTGTACTACATATATGTTCCTAACCTCGGAAGTCGATGTACTGGGAACGGTTGAAGCAAAGCTAATCGATTCTTGCCTATCAGAAATATTATCGTTATTTACGTTATTTGTTACGCTTGCATTGTCTATATTCGAAAGTTTCTGCAATTTTTTATCGAATTCGTTAATTTTCTCCAATATTAGTTTTAATGTTGAATTGGTTACGGTCTCATTTCGTACGCTCGCATCTACTACCTGCTCCGACGTCCCTACCTCGCTGAGAGCGGTAACCTCCACATTCTTTTGTTTTATATTGCGTCTCGCTTTGTTCGTTGCCATCTCTTTTGTTTACGTCTAACACTTTTTCTTTTGGGTTAGGTTAATACTGACAAAAGTTTGACTTGCCTATCTATTCGCCTATCTTGTTAAGAAGTTAGTTATATTAGTGTAATGTTGCCACTTGACTTTAACGGAATACAGATGTGATCTGAATATACTAAATTTTAGGTTAAAATTAAAATTAGTCTAGAGGTCAAGCAAGGGAATTTTCTCAGCACCGCCGACTCCTCGCGAACCCTGTAAACCGTACATTTTTATAAGACATACTGCTCGTTACGCTCCTCCTTATACCTATGATAGTTTGTAAATGTTATTATATTTATAATTATAGCGACATGCACACTAACTCCTGAATTCCTGTAAATTACACATTTATAAATATAACATATAGTTATAACATGCACAGTGTATTTGTCTCTCTATGTGTTGATTTATTTTATTTCTAAAACTCACTTTCGTCTAAATCGCGTTTCTACGTTGTGTATTTTTTTTTTTTTTTTATATATCCAGTCGTATCGTTATTTCGAATACGTATCTGAATTCTGGTCTCGCGGCACCATTCTGTGGTGGTTCGAATGAGGTTGATCGTCTAGTTAATCTTAATTTCGTAAATTTAATCAATTATAAGTTTGATTCAGACATGAACAAGTGATTTTTTTCTTTGTTGAGCTTAGTTAACTCCAATTGCGTCATACAATAGAGAGAGAGACATTCAAGTGCTTTGATAAGGCCCCTTTTATTTGTTTGGTTATTGGTCGATCATTCTGTCGACCAGCACAATTTCTGCGGGAACGAAGCGAAGCCGACACCGTTCTCCGATTTATTAAATTACGTTCGAACTTACTCAGGAGTTAATCATTGAATAAGGCTCAGTTACACGTTTATATACATCTATGTAACAAATATTATATACATACTCTATTAATCGGAATAGAACGGTGGTGAGGCTAAGCTTGTGCGGGACTAAGTTAACCGCCACACTGACCAGAATCAGTCGACAACTTAAGAACCCTACGCCAGTGACTGGCCCTTAACCGTGTTATGGGAGCGGCACAGACCCTCCTATATCGCTACGAAGCGAGTTTATTGCCCTTCTAGCTCGTAAGCTTGGGTCTTTTATGGCTATTTAAGCCCGCTCCAGGTACCATGGATTTTATTTATATATTGTATAATTTGTTATATTTCGATTTGGCCAAATCGAGGTCGGAGGGTCATTGTGCGGGGGAGGACGTGTTTGGAAGTGTCCGTTTCTGCCGCCAGTAGTCTCTACAGGAATTGTGCTTTAAATAAATAAAATATCGCAACAAGAGTATTAACTGGTAAATGCCTCTGGCCTGGAATGTCTCTCGCCTCTCTATATTTCTAGGAATGTATGGTATACACAGGACCCTCGTTAATTAAACTAGAATACTCATGATGTTTCTTAGCTGTAGTGTCAAGTCGTTTCCCGAAGCCGGCTGCATCTCTCCTTCAACGTATTTAAACTGATTATAACCTAATATAAAATGTAGCTACCTGCTTTACTAAAAGGCGCGGACTTGAGTCCCGTTACCTTTTACAAGGACCCCGTTTATGGTTTACTGGTTATAAAAAATTTATATTACGGTCAGTCTCTTTGTATTCAGATGTTCATTACAGCTAGGTAGTTCCTGAGGATGTTTTGACCTATTAGTAGATAACTTATTCATGCTAATGTCGATTTTTAATCTCTACTCCAATCAAATGAAATCAAATGTAATTGTAAAAAAGGAATAATGTTAAATACTCTCTAATATCAGTACAGTTAGTGATGTATGATTAGCTATATGAGAAGAAATCTAATATTCGAATGTACATTCATATGTGTCATATGTCCCACAAGTTATACTTTAACTAAGGTTGGAACTTCTACAAAATGTCTCTATGATCCTGATATAACCTCCTACGGTTAACACTTCGAAGGTGAGCATGGATGAACAATGAAAGATGATATATATATCAAATGTTTAATTTCCAAATCAATTCAAAGGCAAAGATTATTTAGATTTCTAATAGTTACATTAAATCTATTAGAAACCGGGCTCCCATTGCTAGCCATTCTAAATTCAAGGGAAAATGTACAAGCCCATACCAAAAACCCTTGTGGCGCTTATAGTCTAATTACACATGTGATATGCTTAATTACGATGTCATATTCGTGTTATTTATTTACACAAAGCCTTACTCACTATAGAGAGACAACACACTAACTTAGTAAATACATTGCACATTATAAATGGCTTAGGAATAAACAAGATATGTACACAAATAAATCCCACAAGTGTTAATATGTACACATTAATATTGTAGAAGGTCTCCCGTCGGTTAAACGGTTACTCCTTCGGTTACGGTACTTCTGACAAATCTCGTATAATATAATCATAACTAATCTAAATTAATAGGAATAATTATAGAATAACCTTGTCCAAAATGGACCAAGGCTGTCACACCATTATTGATGCTAACCATTCTTCCGAGTACATTCTTAAATCGCACTCTAATCTATGAGATCAACTGTTTATTAAAATACAATTGTGGGGTTTATCTTAGTTTTAAAATCTAAGAAAGTCTAGGTACATTACCAAGGCTCGTAGCGATGATTCCCTTTTCTTGCACTGACTTTATTTAATTTAACACTTCGCTACTATTTTACTAATACAATTTCAGAAAACACTAGAATACTACAATAAGTCTGAGATCAGACACAATGATCTTAATTACTAGATTTATACTAGAGATCGTAGTACTGCTCCGTGAGCGCTTCTCCACAGACTGTCCACTTTCTCCCATTGTCCTGAAGTTTTGTCCTCTCACCAAGCCACGCCCTCTGCGGACAATAAGACGAAAAAACCACAATAACCGTTCTCAAATTTGTTATTCATTGGCTAAAGATTAAACATGTCAGCCTCTTTCACTATTCATTGGCTAACATGGTTCTGTACGGTCACGCCCATGCCTTGACTCTATCGGTTCCGGCATAAAAGCAGCAGGGCGTCTTGTTTATTATCTAGAAATTTCGCTCAGTCACATCTGCAAACCATCTAGTAGAACCGAACCCATAAACCTTTCAGACAAGTCAATTATCTTGGATTTTTATTACCAGTTTTGAAAGAATGTGCAGTTCGTTTCAATAGAACTAATGTTTTATGGCTCTAAGTGTTGCTTCATCTATTCAACTAAATATCTTAATGGCTTCTCTATTGTTTTTTGCTAGCATTAAGTGTTTCGCAGTGTGGGAATGCAATTTTAAAATGTTCACAAAGCTGTTTGTCTGCAGAGAATTTTTTATTAACCATGTAATACGTCGCATACCATTACAATCTGATACATCAGTATTTATTATAAAGATGCAATGAGGAGTTCCTTTCGTCAGTTTTTCTCCTCCTTCTCATTCCGAAACGGTTTTTGATAAAAAAATGATGTTCACAAGTGTATCAATGATTATCATTATGATAATATTAATAAACTGTAACCCATGGCCTAATTTCCATGTAATTAATAAATACTCCATGAATAGTTTTTCTCAAACTTTACTTACAGTTAAAATAAATAAATTTATAAATAAAATACAGCAGAAACTTAGATTTTTTATTCATTCAATTAGCATACTTTGATTAAATTGTATTGTAAGCAGTAAATTACAAAGAAACTCGCCCTCTTTAATGTCTTGGCTGTGCAATTATTATTTGCGTCGTCAGTAAATAATCTAATGAAATGAATTTGATACATAAATGAATAGAAATTATTTGTTAAATGATTTTGAGCCAAACATTGAATTTCTTTAATGTTATATGAAAGTAATGGCATTACTGGTGCCTTACCATGAACTCTAATAAAATGTGTCATGTACAGGACAGGTCAGCTTGTAGCTAAAACCTGACAGGAGTGTATTTCGTACCATGAACGTTCACTTGATGGCCTGCAATGCCTCTCCTTCTGTCCGGCATCTTAGTCTATGACATGTAAGCTACAACGTGATGTTTAAGTACTCTGTGCACGGTAGGTGATTTGTTTTACTTATGTTCGGAAATAGAGCGTTTTATCGGTTTACCGGTTTTCAAATCAATGCGTGATATTGATGTTTTTAGAAGTTTAAAATAACAATCTCAATCGAAGATTTTGAGATTTGTTATAGAAACTTAACGGTCGTTATTTGTTAAGCTTATAAACCGTTCGTTCTCTAAGATTACCAAAAAAATAATCGCTATGTGATGCCTACATTTTTGAACGTAATCTTACAACACTTGACACTTGACACAGTGACATGTCCAAATGTCTAATAAAATGTGTGATTTAGGAGCGATAATTTAAAATTGTTGAGTGCAATTTTGAATTTTTTAACGTACTTTCAAAGAAATAAAAGATATTTATTTTGTGATGGTGGTGTATTTTCATTTTCATGAATGCCTGTAGGTCATGTACAAGTCGAGGCGGATATTTACATACTGTGATAATATGTAATTTATGTTGAATTGGGTTGGAGATGGGAACTTGAGTAAGAAAGTTGTTGAAGCCGTGTCAGTGTACGGCTACATCAGAATTAAATGCGTTCGATGACGAGCATCCAGCGATCAAAGGGGTCCACTGGAGACATGAGGGCGAAGGCGCTCGAGGACGAGCGCAAGTCAGGATAGCCGTGCCGGCGAGCGACCTCTTTGGTTCTACAACGATCGATTGATACAGATGCTGATGATGTCATACGAGAAGAGTTATCAAGAAAAACTAAATATTTAGAATATGGAATATGTCACTTTATTTAGAACATTATACCTAATACGTAGGATATTCTAATTCTATCATTGATCACGGAGTAGTAGAGATTGTTATCGATGTGAACGTTAGGATAACTGAAAATATACTTATCTTGGTGCAAAGCAAACGGAATATTACTGAATAACCATTATCATATAATACCTTTTCTTCCACATATATAAAAATATATGGTATATGTTATAAAAATATACTAAGTATAATAATAAAAATAATAATTAGACCTTTTTATTTCTTAAATAGAAAATTCAATTTACAATTTCATAACGACTAAAAAGCATGCAATGCAATCTATATTGTATACAAATAATAAAACACAAGAATCTATATGTGATTTCGAAATAAATGATTTAAATAAATAAAAAGGTTCAACTTAAAGTTAAAGCAATTTTTAGGGTTCGTTAATCCTTTCCTTTATCTTAATTCTTGACTAAAAATTCAATAATCATTATTATATATTTCTTTGTTTATATTACTTTTTTTATATTATACTCTCTCTATAGAGTAAAGGCTCCTCCATTTTTCTCCACATAATTCTGTCACTCGCTTTATCAATCCATTCTTTTCCCGCTGCTTACAAAATTTCATCGTGCCATCTTTCCGCCGCGGCCGCCCGGCCGTTCTGCCTCTGGTTCTCTTGCTATAGCTGCCTTCCATGATGTAATCTTTTTGAATGTGGTCTAATTGTTGAATACGTACTTATAAATCCTGCTTGCTGTATTGGCTGATGCTCTTCGGTGTATTTAGCAAGGCGTTTCTCGAGACAACAACAACAAACAACAGCTGGAAACAGCTTGTAGAGATTAGATTGTAGGCAAGGCAGATTGGTCGATAGCTAATATTTACCAAATACCTAATGTTCTTCAATATCATAAAGGAGGATGCCCAAAAAAAACCCAGAGTCGATTAAAATAATTTATGAACAGCAAAGTAGACCTTAAATAAGAGGTCGCAAATACGCAATTAATTTCGCATAAAACTATAACCAAGCAGGCCAGCAGCATACAACAATTATTAGGTAAAGCAGAGCGCGTTGAATAAGTGGTTCATTGTTTTGTTATTGTATTTGTTGCTCACTTGTGAAAGAGATGGAGAATATAGATAAGGAATTACAATTTATAAGAAAGAAAGAGATAACAGATGTGAATCTATTCGCACCATTGTTATCCAGGTAGCGAAACCGTGACCAACCCTGTCCCGCGCGCAGTCCTTCGTAAGCTTTCGCTGTGTTGTGACCGTGTTACTTTTGAATTTTGATTATTTTATTTTTACAGATTTTTTTTTATTTTTATTTTTTTAATAATTATTTTTTTTTATAGCAGGGACGCAATTGTTGAACATGTTTGTTCATGCATTCATGGTCGTCGAACTTTAGGCAGTTGTGCACATATAATAAGCATGCTATATTACCTTGCATTTGCAAGACATTAAGGGCTTCAACAACCAGCGGGATTCTTTGATTCCGTACTCCTAGAAAATAATAATATGTAACATTTTTACCATTTTATCAATAAAGGTACTTCCATATTATATCATATAATTCAGTTGTTTTCATTTATTAGATTAATAGCCTTATATAATAATGCCAGTGAATTATAATAGGTATATATAATATATAATAGGTATATATTTAAAAAATGATCATAGCTCACCTGATATGACGCTGCTACATTAGAGTAGTTTTACAGAATTCAGTACGTAGTTGAAACACAGCATGTATGTGTATAAATAATGTTATATAAATATAGTATATATGTTCAGTAGACATGTATAATGTACTTAACTCTCAAAAGTCGCAATAATATCACAATATCGTTTGTAAAACCGCTCTAAATATCACGGATTTATAGTCAATTAGTTACGATTTTTTCAGTACTTGGCGATTGTCTGACTGAAAACAATTATTGGATTTGGGATATACTATGTTTACTCTACCTTGCAAAACCTAAATAGATTTAATCGACTCCGGGTTTTTGGTCCATACATTTTTGGGCATTATCCTTTATATTCAAACTGTTTTATATAACAATAACTTACGGTATAAAGAAATTATAAACGAAACAGCCAAAACAGGACAATTAAAGTTACTTTCGGTAGGCTGTAATATTTTGACGTTGACATAGGCCGCTTTCCGACATCAATACGTCAACAATCGCTTCATGGTACACAAATCGCAGGGCAGAAGAAGATTATCGAAGTCACGTGACCGCTGTCCTGTTACGGTCACGTGATCACTGGCTGACCTGTGCTTTAGCTAGGTCATGGTAGGATATAGCAGGACAGCTCAATTATTGGCTAATATTGGCCTGTTTTAAGAGTTCATGGTAAGCCCCCAGTATATTATTGTAATGTAAACGAAGACTCTTTGTTTTCGTGTAAAATGAAAGTTTTTGTTTGTTTTTTCAAATTTGCTTTTATAAATATACTTAATACAATAACTAAAAAGACTGAAAAAAGACAAGTGTTGTTATAAAATAAATTTAATTCCAAAAAATTATCATGAAAAATTACATGATTCGCCCGTTGACTTGAGAACAATCATACAAATATAACGCTCTCTGAAACTATAATGAAAATATTTCCTACAAAACTTAAAACTAAGGCAAGTCAATAAAAAATAGAAAAGTAAAATAAAAAATAAAAAATAGACCACGGGAAAAGTCTTGTAACGTCCAAAAGCAAACCAGAAAGACAAATCGGCCAAAAAATCTGTCGTGTGAAGGAGCTTAAGGGATTTCGAGATAAAATGCTTGGATTTCATTTACCGTCGTCGATTTATAAAGATTTTATAAAAAGCAGGGATATTGACTTAGACCGACGGAGTGGAAATATTTAGATGGAAATATTTGTGGTTTAATACATTGAAGTAAGTATTAACGCTGAAGTTATTATCAACGCTTTGTTGACGAAAGAAGAGAAAAGCGAGAAACTAATTAAGAACTATTAAAAACACAATAATATTATTCTTATTTGAACAGTAATTACGTTATCATCATTGAAGTATAATGTCATAGAACAGACATCTCGAACAAAATGTGTGTCCCGCCAAGAGGTTCTATTTTCAAAATTGAGCCCCCGTTCTCCTTTCAAAATCGAACGAATCCATTGAAGATTGAAGCCACGTGGCGTCAATGCATTAGGACATACATGGTGTTCGCGGTGTCGGGTCTATACGCTAGTAATAATACTTCAATGGTTTAATATCATATATCTTGAGACGTATGAATAAAGAATACGTATTGATACTTGTACAAAATACGTTATTTTGTTGTCATTGTTTATGATGTGGAAAATGATACCGCCAGATTTCCTGCTAATATTATAAATGTGAAAGTTTTTGAGGACGACTGGATAGATGAGTTTTAGTCTTTCACTCACGACCTATTAAACATGACCATGGCATATGTTCTGGAAACAATAGGCCAAGCTGCGCAGCTGCGGTGAGGACTTCTTTTTCAAAGTCAAAGTCAAAGTCAAATTCAACCGAGTTAACCAATGCCGGCACTGTCAGGACTTGGATGGATAGATGGCCATAGATGACAAGTCAGGAACGCCTTCAGATGACATCCACAGTTCAAATTAGTTTAGCAAAGCAAGATCTTCCACCAGCGGGACTATTATGAACTTTTATAAAACCATTAATGTTCCAGGCAATTCATTTCTCGGGCTTTAAACGACGTATGATTGGCAAAAAAGTGTCACGTGACGTGACCGCTTTCGTAACACGAATTTGACGTTTACACTGGAACTTGGCTGGAATTAAAAGTTCATAATAGACCACCAAGTTAGGTGGTTGTACCTGTTAGTGGCCTTACTTCGACTGTTGTAGTTCGGAACTTGTATGCAGCCGATGTAGATTTCGTTAATGTTCAGGTGCAGCGTGACGTCACTCTGAGACGTAAAGTGTAATGTCGCCATCACGGAGTATAAAGGTAAAGGAGAAATGACACCGCTGTGTAAAAGCGCCCATCAAACTTCGTTAGATTGATGGCGCCACGATAGCAACAGGTTACATTTGGAGTTTGTAAATACTTGAATTTGGTATACAGGACTGTCACCGTCTAACTTCAATCCGTCAATAACTGCTACTTTTATACTCGTAGCATACCCTTTGTAGGCAAAGGGTATGCTACGAGTATGGGTACGAGTAGGTAAGGGTAATTTACTGCTTATAGGTGGTCTTTTTCAACTTTCCCCCAAATATGTCAGTTCACCTTTACCTCTATCCTCTATGGTTGCCACATATATCTACCCACAGAGTACACAGTGCCACAGACTAGCGTAAAAAAACATCTATGAATACTGTATTTATATTGCGTCGGATAAATGTGAACATATGTCAAACAATAAATTTTAAAAAACTACTGGGTGACTCAAACCTGTGGGGTAAATTAAGAAGAATATAAATACTACTGCAAATGTCATAATATAACGTTTTGCCCCGCCTTACAAAGTGTGTTGGCGTATCCAATTTCATTAAGTTTAGAAATGACATGTTCTCATATTTATGTGACAAACTATACTATATTGGTCGCAGTATCTTGCTATCGTTTATTAATCATTCTCAATCAGACAAGGAAAGAACGTTATTTTTCAAATTGGATTAATCTTGCTCTCTCCGGGATAAGAAAAAATCCTCTTTATAATCACAATAGACAATCGGATTGACGTTAATTTATTGGAAATGTTCGATTAACATCACTCTGAGGGTCGAGAGTATTTCATTGTTATACAGCCTCTTTGTTAATATTGTTTTGTGAATCGATGAAACATTCTGTAGGGGAGTTTGTGAATTAGTGTTGAACCCTATCTGTATTCTCTTCTTTTGTTTATCCATCCACAACCTCCGAATGAGTTCTCTGTAGTAAATTAATAATAACGGACACGATGTGTCCGATGACGTGTGTGATGTGTGTGTGTGTGTGTGTGAGTTTAAATCCTTAATCTCTAGTTTTTGGAACTATATGCGTAATAGAAAATAAAATAATCATATTATAATTAGTTTAGAAAAAGGAAAACATCATGAAACTTGTACAACTGACAGTATTTCTGATGTTATAGTAAATTTTGTCCAACTAGGTCGAAATATGAGCGTAAAAATAAATCGTGAATACCTGTATCATATTTAAATTTAGAAAAATGTTTATTCTACACTCAACGGTTTTTTAAATCACTTTTATTATGCCTAAGTAAAACAAAAGCCGGCGTTCGTATTCTTCATTGTTTGAGACGATGCAACAGCGCTGATTTAAAATCCTGTGACCAATGTTGAGTAAATATAATAATAGGTAATAATGTTATATTTAAGAATAAAAAGATAAATATTTACTGCAAACTCAACTACAAACATATTTTATTAACATTAAAACATTATTTGTACACTCTTTCTCTCGTTATTCATTTCATTATCGTTTTCATTTATTTCGTTATCGCATTAGTTTTCAACTAACACATTTTCGCCTAATTTGAGTGGACGATAATACGAGATTAACTTGATTAGTTAAGCCATACTCTTGACGTCTGTGAGGCTACAATTTACGAAAGTGTCATTCAAGACTTATCTATTTTCGGAAGAATTATGTTAAGAAAAGATAAAATGTTTGTACTCTCTAAATGATTATTTTATTTGAAATGTTCTCATTATAACTTATTTAAAACTGTATAGATAAAGGTAAGGTAAAATATATTAAGTTTCTAAACGAATAGAGTACTAAGGGTAAATATTAACTTTTTTGTAATTATTTAAAATGGCTAAATGAAACGGACACAAGTGCCCATTTGTGATCATGATGATGATAAAGTTTAATTAATAGATTCTGTTAATTATGGGATCACTACTGGGCTCAGGTTTTTCATTACAATGACAGAAGTTAAGGTAATAGTGTATCAATCCAAGTCAATGCGGAAAGAATAGCAGATATCGACTACTATAAAAATGAACGTAGGTGCGTTTATTATTTTAAGAACGTGTAAGTGGTATTATACAAAATTATATGAAAGAAAATATACTTCCTAAATAAATTTAAATAAAAAAATCCACTTAAAAGTTGTATTAAATAAGTATAAATAAATATTTCCACTTAGAGGATGTTACAATAATTATAAGTGGGGGCACGTTCATTTTTAAATTAGACGATCTCTAGTAGTATGGTCTAATCTAGTAGTGAGTAGATTTCCTAACGAGATTTTCCTTTTTTTTCATTCGACAGCTACCTCGGTAAACGTTAAACCAAAATTCAGACCAAAAGGGTATCACTACTTAAAACACCATACTAGAATGTGGATAAGTAAAAATTATATAGTTTTATTTATACGGAAACAGAAATTAACTTTATACGAACCAATCAATCAACGCCAACGTCGACCCCTGAAGCCTTCAGGGAAATAAGACAAAGTAATAAACAAACTGATATTTATTGGAAACAATAAATCAATGGTTGTGTTTAATGAAAAAGCACTTTATTCGCGTGACTTTTGCTTTCTAACTTACTTGTAAAAAACATTATTTATCTCGTACGTAGAGACGAATGGTTCGCTGCTTTGCGAAAGTATTATATTATCAATACTATTAAGTAAGTAATATTATTCGAATCCGTGAAGCCGTGATAGCCTAGTAGTTAGAACGTTGGTCTCCTGAACGCCCGGGTTCAAATCCTGGCACGCACCTCTAATTTTCAAATATTATGTGCGTATTACAAGTTAATTGTCACTTGCTTCGGTGAAGGAAAACATCGTGAGGAAACCTGCACACCTGAGAGTTCTCCATAATGTTCTCAAAGGTGTGTGAAGTCTACCAATCCGCACTTGGCCAGCGTGGTAGACTATGGCCTGTACCCCTCACATTGTGAGAGGAGACCCCGAGCCCAGCAGTGGGACAATTATGGGTTGTTGCTTTGCTTTTTGCTTTTATTATTCGAATCACCAGGCGGACTGACGACCTGAGAAAAAACAATGAGTATCTGCTGGATTCTGAAGGCTCAGAATCAGTCAGTTCAGTGCAAAATATAAAAGGCCTGTGTCCAGCAGTAAATTCGTAAAGTTTGATGGATGGATAAATGGATTATTATTAGTATTATTACCTTTCCGTAAAGTCCGACCAAACCACTCTCCGTGTACATAAAAGTGATCGTAAATTTCAATCGTATTGTCGGAGAGCCAAAATGTGATTTCCCCTTTTTCTTCGTTTGTAGTCGCCTTGGTTATGCGAGGAATAATTAAAAATAAACCTGTTGTATATTCAGTAAATCTGTGCTATTTTTCACGTTCCTCTTTTTTCTATGCCATGTCTTATCTCTTCTCTCTGTGCTTTGTTCGCTCGTGAACGAAACGAAATGAAGTGAAATATTTTTATCCAGTTTGTTTCATAAAAACACTTTTTGAAGGTAACATTCAGTTTCATTACTTTTGTGTTAATTGTACTAATTTAATTAAATTTCATATTGTGTAGTAGCTTTTCATATTTTTTATCTATACAGTTTTTTGTACTCGTATACACTGTTGGAAAAGAAAACTGTATTTTCCTAGAAATCCATTGAGGCTTAACAGATATTCGAAGTAGGCTAAACTTGTACAACTTCCCGTCTGTACCGATAAGTATGAAAACATGTCCCAGGGCCTTTTGGATCTCTATTGTACATTTTTATTCTTACAAGAATTTGTTTTTCTAGGCCAACCTCTGAAATTTATTCTTTGCATGACTTTTTATTTGCATAAAAATCTTTTGTAGCGATAAACTAACATGTAGTGTTCACAACTGAAAGTTTTTATAAGTTGTTTTTAAACGGGTTAACCTCAAGGGCCTATCTTTCCCCAAAACTTAAGAAAACTTTTGCGTAGATAACTGAAAACCACATTGCTTTAATAAAAGCAATCAATTTATCAACTGCAAATATAATACTAAAAGTATTTTTTGTAATTTGTAATGTACTTGATATCAATTTCATCTTGACACCACGCGTTCCTGAGAAAAAGGGTCTTGACAGACAGATATTATCATCACTAGTAATAGCAATATAGTTGATGAGTAAATAAAAAATCTTAAATTGTTATTTGTAACATTCTCCCTAACGCCCCGTCGCGTTGTAATATCTTCTTTTTCCCATTGAAGTACTATTACTTCGTATAGAACAGACACCCCGAACATTGAGTCGGGTGCATTCATTGTGGCCAGGGTGGCTCACTTCATTCACTCACTCGCTTGTCACTCACCTGCGTTCATTGCGGCCGCATGCCAAAATTGTTTAGTAACAAACTGAAAAAATGCCGTCTTGCGTGATGAGAACCTGTCACAATTGCACGTAAAAAAATACAAAAAAGAAAATGGTATTACTTAACATCAGTAAGAAAACAAAATATTAACTTAAATCAACTAAAACGAATTTATTTCAATTATTGTGGAATATTCCCGCCATTTTTGAATGAAATGCAAATAAATTGACTTGAATCAATTCAAGTCAGTTCAGTCAGTTCAGGTCAGTCAATTGAATTGAATTGAAAAAATCATGAGTCGGGCTTACACACTTGGCAAGTAAGCGTGTTAATGGACAAATAAATAAGCCCGATAAGAATGACTATAGTACCTACTCTTTGGTAAATAATAAATTATGTGTATTACATTACTCAGTGAATTCAATTAAACATTAAATCAAACATTTGGAAGAGCTAAAGATTTAGAGTCGTTGACTGTTTGTCGTGGTTCGGCAAGTGTCTTATACAAAGTTACTCTATGTAAATCACCTTCTAGAGTTTGAAAAAAGAACGCGTCATCGCGGTTTCGGGACACACATTTTGTTCGAGATGTCTGTTCTATGTCATTATACTTCAATGATGGGAAGTGTGTAAATCGGCTTCTAGAGTTTGAAAAAAGAACGCGTCATCGCGGTTTCGGGACACACATTTTGTTCGAGATGTCTGTTCTATGTCATTATACTTCAATGCTTTTTCCCTATAATTTTTTAATATACCTGGAATTGATTTTTACCGATTTTTTTTTTGATTTACAACACTATTTTTAAAAATAAATCTTTTATTTATTTTAGTGTACAAATAAAGCGTATTTGTATTGAATTACAATTAAGGCCTTCAACAGTTTTACATGTGTCCATACGAGTACATCTAAAAATGCTAAAATTTACTTGAATAAGACAAACTTTAGTATATACTCGTATTTCGTATTACACGTTTTATGGATTGTAAAGTATAGATTGATAGATATAAATTCGCAAACTAATGTGATAAAAAAGCACTTTATTATTCTGCTGATATTTTCATACAATGCTATGCAGGCCTGTCATATTATTTTCAGTGTAGGTTTAAATCCATACTAATATTATAAATGTCAAAATTTGTTTGTGACGATGTTTGTTACTCTTTGACCATCATCTGGAATAACATATAGGGTACTTATTATCCCGAAAAATATGGGCAAAGCCGTGGACATAGCGTTAAGCTGGCCATACACGATCAAGTGTACTTGTCAAGTTTGCAGTTTGACTTGATGCGTCATCCAGTTTACATGAGATAGCTATATAGCCAGATAGCCATACCGTGGCCATACACCGTCAAGTTTACTGGATGCCGCGTCAAGTCCGCTGCAAACTTGACAAGTATACTTGATCGTGTATGGCTAGCTTAACGCTGGAGGATTTGACCTGTAGTCGTTATGTCATAAGATGACTGTACACAGTATGCATCCCAGGTATTGAATTATTCATATTTTATGAGACAGGTTTCAACTGAATTGTAAATTGGATACGGGTTTGGGTAGCTCTTACGTTGAAATTGTTTCGGTAACATAATGCAGGTTGCTTCATATTGGTTTATATTGAATATCGATATGTGTGATTTTATGATATATAAACTATATGATATTATAAACTATCTTTGTATTGTTTTACATATAGTCTAAGTTAGGGTCGCTTTTGTGAAAATGATTACAAATATGGGATTGTAACGTACCTAAATACCAAATATTTTATGTATATTATAATTATGCCAAGTCTAATCAAAGCCTATTCAGCCTAAGTGACAAATACAGAGACAGCCACCGCACTGCGTTTTCAAATCATACCATTTTATAAACCATTACATAAATATGAATATATCGGTGAGGCCATGAATCTCCAGTGAAGATCCAGGGACGGACCTCTTTATTCTACAGCGCTTGTCTGATGCAGGCATATAAGAAATGTCATGTCATATTTAGATTAGCGAATTGTCAATAATGTAGAACAGATTATTATTAATCACGTAGTGTTGAAGTACTTTGGAATATTGATGTGAATATTAGGAGAACTGGAAATATATCATGGTGCAAAGTAAAAGGAATATCATTTCATAACCAATACCATAGAATACCTCCTTCTGCTAAATCAGAAGTGATGGAAGAATCAAGCCCACATATCGGAAAATAAATGAGGAATGACACTAGTTTGGATGACATTTGAAGCAAATTTTGCGATGAGAAATGAAACAATTCAAAACGCGATGAAATGAGAATGTGGAAGTTCATAATATAATCGACGTGGACAATGCAAAACGTAACGTTGCGACTCAGTGGTACTAGAGTTCATATAAACCAAGCCATCCAATGTGTAGACCTTTCAATTATGGTGTGACGACTAAAATTTATTCGAAACATGTCGGTGGAAGTGTACGGTAGAATATCGTATGTCATGATGACCGAAGGAGTATGGATTGCAGATAAGTAGCCTTAGTCTAGCGTCAAATGCGATGTCATACGAGTAACCTGATATCCTACGAGTCAAATTAACCTTACTTATTTTTCAGTTGCCGAAAAT
The DNA here is from genome assembly GCA_963932265.1 of Thymelicus lineola. Lineage (NCBI taxonomy): Eukaryota > Metazoa > Arthropoda > Insecta > Lepidoptera > Hesperiidae > Thymelicus > Thymelicus lineola. The sequence continues at coordinate 6,043,348 of OZ010703.1, read as the reverse complement.
CGATAAGACATGAAATAATGATCTACCACGCCAGCCACGTGAAACCAACAGACCCAGGAGCTGACACTAAAACCGATGGTTCGCTTGGAAACATGTCTGCTGCAGATGTAAGTCACGTAGAGAAACTATGGTTGGTCTGGTAGTATAGTAAAAGAAGGTTTAATGATTATGATATGATGATATCGATTTAATATGAGTCGCAACAATGGCTATTGTAAAAAAAGTGAGAAAAAATAAAGATGAAAGTAAAAACAGAGGTAAAAAAATAGTACCTACTAAAAAAAAGAGTGTAAAAAAGAGAGAAGTGAAAATGAAAGGTAAAAAAGAGTACCTAGTAACAATATGGAATTGCAAAAAAATGAATAAAAAAAATGTTGTAAAAAAAAGGTGTCAAAAAAAATGAAAAAAAGGGAAAGAAGTGTGAATAGAGTCCGGGCCAGCATGGTACTGAAGGGACGATGTCCTGAAGAGTCTTGGAGAGACTGGGCCAGGTGTCTGGAGGGTTTGAACCAGACCAGACGACAATGACATAATTGCGACGTTTCGTAGAGTTTTATGAACCAGATTGATAACCAAATGGCCAGACCATAGTTCTCTCCACTATGTTTTAAGTGTCCACATTTAAAAATATCAGACTTAATGAACGAATTATTCTTGACTATAAATTAATAATGATGAACGATAAAAATGAATATGAGTGAGGATAATGTAGTCAGAATAGCCGAGCAAGATACTGTTGAGACTGTTTTTACAGAATTCTTATTATCCACCCGAGGCCGTGTGGGTCGTCAGCGATGGCCGAGTGAGTGAACACAAAAACAACGAGTTTCAGACCCAGCAGTTAGAGCGGACCACATGCTTTGATCCAGTGACGACGTACCAAGATAAATTAATACGCGCACGAGGACGAGCGCACGTCAGGATAGCCGTATCGGTGAGGCCATGAATCTCCAGTGAAGATCCAGGGACGGACCTCTTTATTCTACAGCGCTTGTCTGATGCAGAGGCTGGCATATAAGAAATGTCATGTCATATTTAGATTAGGGAATTGTCAATAATGTAGAACAGATTATTATTAATTAGTCCATTGAAAAGTTACATTTGGGGTTGCGTTTTTTAGAGGACGCAATTTTATTTTTTGATGTGTAGGGGGGGTCAGTGTAAAGCTAAAACCAAGTTTGTGGGGTCGCCACCCTTGTCCCACGGCCGCCATCTTGAAAATAGGGGTTGGAATGGTTTTTACGGTATATCTCTTAAACTATTTATTTGAGAAAAAAAATTTGTGATCATTTTTTGTTGCAAATTAAATTCTCTACAACTTTGGTCCAGTAACTTTTTATCGTAGAACTATAAATAAAAAAGTTATAAGCGAAAATCTTCAGAAATTCGAGAAAAAAATTTATATTTTTCGATGTAACTTTTTTTTTATCATTTTACGAAAAAATGATATCTGACCACTTTTGTAGATCGTTTTTTGAGGAACAACTTTTATTTGCATCATTTTTTCATTAAGTCAATAGCTAAGGTTTTACAGCGCTCAGAAGTGAGTACTATTTTTTAGTACTCTTAACTATACCTATATTATACGTGTGTACTAATAATATGTCATCAGTTATTTTTTTTATTTTGTTATTATAACTTTTTTAATTACAAATTTTGCAATATTATTAATAATTAATTATTGACTCTTTTTCACTCCATAACAGAATTTAACAATTATTGATTTTTAAAATAATTTTAAATCTGATAGCCGTTACCGAGAATACTGTTCAGGTAGAAAATACCCAAGTGAGCATGAGGGAATAAAAGAACAGCTGCCTGCTATTGTTATTATTATTCCTAACCTCTGTTATTGTAAGAATAGCTCTCAAAACATTGTGTTGAAGTTGTCGCTTATAACTTTTTTATTTATGAAGATTTCTGAAGATTTTCGCTCATAACTTTTTTAGTTTTAGTTCTACGATAAAAAGTTACTGGACCAAAGTTGTAGAGAATTTAATTTGCAACAAAAAATGTCAACAAATTTTTTTTCTCAAATAAATAGTTTAAGAGATATACCGTAAAAACCATTCCAACCCCTATTTTCAAGATGGCGGCCGTGGGACAAGGGTGGCGACCCCACAAACCTGGTTTTAGCTTTACACTGACCCCCCCTACACATCAAAAAAATAAAATTGCGTCCTCTAAAAAACGCAAGGTAAGGCCTAAAAAATGTAACATTTCAATGGACTAAATCACGTAGTGTTGAAGTACTTTGAAATATTGATGTGAATATTAGGAGAACTGGAAATATATCATGGTGCAAAGTAAAAGGAATATCATTTCATAACCAATACCATAGAATACCTCCTTCTGCTAAAAATACATAAATGTAAAATTTCAATAAACATAAAAAACCAAATAGGGCACCACTTATCTGAAGTAGCGTAATTCGGGGCATATGACAATTAAAACAAATACAAATACTAATACAAAGAAGAATGCCAATAGCTAATACTTTGAAAATAAGAATTGTGTCCCAATGATTTAAAAAAAATAACTAAAATACTTCAAGTATTTTGACCTATTTCCTAAAACAAATCCTTTTTGGGTTAATTTTCTAACATTAATAAGTAATTTTATTTTCATTTTACAGCACAAAAACATTTCGCAATTTATGTTTGGATTATGGCCAACTAGGGATATTTTAAGATCCTTGCGGTCAATAGGGCGTTGATTCGATTATGGTTATGATAAAAAAACCTAGATGGTCCCAAAGACTGTCAAATGAATTCGAAACTTAAAATATCAACGTTCCGTATACTAACCGCTAAACGCTAACACAATCGTATCCCCACAGTAGGTACCCCCCCCCCCACCTGTATCGCGGGTGGCATGGACGACACGTATAATAAATCACTATCACACCCATTACCCTCTCGGCTGAGCCTCTCCAGGGTTGACCAGGAGGTCATCGGTCGGATAGGAATCCGCGTGAAGCTTTAAAGGCTACTATGGCCAACAGCAACTATCCATTCGAAAAAAATCCATGACCCGTACAAATATTTATCTGTCACAAAAATATCTGCCCCGGCCGGGAATCGAACCTGGGACCCTCATTTCGCAGGCAGGGTCACTACTGACTAGGCTACAGGGTCGTTGACTTAAATACTACGTACGACTTAAATACGCCTGCATAGAGTCCATATTACTACGAGTCTGCTACGGAATTTGCTACGGAGGGAACCGAACCCGGAACCAATCGCCCGTCAAGCAGTCAAGTATGGGTAGAATTCACTTTTAAAAACACATTGAAGAACTCTAAAGTGCGCAGTTTTTCTCACTATATTTTATTTCACGAAGCAAATGATAAAGAGTTAATTTCCTTTACGTATAAAACTTTGAAAATAAGAGAGCAGGATTCCAACCCAGACCAATCAACAACATTTAAGCCCCGATCACTACTAAACCAGAATCATTAATAATATTACACCCACTTTATATGAAAACCTTCGCCTCATTTATTTATCGCATCGTAACCCCTTCTATACTAAAAGCCTACGATCAGCTACGAATTGGCTACGCCGTAGCCCACGCTACAATTAAGCTACGAGCTACGACACGCGAATACCCTCGATTTGACACCTACGCTCACTGCTAAAGCAATTTACGATACCTTACTATACCCTCTACTTCTTACCTTCAAGCGATATTGAGACGTAACCCTGTAGCGATAAAAGCGTTTATTCTTTGATCGTAATTTCACAAGTCAAAGGAAAAACGAAAGCCTAATAAGATCAGTCACGTGTATATGTTTCTCAGGTCGTAATAGCCATTTATAATCGTATATATATACATATATAATATATATATATATATCGTACATATATAATATATATCGTAATAGGTACTAAATGTCTGTTGTAGAAAATCGTAATACTCTGTTTAGTTGCAAAGTTGGTAAGAGTATTTTACTTATTACAGCGATGAATGATTGCAGTCATATCTATACTAATATATATTATAAAGAGGAAAGATTTGATTGTTTGTTTGCATTGAATAGGCTCCAAAACTACCGAATCGATTTGAAAAATTCTTTCACTGTTGGGAAGCTACACTATTCCCGGGTGACATAGGCTATATTATTATTATTTTTTACAATTTTTCCGAAAGCGAAGTGAGGGCGATTTCCTAGTAAAACTATATTATGCAAAGATCTTTACTAGGTGGTAGAACCTCTATTAAAGTTTGTCTGTGATACCTTAGTCACACCGTCTTCTGCCGTTTAATAGTTCTCTAATTAGTAATATAATTCCGATCGGATGGGTTTAAGTTACTGGTTATACATATACAAGAGGCAACCATCTGTCCTCAGAGGTAGCAACGCATCTGTGACATACTTCAAGTGGAACAAATACTTACGATTACTAAATTACTAATTAACTACAGAACTAACTTGTAGCAATCTTAACTCTCGCTAACGAATAATAACTACTAATACTCTGTGAATGTCAATTATTTTATGAAAGATCGATTTAACAAATAAATTTTATAAAGCCAATTTGTCCAAATAGCAAACATTAATTTCATTAAATTAAAATTTTTCGCGTAGTATAACTTCCCATATACATTCGTAAAGTATTTTGCTTGTGTTTAAGTATAGTTCGTAGTTTATATGACCCTATAAAAAGCCAATTCAGGTTGCGTAGTTAACACGCGAACTAAATTATAGTTGGCTGATTTATTAGATATTATGCATAACGAAATGGTTGAAATAAGTCTTATATCGCAAATTATCCGGACTCATAAGTTTTTATGATAAAATATTCATAATAATCTCCGTATCTCTGCTACCCTTGGATGATTGCAACACCATAAACTGTTGTTGCCGGTTTAGAGAGAATAGAATGCATAGGAAGCGTAGTGATGGATCCGTTTTTTATGCTGTCAAGTTTGCAGCAGACTTGACGCAGCATCAAGTAAACTTGACGGTGTATGGTCACAGTATGGCTATCTGGCCATAAAGCTATCTCATGCAAACTGGACACCGCATTACGTCAAACTGCAAACTTGACAAGTAAACTTGATCCTTGGCTAGCTTTAAAGGACTAGTAGATGTAGAAATTTATTCCACAGTTCCATAAAGACTTGCCAAAATTTACTACACTCACAAGACTGCAACCAAATGGTATAACAACTAAAATTCTATGGTAGCGAAGTAAAACGAAATGGCCCAAAGTCCTCGTAACTTTGCGGTCAGAACCGAAATGTTTATCTTTAATTTACCGTCTTTGTTGGTTGGATCACCCTCGTGTATTGTTGAATATCTCGATAACAATGAACTCCGATGTATTATTTCAAGTACTTCTGCATTGTTGGTTATTATGTTACTTCGCTCTCATTAATAACTTTGATACATAATTATGAATGCGACAAAACGTACTGCAGGGATATAAGTGTGTAAGCATTTATTTGTTTATTTATTTGTTAATAATATAGTTAATATAATCCTGATATTTTTTAAATCTTGTTCTAAATTGAAACTTTGTTGCCATCAGTCTGGTCACGTTTAATAATCAATTTTTAAGGATATTTTTACACTCGAACCAATTTTAGTCATTTCATTACGACGCATAACAAAACCTTTCAGGCTGCTTAAATATTCGCTAACTTTCTACCAGATTACTCCATGAATATTTTTGACGCGCGAGTTGAGTTGACGTCAAATTTTCCACTAGCCTTTTTAACGCCGTTAAAGTTTTTAACATTGGGAGATAGCTTATGAATATTTCGACAGTACCTAGGTATAAAGCGACATGTCTAAAACGAAGGTTTTATTGAGGCTCTTGATATAATTTCTTTAGTTTTAACAATGAAAACTGTTATTATTTATATCAGGCATTTAAGAAGTTTGAATCTGCTCCATTATTATTTTAGAATCTATTTTCCCAGTTCTATGAAAGGAAATAAATGCATTCATTGCAATAGCTGGAGAAAAGCCGTTGAAACTTTACTACTCTCTTGTTATGACCATACTAACTTTTATTTTATTTTCCTATCTTGTAGCTTTTCAGGATTAATTTCGGTACTCGATTGATGGTGTTATTAGAAGCTTGTTAAGAAATACTAGATATCAAGTACGGGTCACGGGTACGGTCGTCACGGGTTTGACGACCCGTGTGGCACAATGGTTACCATGCCGGATCGCCGCGCCGAGGGTCCTGGGTTCGATTCCCAGCGAGGCAGAAATTTGAATGATGAGTTTGAATTTCTGTTCTCGGTCTGGGTGTGAATGTCCTTGTCTTGTGTGTTGTCCATGGCACCCACGACACAGGGAATCCTAGTGTGGGGCTATGAGTGTGAAGCGTTATTTATTTATTTATTTATTAAAAGTGATAGAGACATTTGAATACATAGATAGTTGTTAGAATCACCGCCTTATGACATGAAATTATAATTGACATCAAACGTTTTAATTGTAATCGTTAACCAATAATAACACTAGATTAATTAATATAGAATATAAATTATTTTGGTAGGTACTACAAAGGTTAAAACAAGTGAATTGTTTAAAACCTAAATACGTGGTTTATAGTGCCCATACCAGAACTAAATACAAAAATACATACAGATACTATAGAAAAATATAGTGACTATACTCTTAACTGTTCGGGAATCCTTCGTCTGAAGCACAGACATGTATACCTAGAGTAGATGCCGCATGTTCATACATTTCACGTGTAACAGAAAGGATTTTAAATCCTATTTGAGCGCCGTGTCATTTAGTTGGCGTTTCATTGCTATTGGCAATAGATGTCAACTGAAATAACGAAAAATGCCTAATTGTAACGTTTTAAACTGTAGGAATTCTACAAATACAGTTAGCAGAGGTAAAGGAAATATTTCTTTTCATCGTTAAGTAATTTATTTATAAAATTGTGTAGTAATTTATTTTAAAATAATTTTTTTCATATTTATTGCATTTCTACCACGTTTTACAACGAAAAGCACTAACTTACTGTGTACTGCATACTACTCAATACATTGCTGATTTTGGTAGCAAAATTTATACGGCTTGTTTACTGGAACACGCAATGAAAGTAAAACAATCGTTACTATAAATCGTCGCTTAGCTTCGTAGTACGGTGAATATTGTCGTGTTTCTGTAAAATATAGCATATAGTGTTGTTCATTTACTCGGTGTGGTCTCGATGTTAATCGATTTTGAAAACCAATGAATAATAATATTTACATAGAGACAGTTTTTAACAGGCAAATTATTTTTCATTACAATATTAATGTTTCTGTATAGTGATTTTATTCATGATAACATTATAATTAAAGGTTTTCAAGTGACCCCAATATTAAAGCAAAATAAATTATAACGACGGGGCATAGAGATTGGTTTCCAACAAAATATAGCCGTATATGTTCTATTCATTTCAATGATGACTGTTTTACGGATTCGAAAAAGAAACGAAGGCTGATTTCAAGCGCAATACCAAATATTGATGTACTGTTTTTTTTTTATTTTGAATTTTTAAGTAGAAAAATAATATTTGTTTAACTGTAGGTAAGTTTAAATGTGTCCTTAAGATGTTTTGATTTTCATAAAAGAAATGTTTATAAATATTTTTTTAATTTTCATTTATAAGCAAATAATAAACAATCATAATATTTATGATCTCTTTATTTATCTTTACATTTTTGAAGCTTGTGTTTATAATTAACAAATAATCAAGTTAAATAAAACACAAAACTATTTATTCGGTCATATTCAAGCACTATAGTATATTATTATGTACAACCAACCAAAGGCATTTTTTATGTTTTACATATTCTACGCCTACAAACGATCATACGATTTTCTATATAAAATAAAATAAAATAAAATAAAAATAAAAAAATAAAAAATAAAAAAGCCTTTTATTTCTTGCGTCGTCATACAAAGTTATTAGACTATTATAAAATTCTTGTACCAATATGAATTATAATATTTTAAATTGACATTATCAAATAAATTGGAATAAATTATAAAATTATGGGATTAAATTAAATTATTAAATTCGAATTTGATCATAATTATTTACATGCATAATTGTCACAATTCTTAACATTAAATACATAATATAATAATGCTCATTAATAAAAATAAATAGTCAATAACAAATGTTTTAAAGTATCCATTATAGGTTAGATGCAAGAACCCCTCTCAGGTAAAGGCCTCCTCCAGAGAGTGCCATATGTCTCTGTTTTTTGCTACTTGTAACCAGTTCCGGCCAGCAGTGTGTGCGATGTCGTCTGCCCATCTCGCAAGTGGTCTTCCTATTCTTCTATACCCATGTGGCCCTGTCCACTCTGTCGCCCGTCTCGCCCATCTCTCGTCATTGAGTCTGGATACATGTCCGGCCCATTTCCATTTTAATTTCATAGCGAAGTTCAATGCGTCGATCACTTCTGACTTCTCTCTAATAATTGTGTGTCTTATTTTCTGTATTTTTTTGATCTTAAGCATGCTTCTTTCCATGGCTTTCTGAGTTGTTTTAATTTTATGTTTGGCTTTATATGTGAATTTCCATGTTTGGCATGCATAAGTTAGAGATGGTAAGAGACATGTGTTCATTATTTTCCGTTTCAGCTTCACATTAAAATTGCCTTTTAAAACTTCTTTAAAGCTCCAAAATTTGTTTTGTCAAACAAATTTTCTATATACCTAATTATAATCGGTAATCGATTTTAAGAATCATTAATCGTTGTCGAGAATCGGTAACGAATCAGTTTCGAATTGATATCGCTAGGATGGGGAACTTCAGCACTAAATTTTCTTGTGACAGCACAATGTGTCAAAAAAAAGTGACACGCTTGGTTTTCATACAATTCGAGGTACATGCGTCGTCTATTCTTGATATATGTCTGTGGTCTGAAGTCATATCTGTATCAGGTCATGCATATCACTAGAACTCATTGTCATGGCAATGTGTAAAATTTCAACTCCTTTAGATAAGAGGAAGTAGATATGGAAGATTTGACTCACACAAACAGGTTAAGCCTAATAATACCGTTTAAAAATATTTTATTTTTATTTATTTATTTATTCATTCATAACACGCATCTATCATTACAGGTGAAAACCCAATGCGACAGAGTGACCTTATATATTAAACTAAAAACAAAACGCATTACAACACTTTATAAAAATAATCTAAAATTAAATAATAACTTTATGTCATGTTATAACATAATAAATACAGTATCACCTATGCGAATTCACTAATAATTCAAACTGTGTTGACTTGTGTAATACTTTTTAATAATTTTTGTTTTGTCAGCCTCGAACACGATAAAATAAGGCCTCATTTGTGTTCCATTTCAACAATACAAGAAACGAAAGAATGTAAAATAGGTCGAGTAGACGGGGCATGAGTTTCATAAAAAGAGAAGTACCATTTGTTATTGCTTTATTTGTGTACCAAGAATAGTCAAGGTTTCACCAGCGTGAGGCATGATATGCTCCTGTTTCTTGTTTTGCTGAAAACATACTAAAGATCTCTTGTCTTGCGTTGTGAGTTCTTCCACGTGTTCAGAGAGTTGCACTACATGAAACCTTTGTAAATTTTGTTTGTTATCAAAAAATTATACAGACATTGCACACTTATGTTGTTGACTGTACATAACTTGTGATAGTTGCGGTAATAAGTTATTTACATTTTTAATTAATAAAACAAAAACATTGTAACCATTGGAGTATTATAACTAGCGTATAGAACCGACACCCCGAACACGGTGTATGTTCCAATCAATTGGTGCTAATAGGCTTCAATTTTCAATGGATTCGTCCGATTTTGAAAGGAGAAGAGGAGCTCAATTTTAAAAATAGAACCTCTTGGCGGGACACACATTTTCTTCGAGATGTCTGTTCTATGGCATTATACTTCAATGATGATAACGTAATTACTGTTCAAAAAAGAATAATATTATTGTGTTTTTAATAGTTCTTAATTAGTTTCTCGCTTTTCTCTTCTTTCTTCGTCAACAAAGCGTTAATACTTATAATCGCCGGTGTAAGTTACTATGTCAAGACTGTGGGCTATATACAAAACAAAAAGTAAAATCATACGTACTTGGATATAGGAAGTAACTGATTCATCGTATCTTATATCTAAATAGACTACCGCCATCAGGACGACGTCTAAAATACGACGAACAAAAAACGAAAATAGGCTGAGAGCCATAAAAAACACCTACGACTACAATCGGAGAACTAAGAATTTTCTGTCACATAAATATCTACGTCAGTCGATCGAAGTCGTGCCAGGCTCGGTCGGTTATTCCCTCACTACGGAGTGTTGCCAAGGTCACACATAGTACAAATATAGGCTACACATACTTACAATTATTAGGGTTCCAACTAATTTATGCTAATAGTGCATTAGTTTCCTGAAGCTGGTATACGCTACACACTCATAGCCCACAATATCCTGTGTCGTGGGTACCATGGACAACACACAAAAACACCAACATAAACGTCTAGACTGAGAACAGAAATTCATCATTCAAATCTGCATCGCTGGGCTGGAAACCTAACCCTTCGAACGGTGATCTGGCATACCAAATACATAATACTTATTTAAAAATAACCTGCAATACATGAAACCTGATAACATTATTGTACATTTTTTGCGCAGTCATAATCTTAAGCAAATATGAACGTATCTTTCTCTCTATCTTGCCTTTACGAACTATTCTGCAGTTAAAATTAAAGATTTAAAAGTTCATTTTATTAACATTTTTCTATGGATTAACTCTGTAAAACTCAATAACTTTTGTGTTGCGTTTTTTAAATATTGTCAGAAGGAATTCAAGGCAATTGACCGCTCTTACGATCTTCATCTTCGGCGCACTAGTTTACTTATAATATCATTCGTTAATAACAGATGTCTGTTGTTCCTACAAACCATACACTATGAGTAAATTCAAATTTCCATTGTTAAATTCAAATTCAAAGAGCATTGCATACCTACTTGGAGAGTTTGAATTGCAGTTCAACTACTTGGATATTACGTCGGACATTCTGTTCTCTAAGGGCGAATTGTAACTATGTGTCAATACTCAGAATCAGTTCTGAACATTGGCAGCAAGTTATCTAACAACAGTAACAACTGAAATCGAACTTACTCTCTGTTATTAGTTTTGACAATATTTGCCTGAAGGATTTATCGATTTGAAATTGAAAGGAAAGAAGAGAAAAGGAAAAACAGGCACGCAGGAAGGGAAAGGAGAAGAAAGGAAAGAAACAACAAGAAAAGTTGGCGTGACGTCACTGTGTGACGTGTGTGCGCTGTCGCCACATCACCCCCCTGGGAAAAAGTATTTAAAATAAAAAATATCGATTGTTACCACATGTTGTCTGTTTCCAAAATTGGGTAACATTCATGCATTGAACCTAGCAAAATCAAGTAACATCAAGCTATTATTTTAAACACTAAATACATGGTTTATAATGTCTACGCACCAAAAAAAAGAATTTGACTATGATGTTAACCATTAAAGAGTTCCTTCGGCTGGAGACAAAGCTGTGTGTATTATAAAGTCATGCTTATCACAATAATTCTTGACAAAAAATAACTAACTTCAAAATTAGGAATAACTCAAAAACTGCTCATCAGATCTCGCTGAAATTTAAGTGGAACCACATGATAAGCACCAGCTTTTAATTAAAAAAAGAATCATCAAAATCAATTCACCCAGTCAAAAGTTCTGAGGTAACAAACATAAAAAACAAAAAAAAATACTGATCCGATATGGATAGTCTAGTCTAATTTGGCTTGCAAGATTTGACCCACGTAAACAGGGTAAGCAAAATAAAACTTTAAAAAACATCTATATCACTCATTGAAGTATTGTATTATTACTAGCGTATAGAACCGACACCCCGAACACCATGTATGTCCCAATGTATTGGCGCTACGTGGCTTCAATCTTCAATAGATTCGTTCGATTTTGAAAGGAGAACGGGGGCTCAATTTTGAAAATCAAACCTCCCGGTGGGACACACATTTTGTTCGAGGTGTCTGTTCTATGACATTATACTTCAATAGTATCACTGTTTGTTTGAGACACATGGAGCTCTGGGAAAGTATTCACATGTTATCGGATGACGTCATAACTTTCAATATTCATATGAGACGTCTCCGCGCTGTTGACTTTTAATTCCGCTCACAATATGGACCTATGTTTGCACCAGCTCGATGAATAATGAACTAGCTAACTCTATATTTCTATTGTATGAAAGTGCCAAAGCATCTTTGGCCAGTTGGCTATTAACGTCATTGGCTGTTTCAATTTTACTCAATATTTTTCATCTTAAGGCCAGTATTCCCATTAAAGTATTTCCCCTCATCCGTAAATCGCGCGACTAATCAAACCTGCCGATCCACCGCGCTCACGAATTTAGTAGTTATTTAAACATAGTAATTAAGACAATCATTGTATTAAATCAAACTCAGCGAATTATTTAGTAATATTTTGTGTCCTTAATTGACTACAAAAATAAAATGGAAAAGGTCATTATTTAACTCATATTGAAAAAAAAATTGAAAAAAAAGAGGTAACTTTGAGTTTTTTTATTCAGTAAAGTTCATTACATTCTGTACCTGAACGCAACCTTCCTAACTTGCCTAAATTAGATTCTTAACTAACACTATTATATTTTTTTTTTTAAATTTAAAAACCTATTTTTATATCTGAAATGCTTTTAAAAAAACGGCCTTTGCGGAAATACCTAGCTTTAAGCTTTCTTCCGATAGAAGTGTGTAGTGAAGGAGCGTGAAAATCATTTTCTGCTTAAAGAACTCTCACGAAGATTGAGCCACCGTCCAAACCAGTTTCTGTTACAGCTTACAGGAGGAAAAACTACTAGACGAATAGAAGGGGAAATTATTCCGTTATACTGAAGCTCTTTCGGCTCTATAGCACCTAAATCGAGACATTAATTCTCATATATAACATTATACACTGTTAAAAATTTTTGTTACCACTGACCCTTTTTAAAAATGAGTAGTTTTTTCCTCCAGCTTTTTTTCTCCGGACCTACTCTAGCTTACATAGGCTAAGTATAATGTATTTTATTCAAAGCCGATGATAAGGTATAGCGCTGTCCTTCACTCCCATAGGCAATCCTATATCTTTTGGGTTTTTATCAAACCTTATGGTGGCCATGCACGATCAAGTATACTTGACAAGTTTGCAGCGGACTAGACACGGCATCAAGTAAACTTGACGGTGTATGGCCACGGTATAGCTATCTGACCATATACCTATCTCATGCACACTGGATGCCGCATCAAGTCAAACTGCAAACTTAACAAGTACACTTGATCGTATAGGCAATAAAACAGAACCCGTAAAACAAACGTACCAAAGAAGTTCATTATCAAGCCGGGTATTAATTTAACTGTAACAAAAAAGGGTCCTCCCTAAGTATCGAAGTGGACTGTGGCTATAACGCTCGTTTATATTTCCATTAATATTCATGATTTTGCTTTCAGTCGGCCTTTTTGCAGACCGTACCCTGAATATTACGACCGCTATGATTGAGTTTGTATTAACTGCTGTCGGAGATTATGTTTAGATGGATTAGGACTTTGTGAAATAGGTTCTTGTTCTATATTTGTGTAATACTGGTAAGGAGAAAGAATATAGATTGATCATTAAGTATCAAAGAATACAGTACAAAAATAAAAAATAATGTGTATTTATCATTAAGAGTGAACTAATTATAGCTAACTACATATTACTACTATTTAGCTAAGGCACATTAAGCTGGCCATACACGATAAAGTTTATTTGTCAAGTTTGCAGTTTGACTTGATGCGGTATCTAGTGTGCATGAGATAGCTATACAGCCAGATCGCCATACCATGGCCATACACCGTCAAGTTTACTGGATGCCGCGTCAAGTCTGCTACAAACTTGACAAACATACTTGATCATGTATGGCCCGCATTAAACACAAAACACAAACTAAGTAATTCCATCAGATACCATTTAGCACTCCAGGAAAGTATTTTTATGTGCTTATTATCGATAGGTGTAATTAAAAGTGTATATGAATTCTAAGCAAATTGTCACTTTAGTTTTTACCAAGCATATTTTATCATGAAACTTCTCCATTACCTCCTACTATGGACGCTTTAAAAACTCACTTCAGATTGGCCATTACGATTTAGTGCACTTTACCACTCGCACCAAATCTTCACCGAAAAGAAACTACTATAATAAAACCACAAATCCATCACACATCACATTCCATAAGCCAGCAAATGCTAGCGACGTAGTAGAATTACATCTCATTATTATAACGATGTCATTATTTTTTTTACGCAACAGTTACCCTCACAAACGAACTACATGAGTGTAGGCATTGGATGGAAATACCTCGGAGAAAAATAAATGACTTTAGTAATAACGCTGAACCACGCCGTACGTATGAACTTTACGGTAAAATGCATTAACGTCATGATAATTTGATCAAAGTCAAATGATAATTTATTGTGGATCATAGGTACAATGTAATAGTTGTAAAAAATAATAAATACAATGCAGGTCCCTATGTCCTACCTGTGATACGTATACAACATAAAATATCAAAATAAAATTAAAATTAATATCAATCAACTACAAATATTATAAAATTCAAAATAACTATCCCAACGAACTATAATAACTCGGTAATAATTTAGACTTCACAAAAAAAGTTTACATGACTCTGTTTTTAAGGCCATATCGCTTTACACTTTTTCTGGGCTAAAAATGATTAATCTTTATCAGGGGAATTTCCCCAGAATATTACGCCATCTAAGAATTGTGCCTACATATGCATGGTAAGCCGTCAAAACATCCAGAATGCGAACAATTTTACGTAGATTATGCAGCGCAAATGAAAACTTACTTAATTTATTACATAGGTACGTCATCAATGTGTTCTTTCTAATTTATTTCTTTGTCTAATTTTAATCCTAAAAATTTTATGTCATTTAATTTTATCCTATGAGTGTTCCATTACATAATGGAACCTATGTATACCTTTCGATGTACGGAACCCTAAAAAAATATTTACATAGGTGTCGAATGATTGGGCCGTAACTGAAAGACCTCATAAATTTCAATATCAACGGGCTGCTCCAGTACATAGCACATTATACCTCAATGGTAACGAAATAAGAATTCCACCGGCGCTATACCTCGATTTCCCCCTCAAAGAAATAATACACGTAAATTATTCTTACCTACATTCACTGTGAAATACCATATTCCCCTTATTCTATAGCATTTCTATTCATTCATTAATATGTAATGGAATACTAAACTGTGAACCTATTTTATTGTATAATCTATACTAA
This sequence comes from Thymelicus lineola, assembly GCA_963932265.1. Taxonomy (NCBI): domain Eukaryota; kingdom Metazoa; phylum Arthropoda; class Insecta; order Lepidoptera; family Hesperiidae; genus Thymelicus; species Thymelicus lineola. The sequence continues at coordinate 6,027,968 of OZ010703.1, read as the reverse complement.
TAATAAAGAGGAAAGATTTGATTGTTTGCATTGAATATGCTCCGAAACTACTGAACCGATTTGAAAAATTCTTACACTGTTGGAAAGCTACACTATCCCCGAGTAACATAGGCTATATTACATTTTTAAAAAAATTAGGGATCCTTAATAAAACTCCAATAATGTAACCCAAGGTGTAAAAAATAAAGAAAACCGAAGCAAAGCGAGGGCGGTTACTCGTATTATATAAAGATCTCACAGTTCACATTCATTAATTATGATTAATATACTATGAACCGAATTCGCACTATTACTTACTAAGTACACGATAATGACATGTGTAATGTTTTGCTTTTACAAAGTAGATACATTATTGACGTCGCATCTAGGTGTGAATTGATCCCAAAACAGGGATGTTGACACAAATAATTTATAAATTTATGTCTAAAGTATTAGTGGTAACATTTAAAAGCCTAAAATATGAGTCTTTTATCGAAATCAATCACAATAAATTAAATATCATTAATTTAAAATGTTAAAAATTGTACTCACTGTCACGTGACCTCAAACGCCATTTTGAGAATATGACGTCATTGTTCCTATTTTATATGGAAATTCAACAAACATCAGTAGACAGATAGATTGAATATCAGATATTGACGTCATGTCGCACGCTTAATAATAAAGAGAAATAACTCAAAAATTATAAACTACGGGAAATCACGTTTTAAGTTTTGCATGTTTGATTATTTGCACTAAATGAAAAAAAACCGTGAATATAGTCATATTTTCAAAGTAAAATTAATATGAATCTGAAAGTAGAGATCTCCACCTTGAATTTGGTATAGCAATTATCATTTTACAATATTGGGAACCCCGAAAAAAACTAAATAGAAAAAAAAACCTGCGACTTATTACAGTTTATTACAAAACCATAGTAGTCAAACTCACATCAGTTATGACACACAACTAAATAGTTCTCTTTAATTTTAAAAGAAAAATTAAATCATAGGTAGTAATTAAACTTATATCTTTTTTGATCTGTAAGTATAGGACTACTGAAATTTATATCAAAACATTGCTCTTTTTTATTTATTCTATTTTTAAAATCATAATTTGAGACTGAAATAAATTTTATATTCACAGAAATATTACTAACATGATGATGAAAACAATGAAAACAAAGCAAGGACTTGGCTTGGATACTATTTAACCAACATAAACTTATATTTTTAAAGTTTTGCAACTTAAAACTTACAAACAGAAAATATGAAAATAACATTAAAAAATAGGAACTTCTAGCATAAACTAAAACAGCCTCATTAATCTTGATACCTAAATATCAAAAAATTTAAAAAATATTGTTTTAATGAAATTAGGACGCCTCAAATACTTGTTAAGGCACTTTTTATTCTATTTAGACTTGGGAATAATTGAGATCTGGAGCTTAAAACAAACTCAAAAACTCTAACAAACAAAGATTTAGAAGTTCCCGTAAGTCCTTCTTCCCACGCCGTATGGGTGTCGTAAGAGGCGACTAAATCCGGCCCGCTGGTGGTAGGGCCTCGAGGGATTATATTGGTAATATTGATTTTAATTGTTAATTAATACCATTATTACTATTATTATTTTTCCATGGGGTTCACCTGGATAGCTACCACCCTTAAGCATGAGTCAGCCGCCAAACGACTCGTCCTGTTCCGGCTGGGAGCTTGAGAGCCAGTTTTTTCTTTCTTTTTCTTCTTTCTTTCCTGGCCGGCAACGCATCAGTGATGCTTTTGGTGTTGCTCACTCGCCATCAGGGGATCGTCAGCTCGTTTGCCGGCTATTTCCATAAAAAATCTCTTTTGTTTTCATACAACTTGTTAAATGAAAATAATAATTGATAAAAATTCAATGATTTGTTTAATGAACTTTGTTCACATAATAACAACTACACTAACTCTCAGCTAGTCTGGATTCTCTGTGTTGTGGGAGGCTAGGATTTACCCAACCATTATGAAATAACAGAAATAAGTATGAAAATTACGGAAAAAGACATTAAAAGAGAACAACATGTTTTCTATAATAATAATATCTTAGCCGATTTCGGCCACAGCGACTGCTGGACAGGCTCAGCAGCTGGCGTCTCGTTGGTCCGCACGGTCGTGTGCTCACATGTGGCTGTTGTAGCCTATTTAGGCCTTAAACGTTTTTGAGCATCTCGGACAAGTGAGTACGCCGCCACTATAGTGATAGTTTAAAGCCTTTGGTGGTCTGGCTTTTAGCTCGTCTCTTTTTGCATCGAGCTCGTCTCTGCGTAAGTTTTCAAAGGCGTCGGTCTTCTGCATTACAAGACGTCTCCATTCCGGGCGGTTTGCAGCAGATGACTCCCACGTCAAAGAGTCAATACTGCAACTTATCATAAGTTTTTTAAGTACATCTTTGTATCGCAAGAGCTGTCCGCCGTGCTTGCGCTTGCCATCTTGAAGCTCGATATAAAAGATGCACTTTGCTATTCTTTCGTCTGGCATGCGGAATACATGACCACACCACCTTAGCTGACGGCGCATCAGATATGCTTCAATGCCGCAGATCTTAGCGCGTCGAAGAACTTTAGTATTTCTGATGCGGTCCGTCCAGTGGATGTTCATGATATCCCGAAGACATCGGAGATTAAATTGGTCTAATGTCTTTATGTGCCTGCGGTAGAGGCACCATGTTTCTGAGCCATGTAAGGCTTGGCAGGATAATAGCTCTGTAAACTGCAATTTTTGTAGCCAGCTTTAGATCATGCGAATGAAAGACTTTAGTTCTAATTTTGCCGAAAGAGGCTAAGGCAGCACCGATTCTGCAGTTTTGTGATGTTATTGTGCTTCCCAGGTTCTTGAACTTATCTACACGTTTCAGAACGTCTTCATCAAGACAGATTTTCAGAGGGCCCGTCTATTGAAGCGCCTGTAGTCATGACTTCTGTCTTACTGACACTTATCTTAAGACCGAACTTGGTGCACGCCTCGTCAAAACCAGTCATCAGCTGTTGTAGAGAAGTTGGGGAATCTGCTAAAAAGCATAAGTCAGCGTACATGATCTCGGTGATCATTTTATATCATACCTTAGTGCGGGCTTTCAGCCTAGCAAGGTTGAAAAGCATTCCATCAGTTCGGAAGCGAATGTGGATGCCTGCAGATACTTTTTGTAACGTCTCGTTGACTACAGCTGCAAAATTGATGGCGAACAGCGTGGGAGCTAGAACACAGTTATCTATAATAGTTAGACAATAACTTAATCGTTACTTGTGTTCGTGCGTGTGTATGTGTGTGTGTGTGTGTATACAATCGAGTTACAAATAACCCTGTATATATTAAATCAAAGTTATCGTTGAACGGATTAATATTTTCCATGTTCAAGAAATTTTCTTGATCTTGTGAATCCTGAAACTTACTTGTATATTTGGAAATAGCAACGTGTTTATAAGGAAGTACATAATAAGTGCCTTATAGTTGATACTAATTCTTCCTCATTACCGCCTGCTGGAAAAAGTGAACCTAAAATCTTTCGGCCTCGGGAAAACATTTTGCGCAGTTGCAGTGCCTATTTAATCAGAAAAAGCCATAAATCAAAAACATAAATTAAATTTATTTTTCTATTAATTAATAAACTGAGATAAAAACAAAAATTTTACCCAACTCTTATTACATTTTGGTTATAAGCTGAAATAGGTTAGAATGTTACAAAAAAGTGATAGAATTTTAAAAATAAACTGAAATAACTCAAGTTACTTTTAAAAACCAAAAAAACAATTTAAAACTAAACTGAAATAAGTACAAATTATGCATTTGACAATGCCATATTTTAAATATTAAATAGAATGAAATTGAAATATAGCATTTTATGATTTAAAAAATATGAATAAAATACTCACGTTTTAACTGTAAACAGCAACAATCGACTTTCTACCGCAAAAACACACGTCTACTTTTTGCAAAGATTGGGGTATCACTAAATGGATCGCTTTTTGACAGACAACATGGTCCATCCGTTTGGAATGAAAGAGGCGACCGATCTTTTATCTCGCTCATATTCGTCCATATTGAACGGCTGTCGAACTCTACCTATTCTTTTCGCATTGTTATTGCGTTTTGTTACAAAAACTAGATTTTTTCAATTTTTGAGTTATTTCTCTTTATTACTAAGCGTGCGATGTGACGTTTTTGGTGGGAAAGATAATGATTTTTATTTATGAATTTTAGTTTTTAAATTGGAGATTATTATTTTTATAATGTTTTATTACGCATGGCATGACGTTGGAAGCAAGCTAGCTAGTTCATACTTGAGCTACTAAAATATAAATTATTCTTTCATATTCCATTCTACACGTTTTACCTCTGTGCTCGCTTATACTACGCTGCACATTTTCTAGCTGCTCATAATGAAATTACAGCAAAATTCTCCTAACTCTGGCGCCATGCGTTGTGGTTTGTGGTCACTTCTGACCATGACAATACGAGTTTAGGCACGCTGTACACCAATTAGAAAAGAGCCGTGAGCGAAATTAGATTAAATAGCAGATTCCTGAACACGGCTTTAATATCCGTGAGAGCGCATTCACCGTGTTTTAGAATCAAATATGAATTATGTAGCACCTAGCAGCAGCATATTTTGCTGTTATAACATTGATTTTATTATTCTCAAGCACGGTTTTTTAGTTATGAGTTAAAGTTAACTCAAAATTAAATAGTTTTCTGTCTTAACAAATTGTTATATGAGTTTACTGTGGCTACGGAAGGTTAAGAACGACTGATGTACAGACATCAATCAGTTATTAAATATATTTTATTAAATGTTATGTATGTATACAGATTTTTTCCTGATATCTAATTTTAAACATGTTTAATGACTCTCAATATGTTGTTTGACGGCCTCATTAAAACCAATTTCACTACGTGAGTTTCGTTTTAATCGCAAAGCCATAAAAGTAAACGCAATTATGATTTGTGACATTCATTGGACTTCTCATGATAATTTCATCTGACCAAATGAAATAAATAAATAAATTTAATACTTTTTATGCATCCTTAAGCGTCTTTACCCGCCTACCATCATCCTACCACCTTCTACCATGCTTCTAAATGTTTTTCATGCTTCTTTAACTGGCAACGCATGGCTTTGGTTACCTAATGTTCGTGGACGACGGTGATCACTACGGAGTACCATCAGGCTCGTCCACAACAACTATCTGAATTTCTCTTTCCAAGGCACAGACTTGAAAAAAGAACCAGACGTCACCTTGTCTTGTCAGCGTAATTTTTAGTGTCCGACGCGACGCGGTAATGGCGGCCGATTAATAACAGCATGGTGTCAATGTGTGCGTGTGATACTTGTACGAATAGAGGAGTTGGTATTACTATGGGTGCTTTCCTGAATTTGTTGCTGACAATCCTTAAACAAAAGAGAAAACGTCGAGCACTAAACTTCAGTCTTAAGTACAAAAACGTGTTGCGACCATTCGTCTGTGGTGTAATCAATCAAATCCAATCAATCATCCTGCGTTGCTTGTTTGTCAGTTTGTATCCGATTGCCAAAGAAGGTTTATGTTTTTCGCGCGAATCTTGTATGTATGTATGTATGTAATATATTTAGTACCTCATATCTTCCAAATGGTTTACATAATTACTATATCGTTAGATGCGTCTTGACAGCCCAAGTGTTCTTTTTCTAAGAGATAAGTGAAATTAGAAAAAAACAATTATAGTGGCTATGAAATGCCATTATTTGAAGTATCGAAATACTTATATAAAAATAAATCGAATACCTACTGGAATATGGGTATTATTATAAATTAAAGAACTCATCATAAGGATTTCAAATAGTTATGTCATAATTATAAATTTTTGCATTTAGGTTTTTAATTTTTTTTTATTTATACTAGTTGTAGGCGACGTACTTTAATGTTGTGAATAATGTGTAAAATAATAATAAACTTACTGCATGTTGTATTAGTACTATTATATTTTTGATTATTATATTTTTGATTATTGATATTAAAGTAGAGCACGTCCGAGGGACCTCTTTTGCCACACAAAGTACTGGCAGTTGATTTCATACGATTATTTAAATTCAATAGCTTCACAGCTGAATTCGAACGAAAGTGTCAAGGCGCTCGGTCGCGCTGTAGTAAAAATTTTCTCTGCTTTTTACTTCCATCGCCTACACTAGATATAACATTGTTACTAGTTGATGTCTTACATCACTCATCATTTATGGTAGTGGTATGGTAGTGGTATGGTATGGTAGTGATTTTCCTACTTTCCTTTTACCTATGTATATTTATGTATAGGTATATATATATGTATGTATGGTTATATATTTTAAATGGTTTATATAATATGTAATATAATAGTATAAAATAATAGTATGTATAGTTTATAAGTGTATATGTATATTGTACGTAAGTAGTATTTGTTTTCTCCTTTTTATCATTTTTTTTTCCTTCTTAAGTAGTTTTAACACCTGCCATCAGTTCTTTCCACATCCACCCAGGGTTGACTGGTGGACAATGCCATTAGGCATTAAGTTTGCCCTTTCTTCATCCTTTTTTATAAAGTCACATAAATTTTAAATAAATAAATAAACTTTCATCAAAAGATTTATCGACCGTTTTTCCGCTTGTTTTGCTCTTTTAAACTTTCGACGACGCGGTCGTGACTATATCAACGCAGCAGAAACTTGATACCGGACTGTTTATTGAGGGTTCAGTGTACACAAGTATCTCCACTCTCCTCTAATGGATCGCTCCTGTTTTATTACTTAGACTGATAGTTTTCCTACCTACTAAGTCAAACGTAGCGATATTTTAACGGTTTGATCCCTGTACTTTCACACGATGGTTTGAAATCAAATCCTTACGCATATCTTAATCACAAAATTATTATCCCTATCCCTACGAGAGCTAATTTTTTCTATAATTTATTGTATTATAAATAACAGCCGAATACACATTTTAAATAATAAGAACAATATTTTTATTTCCAAATAACAAAAAAAATAAAGAAAATATAATAAACTCAATATGATTCAACTTTATATCTGATTCTTAGTTCGCCGTTTCATATAGAAAACAAAACAAATGGCTTTATGATGATTATAAATAAATACATTTGCTAAATACTGCTAAATACATCCTGCATACAGCTAAATACATCCTGCCTATTTAAAAACATGTTTTGTATATAGGTACCATCCCACAAAGTCACATTTAAAATACCTACTTTATGCTATGCTGCATAATAAAATTGGTTGCTAGATGCTCGTCAGTATTCCCAATAGTTTTAGAAGGCATAGCCTGCAGTGCATGAAGTGCATCCACTGATATTGTAATGGATCCGAGGTAATCAACTAGTGCAATCTCTCCTAGCACGTTCTCGCGTTAATTATATTAGTCGCGATTTTCATCACATCTTTCATGATGAAATGCATAGACAAACTCTTTCTGTATACAACAGAGTTACCCCATATTACATATAATAATATATAATATTTGGTTATTTGTGTTACCTCATAACTTTTTACTGTATTTTGTAGTAGTATTTCTTGATATTATTAATTCAGTAATGATCCTCATCTTAGCATATCTCGATTAGCAGCAAATCAATTTTCGCAGAAACTTAATCATCGGTCTTCTTTTCCAATATGTGCTGGTCTACGCGTCTAAACTTTTCGAGGTACTTGTGATTTTCTTCTTATCGTTCGTTTCTTTCAGTATTCACATTGATAATCCTTTAATTTTCTCGCCATAAAAGCTGTGCCTGTACACATTCCTTGTTTGTTCATACTAAAGAATTCGCTTCCTCCTAACATACTATAATACCTTTGAATTAATTAAAATACCAATTATTCATTGAATGGTTATAAGTGTTTTACATTTTAGTTAATCTATTTCAACAATGTAATATTAATAAATAATACCTGAGTTATCTTTTTAACCGACTTCAAAAAAAGGAGGAGGTTCTCAATTCGACTTTATTTTTTTATGTTTGTTACCTCAGAACTTTCGACTGGGTAAACCGATTTTAATGATTCTTTTTTTAATCGAAAGCTTTAATTTGAGCGAGATCTAACACTGGCATCCATGTCAAAAGCATATAAGTCTTAAATTTGCATTAAGTATGTACGCGATAATTGGACGAATAACTCAATATTACGCCAACTGATTTCGATGATTCTTTTTTTATTGGATGTACTTCATTTGAAGTCGGTTCTTTTTTGTTAAAATTTTAGATTATATCAAACTGAGTATCTTTTAGTTATCTGAATAAATGGTGATATTTTTCCATAATAAAATAAATGCGATGCTAAATCCTTTACTAGAGAAGTCTCTGATTTATGATGCCTTAATCTTTAGGGATACCTTAGCAGTTTTGCAGCATTTCTACTACTAAGCCTTTGAAATGAGATTGGTTTCAACGTAGAAAATCCTTCATTCTCTATGCTGTCTGCGAATTCTCTCTAGAGGTATAAAATAGACATCAGTATCGGGTTATTTATGCATGCAAATTTTCTTTACAAAAGCATAATCTCAACAAAAAATACTAATTTTAGCCACTACAGCGAAGACACAAAAAGGGTTTTAAGAATGTATGAGAATGTGTGTGTAATTCTCAAATGTAATTTTAATTTAAGAGTAATTTTAATTTCGTTTCAAACATTTGTAAACTACTGATCATATATTTTCGTTACGTTATGATATATTTTCTTTCCTATATTTTCTGTAATTAGCTGTAAATTTTCCAAAGGTAAATAAATAAAATAAAATGTGACAAAGGATTTTAAGTCTATAAAGATATTAGAAGTGACTTAGTCGTCTGCTGGTTCGCCTATTGTATCGTTACCCGTAAATCAATATAAAGCCCAACAGATGACTAAAGTCATACATTGCCTTTTTATCCCCGGACGGAAAAAGAGGGGTGTTATTTTAACTTGGCTGCGTATGTCTGTCTGTGGAATCGTAGCTCCCAAACAAATGGACCAATTTTGCTCAGTTTTTTGTTGGAAAGCTGACGAGATCGAGATGGTCTATGTTTAGAGTAAATAAAACTGTCGGGGGTTTTCACATTTCTTAATTTATACTTAGTTATTGTTGATTATATTTCTCTTTTGTTTTAAGAGCGCGATTTTCTGTTCGTAACCTTATACTCGTATCTTTTTATGATTCTTTAGGCGTCAGTAGCTTCCACGATATAATAATATTATTATGTATGAAGCCTACATTACAGATATATTATTCGAAGTATGTATTACTTTTAATGTATTATATGTTTTACTTATTGCTATAAATAAACATAAAAGCAAAAAAAAGTTAAGTAACAACCTATAATTGTCCCACTGCTGGGCTCCCGAGCCCACTTTCAGAGTCTACTCTCACAATGTGAGGGGTACAGTCTATGGCCTGTCTACCACGCTGGCCAAGTGCGGATTGGTAGACTTCACACACCTTTGAGAACTTTATGGATAACTCTCCGGTATGCAGGTATCCTTCACCGAAGCATTGGTTAACTTCTAATGCACACATAATATTTCAAAATTAGAGATCCGTGTGCCAGCATTTGAACACGGGCCCCTGCGTTCTTGAGACCAACGTTCTAACCGCTAGGCTATCGCTGCCTAAAAATGCTGCTGATAAATAAACATACTTCAGATTTATACCTTCTATGAAAACTGCCGATGAAAATATTATGTATGTAATACCATTGAAGTATTATTACTAGCGTATAGAACCGACACCGTGAACACCATGTATGTCCCAATGCATTGGCGCCACGTGGCTGCAATGTGTAATACCAATTTTTGTTTCTCATTTCCATGAAATACATTGTGAATGTTTTATTTTTCTCTTTCCTCTTTCCACGTACATTTCACAAAGAGATTCCTTAATTTGAATAAAATAATCCAAAATTTTGTTTCCAAATAAGCATTCCCTCATTCTCCAACTATTAAACTTGTTCAATTTCATTTAATACACTGTCGTAATTTATTTCGTAAGTAACGTAAAACGTAACGTTATATAATTTGATGCTTGACCACAGTCGCAACTGATGGTAAGTGGAGATCCTTTCTAGAAGACATCCTCGTCAAAGGTCGTGGGAACGCGGTCGCAAGCAAGCTTTTCCAGTCCTTAGCCATCATTTCATACTGATGTTCTTATTATCTTTCTATGAAGCCTGCCTGGCAAGCTAGCAGTTAGCACCCTCTTGCAGGTGGTTCGTTTGCTGTCGGGTATTTACAAAAAAGGTCTCCGCAATTACGTAAAGACCCAGGTTAAATTATATTTGACACAGGTCTTTGATTACCTCGGTAGAAATAAATATATTTTGTTTCGTAAACATGTAAGAACTTACCGGAGTTCTTATAGAGATCTCTTAATAAAATTGAGGCTTCGAACTAGATACATTTCACGCACGTCTAATGCATATTAAAGATCTTTAGTTTAATAGAATTGGCACGTTAATAGATAGTTTTTGTTTTATATTTCACCTATGTAAAATACACGTCGGCAATTTATTTTTTATTATGATTGGTAAAAATTAATATCTTGGAATTTTATTGCGGTTTTAATACAAGTATTTAAATAAACGAGAATGGTTGCGAAAGAAATTTAAATAGTAAAGCATATTATAGTAATTGGTCATAGAGCTACAATATGGTCATTCTAAATTAAAAATGATAGCAGATATCTAACTAGATGTTTTTTCAAATAGGTAACTACTCAATGTCCCAATAAACATAGTAAATCGATTATATTCATTTTATTTTAACCGATTTCAAATAAAAAGAGGATGTTCTCAATTGGACTGTATTTTATATGTTTGTTACCTCATAACTTCTTACTGGGTGTACTGATTTTGATGATTCTTTTTATATTCGAAAGCTGATGATTATCATATAATGCCATTTAAATTTGAGCGAGATCTGACGAGTAGTTTTTGAGGCATACGACCCTGTAGCCTAGTTGGTAGTGACCCTACCTGCGAAGCGAGGGATCCCGGTTTCGATTCTATGCGTGTTATTGTAATCTTATTTTTTTTTTCGTCCATGCTACCCGCGATACAGGTAAAAACCTACTGCGGGGGTATTAGTGTAAGCGTTTACTATTATGGTTATCCCTAATTTTGGAACCGGTTATTTTTTTAGAATAATTATTCACAATTATGTCGTCTGGTTGTCATCATATTAAATTTTGATTAGTATAATTGATAGCTATATAGCTGATAGCATTTGATCTCTAAAGTGCCATATAGTCGCACAGTTTCTCTGTTAATACCTACTCGTAATTTTTATTACGCAATTATTTTTTACACCATTTTTTACGTAATTTCTATTCTACATTCACTCTATGGCCATGTCCCAAGACGATGTCTTATTTGAAATACGTGTCTCTGTAGAAGTTTCGAAGAGAATTTATATTTACCACGTAGGAAGTGGATTTTCTTTACGTTTTTTGCTTGATAGAATAAAAATAAAAATATTGTTGGCAGAGACATGATTTTAATTTAAGGGTATAGATATACTCCACGATGGGGATATATGCTATTAGTTTAGCATGTTAAAGAGCTTGTTCATTTCGGTGAACAGTTGCTTGAGATAAGCATAAAATCATTTTAGGACACATGCAGACGTTAATAAGTAGATAGGCAAGCATACACCGTGTATATCTAAATAAAAGGGAAGAAAGCAAGTTTAATAAAATTTTTTAACAATAATAGATCATTCAATGATTCTTTATTTACACATTGATGACAATTACAACCAAACATTTAGATCACAGAAAAGTAAAGTAACTGAGATCATTTTATAAAGCTTAATAAAAGCTATTTATTTTTGAGCGTGCTCTAAATCAACACGCAATAAACATTTAGCGATATACGCACATACTAGAGCAAAGTATTGGCCAAAGCGTCAATTACATTTGCTAGTGTGCTACTTCTGAAAATGTCTTCTATGTGTACCCACCCCTTAAATTCAAATGTCTTATTTAGAAATCTACTAACTTCAGCTCTAAGACACTGGTAGATCTAGTTACACAGACATAAACCTGAATGAAAATTTGCACGTGGTCAATTGTGTCTGCTTAAAAATGTGAGGTACATTTTAAAGTACATTTTAATTTAAAAGCGAAAAATTGGTTTACTCGCAAAGCTATAAAAACGATGTTAATTTAACCGGCTTTACATTTCTTTTGCTTTATGTTTTATAAAGCGAATCGCGCGCGGTTACCACAAAATCTCTACTCGAATACAGCGAAGCATTGAATTCTTTCGAACGGTACATATTGAATAAGGAATGCAAAATGCTTTCTGATTCACAAATCTCCCGTTTCGCCTGCATCTATCGTATTGTATAATTTGAGCATTTTGTGCAATTTTCCTCTTACTGAGACTCAATGTGATTTCACAGTTGTCTCGTTTGAGAGAAATGGCTGAGTTACGTGGCTAGGAAAATGTTAGGTCAGGTTACTTGAACATTTTTCCATTCTTTGTATATAATAGTTGAATTTGGTGAAATTGTCAAGTTATTGTATGAATAGGGGGGGGGGGGGTTACTCTGGTTATTGCCTGAGCATGAAACGAATATAAAGGATTTAGTATGAGACTTTTATTCTCTTCACCTTTTCCTCATACCCTAAGATCTGAATTAGGTGCAACCTTCATACCTGTGTATTGAATGAAAAGTGGTTTATATCCAATTTAATGGACTAAAAATATATCACGAGTGGGTTGTCTGGAAAATTCCTGGCCAGACTATTAAATCTACCTTCATTAGTGCAAGAAATTTTTCAGCCAATCAACAATGTAAATACCTACTATATTTACCTATAAGAAAACGGGTCTCTCTTCTTGAAGATGCCTAGAGCATACTTCACCACTTTTTTTTCCACTAGCGATCATCCTCCCAAATTATACTGACCGCGCTCGCTTCTACTTTGTCGATCATCTTAGAATCAACATAATCTAACATTTTAACAAAAAAAATAACCGACTTCAAATGAAGTACATTGTACTTTTGATATGGATACAAAATTAAATCTCATAACTCAAATTTATGTGGGACTACACGAAGAGCAACTGCTTTCAATTAAAAAAAGAATCATCGAAATCGGTTGGCGCGATATTGAGTTATTCGTCCATTTATCGCGCACATACTTAATGAAAATTTATGACTTATATGATTTTGACATGGATTCCATTGTCAGATCTCGTTCAAATTTATGTGGGACCACACGACAAGCACCAGCTTTCAATTAAAAGAAGAATCATCTAAATCAGTTTACCCAGTCCAAAGTTCTGAGGTAACAAACATAAAAAAAAATACAGTCGAATTGAGAACCTCCTCCTTTTTTGAAGTCGGTTAACAAACTGGCTATAAGCATTAACAATAAGAGTAGGTAGAATACCCTGTTATAAATATTTATTATAATACTAAGTTGTTATTTTTTTCTCTATAAATTACAAAATAGCAGAAATAACTTTTTAATGAGTTTTTGTTGAAATTATGAATTCCATTTACCTCCACACAATTCTTTGTTTATTTTTATCTTTGTAAGCTCTACAGCTGTGTTGGGCGGAAGATAACTTTCTTAGAGATAAGCTCGTCTTGTGCTGAATTAAAATTTTCTTTACTCTTTATTTCGGGCACATTTGACTTATTTTCTTATAATATTAAATTCAGACATTAATACGCTAATCTAAATATTAATAACTGAATATCAATCGTAATCTATGAAATGACTTTTTTTATTTGAAACCATATACTTACAGAATGGTCTCATATTTATCAAAATTCTGAACTAATAAAATTCATTACAAATCGAAAGAACTCCTCAAATAAATTTAAGTTTTTTGTGAGATTTTCATTTTAGTCCTATACGATACAGCTAATACGAATAGTATAATATTTAATAGTTTCGGATGCTTGTCATATTATTATGTGAACATAACGATCATATTCACAAAGAAAATGGTTTATTGTCAATATACAAAAAGAAAACGTTCCTATAGCTATTCGCCAAAATATAAAAGGATAATAATCCAAGTGTAGTTCTCGTTACAGGTTTCTTATTCTCTCTCGTCTCGATTTGGTCCAAAATAGATAAAACAAAAATATCGAAATAACGGCAACTGTCGCATGTTATTTGGCTTACAATCCCACACAGGATTTTTTTTTTCAAGCTTGACGTATTTATTTCGCAGAATCACCAGCTATTACATCCAATCGGTTTGTGTAAAAAAAATGCACGGAATTAAAAAAAAATATTGTATAAATAATGTTGAAATAACAGTTAATCTGTTAGATTGATCAACAATTTTATTTCATAAACTGAATCTGTATTGTCTAATTATATCATATCAGATTGACAGAATACTTAATTTTATTGATAAAAATAATGCGTCGAAGGGTCTTAGAAATGACTCCAGCTGCACATCATAGAAGAATTATTACAACCATTACTCAGTATATGTCCATGTGAAAATTATTACTCATATTTGTCATTTTCATTGAAAAGGCTTATTCGCATAATATCCTGTGTCAACTAAATTTATGTACCTACACTATAAATCATTATTATAATAAATATGAAAGATTCACTATTGGATCTATTTATAGTTCCACGGAAAAGCTCACTTTTCGTGCCTTATGACGCAGCAGTATCGAAAATTATAAGGGTTTGTTCAAATACCGTGCTGAAGTATAACCAATCCCACCAAAAACATAAATGTAAAAAAGGAGAGCCAAGTTCAATAAAAAACTATGCTTGGCTATGGGCTTCGCCGCAAAAAGAATGGAGATCTAAATGAGTGCCAAGTTCTATGCAAAATCTAAATATGTATTTATAGGAACAAAGTAACATTATGAACAAGTATTAAACTCTATTTCTTTGCTTTATTGGATACCTATAACAATTGCTGTTATTTAAAAAAGTGAGATCTTAAAGTAGGTTAGATTTGACTTGGCCAGTTTTTATCAGACTGACTTTTATGACTGATGTAATGAAAACTGGCCAAGTCAAATCTAACCTACTTTAAGATCTCACTTTTTTAAATAACAGCAATTGTTATAGGTATCCAATAAAGCAAAGAAATAGAGTTTAATACTTGTTCATAATGTTATTTTGTTCCTATAAATACATATTTAGATTTTGCATAGAACTTGGCACTCATTTAGATCTCCATTCTTTTTGCGGCGAAGCCCATAGCCAAGCATAGTTTTTTATTGAACTTGGCTCTCCTTTTTTACATTTATGTTTTTGGTGGGATATCATTACTTTTTGTAAATAAAATATACCCTGTTCACAAATCTTAGATACTAAATTGACGTTTCATGGGTGGAAACGCATAAAATTACGGGTGGGGCTGCAGTGCGGTCTACAACAGCTATGTTCGAATATCTATTTGGCGGACACTAGCGCCATTGATTAAGGTGGCATAACTCAGCAAACTTCACTCCGTTTACAACAGCCATGTTCATATACACAATAAAGGTCGTACTGAAAATCAGTAGCCGTGGTTACCCTTTTTTTTCCCCAGGGGGGAAAATGCATTACGCATACCACCCGGGCGCAGGGGATACCCGAGTGGTTATGTGGGACTCCCGTATAGGCTAATGAGACCCACGGTATACCCACTAAAAACCCCCCATCTTCCACCTCGCCGCCTTGTGACGGGGTTACGGGAACGCTTTCGCACACATCCGCGACCCCGCCAGTGGCAGCCGCCCACAAGCGGCTCCATCGCGAAAGCCTTCCACGATGGGCGCACCAGATGGTAAGGTGCGCCTCCTCCCTCGGCCTCCACCAGTACTGTAGCAGACTCCCCCCGAGTCTGCTACTAGGAGGCCATGGATACCAGATAACTGGTACCCGGTGGAAGATAAGGTCTGTGGTTCTTCCACCGACCACACCTCGGCCGCAGAGGATAGGGCAAGCGGCGCACCGTAATACCGACATGCCTCTTCTTCTGCGACCCCACCAGTGCCGTTTCGTGGAACGGCCCCGCCAGCTCGCAGGGGGTAGGGGGAGTGGCGCACCGTAATACCGGCACTCCTCTTCTTCTGCGGTCCCACCTCCACGCGCGTCCGCAGCGAACTGGTTCAGCCCGCTGGGAGCGCCCTCTTCGGGCCAACCGGCGGCCCAAACTGGCCGGCCCTAGTTGCCTCTTAGCTTCACCGTGGGTGACCAGTCCACGGTTACTAACACCCGCGACACGACAAGGCGGGCAACCCCCGGGGGGAGCCCGCGGCATATGCTGAGTGCGTACCTTTTTTGTTGAGCAGTGCTGCAGCAGGTTATGTCTATTTTATAACTTATAATATTTTGTAAATGATTTATTTAGTGTAAATTTTATAACTTGTTGCAGTGCTTAGCAAAATAAATAATTTCTTTCTTTCTTTCATATATCTATTTGTCACACACTAGCGCCATTTAGAAATGGCCATTATTGGAACCTCTATTTTTTGTAAACAGCTGAAAACTTTTTCAACTTTCCCTTCATATGAGATGGCCCTCGTTCTACCTCAATACTCCATGCGCTGAAGTATGTCATATTGAGCCCCGCATGCACAGAGGCCTTAGTGCGAGTTTTACGTGACATAACGGGCTCACACTGTAAATGCGAGTTTGCTAAGATTTTTATGGGACCGAAGTTGTTCTTGTCACTGCCGCTAGATGGCTCTGCTTCGGTCCCATACAATTTTTGTATGGGGACACCACTTATTTGTCGACTTTTTTTAATTTTTTGATTTTTTCCTACGCTTACACACAATTACCGAGCTGGATTCCAAATTTCATCCTTCTAGGTTATCTGGAAGTAGGTTAGATTTAGGTACTATATGTCAGTCAGTCAGTGCTAAAATTTACGACTTTTTGATCTTCATATCTTTGTAACCGTTTGAGCTAGCTTCATGAAATTCGGTCTTCTACATGTCCTTATAGATATAATTAAACACACGTAGTTTTATGTGTTTACGTTAAAGAGGTTTTGAGTTATAGAAGGGTCAAAAGTGGCACCAAGTGGTTCTTGTAATATTACACTCGGCGCTGGCTAGCCAGTTCCTTTGCTTGAACTTGGCTTGACACGCTGCCGCGTGTCTAGATAAATAATACTGTTATTTTGATATAATATATTCTATCTTGGGTATCTTGTAGTACAAATATAAATTATATTGATATTTTTATTACGCCATAATTAAAAGAAAAAGATATTTTATTTTTTTATAAAATAATAATATAATTAATAAATACACACAGCTTCACAGCACGACATAATGAATGAATTTATGTTTGTAGATGCATTACCTACACAGACTTCGCAGAAAACAAACCTGGTACCAACCTAACATAAGTAGATACTGTGAAGTCAGGCAAGTACTATAAGAGAGAAAGATAGAAAAGAGATAATTTTGTGCAAACTGATATTAGTGCACAAGTTATGGCAAAAACCGTGAATATAGATATATCTAAAGTTGTAACCCCTATAAATAATTTCTCTAGAGATAGTTTTTGTGCTTCGTGCTATAACTGCGATTATATCGTGAATATTGACTTATTTAGAGTTGTATCACTATAAACCAATATTGATTAGGGTACAATTCTATATGAATCTATATAGAATTGTACCGTAATCAGTAGTATATCAGTTTAAACAAAGACAATTTATACGTGCAACACAATTTAACTTTTATCATTTATCATGTAATATTATCACACATTTGAAATAAACAAACAACTCACAGTTTTTTGATAAAATAATTTAATAATTACTTTAATATTATAATATTTACTTCAAAAAACTAAATGTACGGTGACAGTAAAGGTTTTTATCTAAAAAAGAAGGTTCTCATGTTACACCTAGCTCACTTTGTTTATGAACTAGAATTTTTTCTTGTTTTCATCCTATTGTAAAGTGTCGATTTTTCACTTGTATCACTTATCACAAGAGGCACAGATTTGTTACCGCAAAAATACAATTAAAACTTCTATTCACGAGACGACAAGCTGGCAACTTAGTAACAAAAGGAAACTTGTAGTCTGCCGCTGATGACGTTTGAAAACTGCAAAAGGACAAAACAGTGGATGAAATAAAAATGAACTTACTATGTGTTTTACAAAGAACTTGTGTACAACTTAAGTCCTAGATTATTTTATGGAAACCGACAAATGAGCTGACGATCAAGAATTTTTGCTTAACTCAGTCGATCACTTAGGATCAACCCAAATCAAATTAAAGAATGTAAGTATTAAGTGTAGAAAAAATGTATCATGTTGCCCTCAAATAATGTTCATAATGTAATTACAACCACTGAAAGAACATGGAAAGTACACTCTTACATATTAATACGAGATAGTTAAAGAACCCCACAGTTTTGTTACACTGAACACAACTAAGATCTATCGATCACGTAAGCTTTCGAACAAAAAAACTGCATTATAATCACAGACTTGAAAAAGAACCAGACGTCACCTTGTCTTATCGAGAGTGACGCCGCCCGCTTACCATATGTGGTTAATTTTAGTGCGGTCCGACAAATCCGATGAGATAATGGCAGCCGATTAATAACACCATGGTGTCAAGTGTGCGTGTAATAGGGTAAAAGCCGGATAGTTCCCCCACTTTTCAAATAAGCTTTATTATATGAAAATATGCAATTACTAAGAATAATGCAACATGTATATCAAAACATAGGTCTTTTATCTTTTATATTAGCCTATTTTTGTAAACATAATTAATATTGGTTTTGAGTAAATCACGTTTTATTTGACCTCTCAAAAAGCGGATACTTGCCTACTGTGGCGGATACTAGCCTAACGTTAAAAATGCTTCGGGGGATACTTGCCTCGTGCAAGGATAGAGGCCTCAATATGATTTTTTTAGACAGAAACAATCAATTTAAGTACTTGGTCTTTTTTATTTACTGAGATTCTTTATTAAGTAAAAATTACAATATAATAGAACGTAAAAAATAGTGTTGTTTTCTCATTTTAAACTATAAAAATAAAACAAAAATAGCCTGGAAACTTAAAAGTTACGTAAGTTATTAGTAAAATTACTATTATTTATCGCAAAGAGAACAATGTGGCAATCTTTGGCAGTAGCATTATTTTACACCAGATGCTAGGCTTTTCACTTTTCAACATTTCGGATGTTGCAATAATGTTGAAATAAAATGTTCAGTCAGCCATTTATAAAAAAGATTTTTTGAAGATTTTTGCATGTAAACTTTGGAACAAGGTGGAAGACCCTCAGAACTGGTTCGTTGATTCCTTTTTGTTTTTTTAATTCTTCGAATGCTAGTACTAAACTATCTTCTGACCAGGTAATATGGCGCAGCATCACGCCTGATTTACACTTATACTTGCGAGGCATTTTGGTTAGATACCTAGAATAAACGCATGAAAAACTTACCTAAGTAGGTATTTATTAAAATAGGTTACAGCAATCATAATAAATGCTTGGATTAGGATAGGAAGATAGGTGGGCATACACAGTAGACATAACAAATAACGTCGGCCCCGAATGGGATTCGCACTCTGGACCCCTCATTCGGCAGGTACACTATGTACCTGCAGTAGCGCTGGACGAGAGAGCCAATAAGTTGGAGACAACATCAAAAGAAAATATTTGACTAGCTTGTTAAAGAATTTATAGTTATATTATTACTTTTGCGGAAAATTTTCCCAAAGGCGACTATCCGCAAAAGTAAATGGGGCGACTATCCTTTTTGATACGGATACTTGCCCTTTATATTTTCTAAGTAAATAGCAAGAAATTAACAGTAAAACGTACTAAATACTATAATTTAAACTATAATGCATCCATAGAAACAAGAAGTAGACTAAAACCCAATCAGTATTAAAAAATATTCAATAGAAATTACATACCAAAATAATTTCGTCGCCTGTCAAAGTTTCGTCTTGGAAGATATTTGCACACACGGACAAAACGAATGCATATACTCTCACGGCTTACATGGCACTGAAGCCCGCAGGAGGGGCACTTCTTATTGTAGTAAAGTGTTAATGTCACCAACATCCCTAACATAGTGTATTCGAAACCGGGGCAAGTATCCCGGTGAGGCAAGTATCCGGCTTTTACCTACTTGTACGAATAGAGGAGTTGGTATTACTATGTGTGCTTCACTGAATTTGTTGCTGACAGTCCATCTGGTTATTTTTTTATGTCTGTGATTAAAATCCATTAAAGTATTATTACTAGCGTATTATAATCGGTTCGTTCATTTCACACACCAAACTTACAACGTGCATTGAACCTCGCCCTAAGGCTCATACCTTTTATTAACCGTGTCTATAAATGAAAATCGAACCCTCGATTGACACTTTGACTTGACGAGGGTCGCTGCGATCGGCCGTCGATTCATTGCCTTCATTGTGTCTCAGACCTTAGATCGAAGCTGTGAACCATACCTTACATTTAACGGAACCTTCCTTTTGTTTGACGGTTTATCAAGAAAATGTAAACATTTTGCCGCGATCGTTGGTTAATTTACATCATGATGATCTGACTGTAGTAATCAATTTATATTAGAGATATTAAATTTTGTGACGTTAGATTAAATTAAATAAAAGGTAAACTGCTCCCTACTGATTGCTAAGAATAATAATTATAATAATTATTATCTCATAACAGTTGTTGTGCTGAAAAATATATCTTAGTTTGGTAACTCTAATGTAAGATATAGTAACATTCAAATTAAAAAAAAATATTGTTCTATTTAATAAAACTAAAAACCCGCTCAGCGGTTAAAATTTGACCATAAGTATCAAAGGGTTACTTGAATTTTCAGGTTACGCTGTTTCTAAGATTAACCGGAACAAAAGCACGTACAACAGATAAAAAGTCAAAAAAAATATACAAAGGTGTTCCTTTCACGTATTAATATTTACAAGATATCAGTGGAAGAAATTTGCATTTGCGTGACTGGGAACATGAATAATTTCTCCGGTTTTCCTTAATATAATTAATTCTTAACTAAAAACTAATCAAAAACTTTTTAATTAAATCCATCGACGTAAATCTGATTGTAAAAGCCTATTCAGACGAACCCAAACCACACCTTGCCCGATATCGACACCGATCGTGTTGCTCACACGGACCACAATTTACATTCCACTTCACTCCATCATCAACTTCCAATTATGTGGATTACACGAGAATGACGCTCATATTTTTATGTGATACTTACGCTGGGAATACATTTCCGATTTTTCTCTCCGATCGTCGAATCCGATAGTTTGATCAGACAATCTGAAACAAAATCTGACGTGTATTCCCAGGCATTTATGTTTTTTTTTATCGATGGGCGTGTGATGTTCCTACGTAACATTATGCCCGGTTTACATTATTCCATTCCAGTTATCCAGCGAATCAATCCAGTCCAACACTGGACTGGATCGTATCGTCTACATTATTCAAGTCAAATGACTGGAAGCTGACTGTAAGAACCTGTTGAAGTATAAACACTACAGTGACAATGATTTCAAGAAGAAAATGTATCAAAAACACTGGATTGGCCATTGGCCGTCTACATTATTCCAGTTGCACTGGATTGGTCGCACTGGATTCAAAAGTAAATCCAATCCAGTTATTGGACTGGAATGCTCACTGGATTCAGTGCATTCCAGTGTCGGTTTACATCTTTCCAGTAGCAATCCAGCGCTGGTTTCGACCGCTGGACTGGAATGATGTAAACTGGGCATTAGTATTAAACTTGTCAACAATTCAACGCCACGATACTTTTTACTGTACACATTAAGCGCGTCACATACGGCGAAGATACGATAATATTTTATGTTAAGATGCCTTGCTATAAAATATTATAGTATCTTAAGGTATCGCACACGGCTAAGATACGATAATATTTATATCCGCTCGGATAGCTCTGGGTCACACTGGGGTTATTTCCCCGCAATCTATATACAGGATAGTCTAATATTAATAATACGGCCTTACTATTAGATTTATTGGATAGCTCATCGGATGATGATTCTGACTTCGAATATGACTTAAAAATTTCTGCCGCACGTTGCCATTACCGAACAATTTGGGTAAAAATTAATCATATAAAGTTTAGGAAAGACCGCGGTGAGTTTAATCTTTACGAAGACCTTTCATCGAAAATGTTTCAAATATATTTTAAAAAGTCAAAGGAAAGTTTATAGTTTCCAATAGTTTCCAATATTTTGCGTACTAATAATAAAAACAAAAACATGAGAGGTGTCAAGGGACACCTGGATGGAACGAAGTTCCTTTCGATTTAAGTATTGTATTGTTGTACAGCGCCTGTTCAGACTTAAGATATTTAGTTTGGTTAGTTGCGGATAGATGGCGTTAGTAAATTAATTCTGAATCACGCTATCAACTTATACTTGTAACATACGTAAGTTCAAGGAAACTATTAAATTTTTTGAATTCGCTATGGATACTTAGTTTCATTTACCTTATATAGTTACGCAGTTTGTACAGCGCCATCTCTGTAAAACTAACTGAATCACTTCAAAAAAAGTGTCGTCATTCGCCAAATCAAAAAGTGTCGAAATTTTCCGTCTGGCCCCCTTTCACAACGCGCGATAAGGAACTTCGTTCCAACAACAAAAACAGAGAGAATAGATTTTTTTTATGGAAATATCCGGCAAACGAGCTGACGATCCACCTGATGGTAAGTGGCTATCGTCGCCCATGGGCATCAGCAACACCAAAGGCATCACTCATGCGTTGCCGGCCAGGAAAAAAAGAAGAAAAAGAAAGAAAGAACTGGCTCTCAAGCCCCCAGCCGGAACACGACGAGTCGTTTGGCGGCTGACTCATGCTGGTGGTAGCTATCCAGGCGAACCCCTGGAGAAATTATAATAGTAATAATGGTATTAATAAACAATTAAAATCAATACTACCAATATAATCCCTCCGAGGGCCCTACCACCAGCGGGACGGATTAAGTCGCCTCTTACGACACCCATCCGGCGCGGGATTGGGGTCAGTATTCTAAGCCGCCAACACCAACACGGCTAAGAAGAAGTAAAATTAATATATTTCATTCCATTTTGCATCGAATATTGTGCACACTGCGTAAGGAGCTTACGATATATTTTGGATCTTAACATGGCATGTTACGATATATTAAGCATCTTAACATAAAATGTCCATATCGCTCGATATCTTAACATGCGTAATATGAAAATATTATCGTATCTTAGCCGTGTGTGATGGTTCATACAAAATGTATAGTGAGCGATATTTTATGTTAAGCTGAAATGTTATAGTATCTTCGCCATGTGTGACGCGCTTTAATGTAGGATTACGTACCAAGCATGTTTGTATACATACAAACAATGGTCAAAGAGCGGTCATTCAGGGAACGATCTCTTCCAGACAACCTTTTAGCAGACGGCTATTAGTAAGAACCTAGGTCACCGACATTGCCCAAAGAATAATCAAGTTGAAGTGGCAATGGCTGGTCACTATGTTGAAGAGCCGATGGCCGTAAGGTTGAGTTCTCGAATTGAGACCATGAACTGGCTGACGACGTGACAGTGGACGGCCAACGCGTCCACCTCGGTATGTCGGTAGTTTAGCTGTAGCGTAGCCCGACTTTGTGGCTCAGTGTATCTGAATAGGCTCTGCGGTTATAAATTGTAAACAAAACTCAAGTCTGCACTTTGATAAGGGTCTCACGAGGTTTAGAGACGTTTTAAATTATGCACAACCACATCACTATTTCATCGACATTCTTAGACCTCTGGACTCTATTAGCAATCCTCGTGTGTGATGAGAATGCCTCAAAGTAATTTGTAGTTCGTATTGACACACGATACATAATACATAAGGCACTGTGATGGTTTGAACCGAAATAAACGAAAGATAAATAAAGTGACAGTTCCTTTAAAGAGAAATATATTTACATTCTGTAAGTGATAAAAATAAGAAAAAAAAACACTACTTGCGAGGGTCTCCGAGTTCGATTTTTTTTTAATGGAAAAAGAGTACTTCTCTTTTTCATGGATTTTACTTTTTTATTACTTTCAATTCCCGCAGTCATTTATGTGACAAATAAATGTCACGGTCTTGTGAGTTTTTACTCTAGTTTTTCACCCACGAAAATTGAGTGTTAGTATATTTATTTCTTTTTCCTCAACACAAAAGTAAACCGTAAATCCAAAACAATTCTAATATTAGTACTACCGAGAACTGCCCTACAATGTGTAGAATTTGACAACGATATCCAGTGTTGAGAGAGCTGTTGACCTGGTTATGAAGCTGGCTACACATATCTAACTGTAATTGTACTAACGGGGCTATAACGAGCAAGGTGTTTATACCTATACCTCCTATACCTATACAATTTGTTTCGTAACTTTTGTTCTAATAAGGCAACAGTATGACGTCACGATTTCATATCAAATTAAAGCTTTGTCCGTATGCCTCCTATTAAACGGAGATGGACGACTTGGCTAGGTAAGCCTATATGTATAGGTAGTTAAATTTTTTGATGATTCTTGTTTAGTAAATAATCTTATAGTGTCTTTCTTTCATAATTTTTATTTATCTATCTATCTATCTATCTAAATAAGTACATATATAAAAGGCTAAAGTGATTGACTGATGTATCAACGCACAGGCCAAACCCTTAGGGTTAGCAACTTAAAATCTTATTCCTCTTATGACGTAGGCATCCGCTAAGGAAGGATTGTTCAAAATTCAACCCCCAAGAGGGTGAAATAGTGGATAAATATGATGAGCATAATTTTCGCTTGCAAAGCTGCGGGCAACAGCTGGTTAAAAATTAAGACTGACACCAAATAAAAAGAATTTAGAGACAAATTATCATTCAATACCAAAATTAATTTATATTTACTTCTAATTATTTTTATAAACTACGAGTAACCGCCCTCGCTTTGCTTCGGTTTTCTTTATTTTTTACACCTTGGGTTACATTATTAGAGTTTTATTAAGGATCCCAAATTTTTTTGAAAATGTAATATAGCCTATGTTACTCGGGGATAGTGTAGCTTTCCAACAGTGTAAGAATTTTTCAAATCGGTTCAGTAGTTTCGGAGTCTATTCAATGCAAACAATCAAATCTTTCCTCTTTATTATTAGTATAGATTATAAATTAATATTCTTTTAAAAAGTGGTGCCAAGATTTTATTTAACAAGTAAGTAAATAAATCTCGTCAAAAAAATGGACTATAGAGGGGTATTGTAGATCTCTTGGTTCTGTTTGGCTGGAACCACCTCATATCTTAACAAAAATCAAACCATGATTAAAAAATAATATTTGCATCTCTTATTCCTAGGTTCGGATATTTTTACCTGTAACTCTGGTTTATGTTATAACCTAAGGTTCACAATAGTTTAAGAGCCGTAGCTTAGACATATTTTTCATCTTTATACAGACAGTCGTTAAACTTTATCTAGCTTCAGATAATAAAAATGATTATTGTTATCTTTTGTGAATTTTCTTGATATAATTTCTTAAATTATCTACGCTATAAATAAGGGGATTTTCGATTTAAATTTTGAGATAGATATAAAAATATTATTCAAATCACTTAATTTTAAATAGATGAGCAATATTCTAAGCTCGTAAGTCCTGAGAATTTAGATAGGGATCTATTCGCGTTGCTGAAAAATGGCCCCATTTATATTAATCCCGACAAAATCTATCCAACTAGTCGAATTCGAAAAGATTTTTAGAAATTTTGGCGTTTCATTTGTTATCATTTCGTCTTTTATTTTTGCTTCTTTTGTGTTATCGTGTTGTGAAAGTTTTTAATTACGAATATATTCTCGAAAACAAAAATACCACCTAACGTTTTTAAGTGTTATTTTTGAAGTGTTACCTTTAGGTACTATTGTGTATTCTGCAGTGCCGGATTTATATTTGTTATGAGTGTAGGCCAATTTATTTCCGCCGCCCCATGTGCCTTTTTAAAATAATCATTTTCCATTCACACAGTAAGGAAGGCACTGAATTAGTGACTAAGGTAGTGCGTAAAAAAACAAGAATTACAATTTTTTACGACACTTTTAATAGCAAAATCATCTATAATATATAATCTGAAATCTGCCGCCGCTAGGACGCTGCCGCCCCTAGGCCGCGGCCTATACGGCCTATTGACAAATCCAGGACTGGTATTCTGTGGTGTTATGTAAAACCTTAAATAATTTAAAGTGACTTCCGTGACCACTTATCTGATGGCGTATGTGTGCATCAGCACTAAATATTTATATCCGAGCGTTTTTAGTTATTGATAAAATATATTGTTGTACTGATAAATTTTTGTTTATGATGCAGTAAAACTTAGAATAAAAGCTACAATCACAAAGTACAAACAAAGTGAACTTAGTACGTAACGCAAACATTTCCTAACATTGAATTCTAACTCTAAGCGACTAAGCATTATCAACTTCATGAGTTTGGCAGTTTTGCCCCGCCCAAAGATGTTTACCACAAATTCTAGAGTTCTGACAAACATCAGCGGAAATATTTTAAATTGTCGACTTCGAACATAAATAACTAATAAATAACTCGAAAGCAATACACACCAAAGTACCTTCTTACCACTGTTGCCAATGCAAATTTTTAGACGGCCGTGTACCTACATTAGATAAAAGCCGTGTTTATATGGAAAAAGATCAACTGTGAGCCGTGTCCAGTGCTGCCAATATGTTTATTATCGGTTCCAGCGCTCGAACTAAAAAATAAACCGTGGATTTTTTGGCCTGAAAGCCGTAGAACACGGCAATTGCCGTAGCATTGACAACATTGCTTCTTACCTACAATATTTGACGTAAACTCTGTCTTTTTAGTACAGTACGGTTACTCACGATATAATTATTATACGCCGATATTTCGTTGCATGCAACTGGGTCGAAATATCGGCATGTATATCAATATCATATATCGGCATAGGTCAATACTTATTTTTACTCCAGTACATCATTAAGTCAAGATTCTTGTCTTTAGTTATTCTTAAAAAAGAACAAACCAGACTGTTACACCATAAACTAGGTAGATACTCGAAATCTACTGCTTGAATATTGAATGATGCTCGAATCCCATTAAACTATCCATTATAATTTTATGATATCGGTAAATTACAGCAGTGTATTCGTATATTCCTTCTAACATAATGGTAGTAGCAGCACGGAAAATGGTAATCAAAACATATTAGATCGTCCGCTGGCCTGATGGATGGACTACTGTAATTTTAGCCGTGATAGAATCATCCTCTTTTAATATGCTAATACCTACGAAAAGCCCCTGACACTCAGGCTATTAAAAAAGAAAACCTAGGATCATAAATCTTTTAGCTTGGTAATGTATTCAATAATATTTGCCTTCGCTGTGGTAATATTTTAGTTTCTATAGTAGTTAAAATTTCTTAAAGGCTGTTAAACATTGTTGCCATTTCTGAGTCATCTAATGTACCAACATATAATAGTATCGAAGTGCAAAGTTATGTAAAACACACTACAAAGTTCAGAGTAGGAAATAACAAACAAAGAAAATAATGAAAGCGTTTTGTTATTTATTTACAATCACAATTGGTTAAAAGCAGATTGTGCAGCAAGGACTATTCCAATTAAAGCATCGCGCCAGAAATAAGCCGTGCTATAAGCGTTATTTCCGTAAAAATAAAGCGAAGGAAAAAGAAACGGAAAATGGAGCCTTTTGTTTGTCTTTGGGAGACAGTGCCTGCGGGATGGCAAGATTAAAAACGAGTAGCCAGGGGATTAAGCCCAAATTTCAAAATGAGATTGGCTACTCTTTTTAAAACAAAAGTTTAACTTTGCTAGCGAAAGTGCTCAGCAGATAAAAGTTTTTTTCCAACGTCATTTATGATATTATATCGCCAGTTAATAAAGAAGCTACGAACTCACTTGAATGCTATTGTCTTAGCGAATGCAAGTAAATACTTATGCTTGGCTACAACCTCCCTATTAGTTAATGGTAATGAAATCTTATAATGTGAAGAAATGCCAAGCCCAAACCCAGTGCATACAAGTATAGAAATGAACATGGAGTACCTATAGAAGGTAGAAGGAGGGCCCATCTCTGTGTATGAAAAGTGTCCGTAAAAACGCATCCAATTACGGGTGGCGCTGCGGTGCGGTCTACAATAGCCTTACAACAGCTATGTCTGAATATCGCCATTTATCAGACACTAGCGCCATTGTGGAATGGCCATTATTGGAACCTCAGTTTTCAGTAAATATCTGGACACTTTTTCAACTTTCCCCTCATATGAGATAGCCCTCCTTCTACTCTATCCTCCATGGAAATGAATTAAAATTAACATACAACAAAACACACACACACACTTGTCAAAATAAGTTGCACAAAGCGAGTAAAACCCCAATACACTCTAGACCTCAGAAAGTAATTATTCCGGCTCGCATCTATAATTTTTCCTGTTGTCTGCATTGCGGGCTGCCCGGCTGTTACGGCCTTCGGTCATAGCCTGCCCATACTAGTTTAAACCCCTAATCTGACCCCATTAGATACGATCTTCTACAGTGAATTGCAAGTTTCCTCCTACCAGAATGTTTAAGGGCTTTGAGGTGCAATTTGCGTTAATACGAAACACAAATGTGTTAGAATGTATGGTTTTTAGGGTTCTGAAGTAAAATCGGAACCCTTATAGTTTCGTCATGTCCGTCCATCTGTCTGTCCGTCTGTCCGAAGCAAAACGCTGAGACCCTTAGTGCTAGAAAGCTGTAATTTGGCATGGATGTACATAAAATGTCAATGAAATGGCAGCCCTATTCGAAGCACAATTTCAACGAGTTATTTGCGGAGATGAATAAGAGCCATCTTTTATTGACTAAAGACGCAATCGGTGAAAATTTCATTATGTTCATGTCTTGTAAATAAGAACATGTTTGAGCATCATGACATGTGTCGATTAGATTAACTTAACTGTAATGAACTCGGAAAGTAATTGAATTTATTTATTTACAGTTTTCAATTCCGATACCAATAAGAAATTACTTACTTACTTACTTAGAGGAAATTACTTTAAAATCATTTTATGTACCCGATTATTTTATTATTTTTGATATGTTGATATTTATTTCTATTATTATTATTACTATTATTATTTTATATTTTGAATTAATACCTAAGCTTGAAATTATGTTAAAGGAAAATTTTGTATTTATCTGTATAATTATATCCCACCAAAAACATAAATGTAAAAAAGGAGAGCCAAGTTCAATAAAAAACTATGCTTGGCTATGGGCTTCGCCGCAAAAAGAATGGAGATCTAAATGAGTGCCAAGTTCTATGCAAAATCTAAATATGTATTTATAGGAACAAAGTAACATTATGAACAAGTATTAAACTCTATTTCTTTGCTTTATTGGATACCTATAACAATTGCTGTTATTTAAAAAAGTGAGATCTTAAAGTAGGTTAGATTTGACTTGGCCAGTTTTTATCAGACTGACTTTTATGACTGATGTAATGAAAACTGGCCAAGTCAAATCTAACCTACTTTAAGATCTCACTTTTTTAAATAACAGCAATTGTTATAGGTATCCAATAAAGCAAAGAAATAGAGTTTAATACTTGTTCATAATGTTATTTTGTTCCTATAAATACATATTTAGATTTTGCATAGAACTTGGCACTCATTTAGATCTCCATTCTTTTTGCGGCGAAGCCCATAGCCAAGCATAGTTTTTTATTGAACTTGGCTCTCCTTTTTTACATTTATGTTTTTGGTGGGATATCATTACTTTTTGTAAATAAAATATACCCTGTTCACAAATCTTAGATACTAAATTGACGTTTCATGGGTGGAAACGCATAAAATTACGGGTGGGGCTGCAGTGCGGTCTACAACAGCTATGTTCGAATATCTATTTGGCGGACACTAGCGCCATTGATTAAGGTGGCATAACTCAGCAAACTTCACTCCGTTTACAACAGCCATGTTCATATACACAATAAAGGTCGTACTGAAAATCAGTAGCCGTGGTTACCCTTTTTTTCCCCCAGGGGGGAAAATGCATTACGCATACCACCCGGGCGCAGGGGATACCCGAGTGGTTATGTGGGACTCCCGTATAGGCTAATGAGACCCACGGTATACCCACTAAAAACCCCCCATCTTCCACCTCGCCGCCTTGTGACGGGGTTACGGGAACGCTTTCGCACACATCCGCGACCCCGCCAGTGGCAGCCGCCCACAAGCGGCTCCATCGCGAAAGCCTTCCACGATGGGCGCACCAGATGGTAAGGTGCGCCTCCTCCCTCGGCCTCCACCAGTACTGTAGCAGACTCCCCCCGAGTCTGCTACTAGGAGGCCATGGATACCAGATAACTGGTACCCGGTGGAAGATAAGGTCTGTGGTTCTTCCACCGACCACACCTCGGCCGCAGAGGATAGGGCAAGCGGCGCACCGTAATACCGACATGCCTCTTCTTCTGCGACCCCACCAGTGCCGTTTCGTGGAACGGCCCCGCCAGCTCGCAGGGGGTAGGGGGAGTGGCGCACCGTAATACCGGCACTCCTCTTCTTCTGCGGTCCCACCTCCACGCGCGTCCGCAGCGAACTGGTTCAGCCCGCTGGGAGCGCCCTCTTCGGGCCAACCGGCGGCCCAAACTGGCCGGCCCTAGTTGCCTCTTAGCTTCACCGTGGGTGACCAGTCCACGGTTACTAACACCCGCGACACGACAAGGCGGGCAACCCCCGGGGGGAGCCCGCGGCATATGCTGAGTGCGTACCTTTTTTGTTGAGCAGTGCTGCAGCAGGTTATGTCTATTTTATAACTTATAATATTTTGTAAATGATTTATTTAGTGTAAATTTTATAACTTGTTGCAGTGCTTAGCAAAATAAATAATTTCTTTCTTTCTTTCATATATCTATTTGTCACACACTAGCGCCATTTATAAATGGCCATTATTGGAACCTCTATTTTTTGTAAACAGCTGAAAACTTTTTCAACTTTCCCTTCATATGAGATGGCCCTCGTTCTACCTCAATACTCCATGCGCTGAAGTATGTCATATTGAGCCCCGCATGCACAGAGGCCTTAGTGCGAGTTTTACGTGACATAACGGGCTCACACTGTAAATGCGAGTTTGCTAAGATTTTTATGGGACCGAAGTTGTTCTTGTCACTGCCGCTAGATGGCTCTGCTTCGGTCCCATACAATTTTTGTATGGGGACACCACTTATTTGTCGACTTTTTTTAATTTTTTGATTTTTTCCTACGCTTACACACAATTACCGAGCTGGATTCCAAATTTCATCCTTCTAGGTTATCTGGAAGTAGGTTAGATTTAGGTACTATATGTCAGTCAGTCAGTGCTAAAATTTACGACTTTTTGATCTTCATATCTTTGTAACCGTTTGAGCTAGCTTCATGAAATTCGGTCTTCTACATGTCCTTATAGATATAATTAAACACACGTAGTTTTATGTGTTTACGTTAAAGAGGTTTTGAGTTATAGAAGGGTCAAAAGTGGCACCAAGTGGTTCTTGTAATATTACACTCGGCGCTGGCTAGCCAGTTCCTTTGCTTGAACTTGGCTTGACACGCTGCCGCGTGTCTAGATTACTTTATTTTATCTTGCCGTGCCCTACCTGGGTTGTGTGTATACTCGTACTGCATAATTTTATAAGATCTGTAATAACCATCACACAATTATAGCAATAAATAAATAAAAAGAAAATGTGTGCAATTCACACGTGGTAGAAGTGAAACTTTCCAAAATTTTGGTTTGAAGATAATGAGATGAAAAAGCAATAAATCGAATCTTAAAGCAATAAATCGAAGCGCCATCTATGAATACAACTTAGCACTTTTTAAAAATCTACCTAGCAATAAAACGAATGTTCTATCTTACTCCTTACGCCATCTATGAATACAACTTAGCATTTTTACTATCTGTATAATCGGCCGGTCGATCGACAGAATGAAAGAATGAAATTCTTATTTTTTGTTGATAAATTCTTTAAAAATATTTAAAAGAGCATTTGAAAGTATTTAAAAACAGTATAAAAATAGAACTAAAAAAAATAAAACTAAAAAAAAAAGAAAAATTGTGAGACGCGAACCTGCGCATCAGGTATTGTGTGTTTACGTCCTGACCATTGAGCTACGGACAAGTTAAATTGAATGACGAAATTAGCGGTTATATTATCTTACCTGTCGTTGCATCCGGTTTCAAATCACTAACGATTTTAAAGAAGTTTCACTTCAATAAGTAGGTACTATTAAGTATTCTGTGGTTCCAATATGTAATTTAAAAATAAAAGCCCATAGATATAAGATTTTATATTCCGGTGTTGTCCACTTTAGGCGTAGTACGCCAGCATTGAGGGTGCATTGAGGGATCGTCAGATCAACTCAAAAATCATATTTTTTTTGAGGTCAAGAAATAAAAAGTTAAAATCATTACAATCAAAATGTTCATTACATACAACGATGTTGTTATTCAGTACATTAGCTATGTTTTTATCAATTTCCCAAAATATAACTTTACAACTTCTTTTACCAATTTTAAATCGGACGATAGTCTTCTCATCCTGTCAAAATACAAAAATATCTGTGACGTCAAAACAAAAAGAATTAACTACCAGTATCACATAAAACATTTTACAAAAAAAAACTACAATCATTGTAGTTTATTTTTATATATCGTTGTATGTAGTGTCTAGGAGGGATTACAATTACCTATAGTAATCCCTACTAGACTTTACATTCAACCATATATCTAAAATAACAGCTAAACAGCAATAAGTTATTTAACATAAAAGAAATATTCATCAATCATGCAAAAGCTGTGTACACCCTCTTTATTTTACGCACCTGATTTATTTAGTTTCTATTCAGTGAGTCAGTCAATGACTAGTCGTTTTTCTAGAAGTTCTTGAGAGCAACTGAGAAAATATTATCTTTCTGTTCTTTTCTTTCCTTAACAAAATGTATTGTCATCGATAGATGAGAATATGTGATAACATGCTCTCACCATCACCCTGGGTTGGTAGAGAATGCCAATAGGCAAAAGCCTATGTTATAGGATGTTGCAATAAAGTTTTAATAAAATAAATGCAAAAGTGATATCTTTGGTGTTGCTGGTATTCATGGGTGACAGTGCCCACTTACCATCAGAACGATCGTCTCATTTGAAGGCTATTCACCTAAAAAAGACTTATCTTTAAAGAATTATTCCTTCGTCAAATGATTCTAAAGTAGGGTTAAGTAGACGCACACTTTAAAATACATAAACATACTAGCTGACCGAGCGAGCTTCGTATCGCCTAACGATCATATTCAAAAATAGGGGTTGGTGTTAGAAGAGTGAAAATTTAGAGTTGTATGTATTTTTTAATAAAAATAAAAATTTTGTCCAAAAAAAAAATAAATGTTAGGGGGGACAACCCTTATAGCTTAGAAGTATGAAAAATAGATAGTAGCCGATTCTCAGACCTACTGAATACGCATATAAAATTTGGTAAAAATCGGTAAAACCGTTTCGGAGGAGTACGGTAAGTAACATTGTGACATGGAAATTTTATATATTAGATGATTGTATAAAACATAAGGTACCTAATATTATGAACATGTTAAAACGACGCACGACCTCACGACACTTATGGACCGTTTCGCAATAATTGCAGTTCAAACTTTTCGCAATAAAAGACCTGGGGACAGGATTAAAATTCGTCGGTTTCCATTAGCCTCAGCCGGTATTTGAATTGATATAACATACTCGTCTCATCGTTCACGTACGACGAGTAACGTCGAAAGTTACAAATGTTAAAGTAAATAAAACTTGACAAGTGCGAGTTAAACTCGCTTAGAGAGGGTTCCGTACGTTGATTATGTATTTACAGTTATATTCCTATTGGAACGAAGTTCCTTATCGCGCGTTCTGAAAGAGGGCTAGACGGAAAATTTCGACACTTTTTGATTTTACGAATGACGACACTTTTTTTGAAGTGGTTCAGTAAGTTTTACAGAGATGGCGCTGTACTGTACAACTTTCTGAAACACGCTATTTTTTTTGTGAAGAATTTTAACTTTACACAAATTTTTAATGAAGTACTAGGACATCATGAGCGACGAGGAGGTTCGACAAAATCACGCTAGCGTGATTCAGAGAGTTTTACAGTACAGCGCCATCTCTGTAAAACTTATGGCGCTGTACTGTATGCTCTGTATAATGTATACATGGCGCTAGCGTGATTCAGAAAGTTGTACAGAGATGGCGCTGTACAACAAAACATAAATCGAAAGGAACTTGGTTCCATCCGGGTGTCCCTTGACACCTCTCATGTTTTTTTATTTATTTTTGCCATTTTTAAGACATAGACTTCTTATAGGTTTTACTGTTATATTTAAGTAAATAACTATTATGTGTATTTTTTCAAAAATTCTAGCGTCAGTAGTTTCAGAGATAAGCGGGGGAAATGGAAATTTATTGGATGTAATTTTCATTCTTTCTTGAATAATTTTAAAACGGTCCATTGTATAACTATAGTAAAAACATATTTAAGATCCTTACAACAAACTCTTTCATTTGACATACGATACGGTTTGCAAAAGTGGTTTAGCAAAACTGTTTAATTTTGATTTTGTTATTTTTTTTAATTCAGTTTTTACTTTATATCTTACCAAATTTCAACTTATTTGGTCCAGTAGTTTTGGAGTAAATAGGCTGTGAACGACGGTCGCCCAGACGCACGAGTGATCCTATAAGTGTTCCGTTAAAATATATTTAGTAAATAAGTGTCAACGATGCAATGTTATATAGCGAAAAAGGATAATTTTCTTCTGTTATTTGTAATTGTATTATAATTCATTGCTGTTACTAATGACCGTAGGCAACGATGATCAATTACCATTATGTCGTCTACTCATTTATCGAGGTGTTAATAAAAAAGTAAGACTACATACCCTCTTTAAATTCCTCCAAACGTATTAAAAATTAATTTTTACTTTAC
Organism: Thymelicus lineola; assembly: GCA_963932265.1. Taxonomy (NCBI): domain Eukaryota; kingdom Metazoa; phylum Arthropoda; class Insecta; order Lepidoptera; family Hesperiidae; genus Thymelicus; species Thymelicus lineola. The sequence continues at coordinate 5,992,979 of OZ010703.1, read as the reverse complement.
AGACGAGATTATTCACAAGCTTTAATTTACAGCAGAAACTATTCATCGCTAAGCTAATCGCTTAACCATTAGCAGTACAACAACTGCACGGGTTAAAATTAACGTGCGGCTGTTTCGAAACTTTTAACAGACTTCAAAAAAAAGAGGAGGTTCCCAATTCGACTGAACATATTATTTTTTTATGTGTGTTACCTTATAACTTTTTACTGGGTGTATGATGATTCTTTTAACCCCACTACCAGGAAGGGATATGTTTTTTGCGCGTATCTTGTATGTATGTGTGTTTTTAAGTATGCATGTAATATTATTTTCTTTATTATATCGTATCTTCCAAACGGTTGAACGGATTTATACAATTAAGATATTGTTAGATTCGTATTGGTAATCCAAGTGAAATTAAAAATAATCTAACATTTTAACAAAAAATTAACCGACTTCAAATGAAGTACATTGTACTTTTGACATGGACACCATTGTCAGATCTCGCTCAAATTTATGTGGGACTACGCGACAAGCACCAGCTTTCAATTAAAAAAAGAATCATCGAAATCGGTTGGCGCGATATTGAGTTATTCGTCCATTTATCGCGCACATACTTAATGCAAATTTAAGACTTATATGATTTTGACATGGATGCCATTGTCAGATCTCGTTCAAATTTATGTGGGACCACACGACAAGCACCAGCTTTTGATTAAAATAAAAATCATCCAAATCGGTTCACCCAGTCCAAAGTTCTGAGGTAACAAACATAAAAAAAAATACAGTTGAATTGAGAACCACCTCCTTTTTTTGAAGTCGGTTAAAAAACAAATATCGTGGTTGTGATATGCCATTGTTTGAAATATCAAAAAATAAAAATAAATCAAATGGTGCAATATACCTAGGTATTAAAATAAAGAGCTCATCATTAAGGTTTTCAAAAAGATATATCATATTAGCTTTTTTGATAGCAGGCGGGTTTTTTTTTAATTTTTTAATTTTTTTTTAGTTTTAGAGTTATCTTTAATAATGCGTATTTAATTGACTTTACATTGATTATGTTCTCATTTTATTGCTGGTCGATGTACTGAAGTCGGTCTTTTTTGTTAATACTACAAAATTATTATTTATTTACTTCAACACGACCCAAGACTTTTATTCACAGTAACCGTTTGAACTTTATAACTTTGTAGTAAATAATTAGATGTCATGCAAATAAGCCAATTCAGGCGCGGTACCACATCCGATGAGTTGGCCATATCCGTAATAATGGTGACCATATGACGTAGTGTTGTTAAGGCACTACGAAATTCAAATTCAAATAATTCAATATTTATATTTACATGATACTGTTAGGTTTTAAAGTGTGCTTTGTGTCTCAAAAATTACGCAACATTTAAACTTTATACATCGCGTTATATTATGTATGTACTTAAGTCTAACCAAAGGCCGAAAAGTGAAACACAAGTCGCACTACATTATTAGTCGACTTCAAAAAAGGAGGAGGTATTCAATGCGACTGTATTTTTTTTTTGTTTGTTACCTCAGAACTTTCAACTGTGTGAACCGATTTTGATGATTTTTTTTTAATAGAAAGCTGGTGCTTGTCATGTAGTCCCACTTAAATTTGAGCGAGATCTGACGAGTAGGTTTTGAATTATCCCTAATTTTGAAGTCGGTTATTTTTGTCAGGGATTATTTTATAATACTTATCGCTAAGACTGTGCCATTGTGGGCATATACGTAGATATACACATACCATGAATCACCATTTTAATTCCCGTACCCATCAATTCCCGTAAGCTTTTATCGACTGACGAGATTAATTTCAGTGTAAAGCTCTTTATTAATTAAAAGTGTCCGGAAGGATGTCACTGGCAGCCCATATTCATTTATCACGGGATTAGTATTAACATTAGCTAATCCTTTGATTAATAAGGAACTAATTTATTTACTTAGAACACCAATCATTGGTGTTTATTCGAGTTCAAATTCAAACATTATTTATTTACTGAATTTATGATATTATACATTTCTATCTATCTATACAGACGATCCTGTAGCCTAGTTGGTAGCGAACCTGCCTGCGAAGCGAGTCCCGGGTTCGATTCCCGATATTTCCCGATATTTATGTGACTGATAAATATTATATATGTACGAGTACTCGGGTCATGGGTGTTACTGTGATGTGTTACAGAAAGGCCCGGTTGTCAAGACCGGAGATTGTGGGTTCAAATTCCACCAGGGGACGTTGTAAGTAATGGTATTTTTGTTTCATTTTGGAACGCAGTTCCTTATCGCGCGTTGTGAAAGGGGGCTAGACGGAAAATTACGACACTTTTTGATTTTTACGAATGACGACACTTTTTTTGAAGTGATTGAGAGAGTTTTACAGAGACGGCGCTGTACAACAAAACAATACTTAAATCGAAAGGAACTTCGTTCCATCCGGGTGTCCCTTGACACCTCTCATGTTTTTTTTTGTTTTTGAGTTTTTATACAGAAATTATCTTTTTAAGTATTTTTTCTTATTCCGGCTAACCATCGTAATAAATTACTTTTTTTTTATTCATTCATATTATATGTCATTGTGTCGTCCATGCCACCCGTAACACAAGTAAACCGTATATCAAGAAGACAGATAATTCTACTTCTTATTTTACAATTCATTTATTATAGATTCCGCTGAATCCTGATTTATTTATTCATAAAAATTAAAGAGATTTAAATTATAGAAATTATTTTTATGTCCATTCATTAATACCATTACTGGCTCTTTTAAATCAAAACTTTATAACTTGTTTTTAGACCTCATTGAAATATTACTACTAGCGTATTAGAACTTTAAATATCTTAATTTCGCAGCAAGTCTATAAACCTATTTTAGGTATTGCACTGTTATAGGTAGTTTTATCTTTATCGTTTTTCATAAGAGTGAAAGAAATAAAACACTTTACAGCCTTCTATTACTTTGCCTGATTTATGAAGAAGGGAGTGAGGCCAGATTATGAAATAAAAAATCGTTCGGTTAAACTTTAAACCACAAACATGCCAATTGAAACATATCCTCGGAACATATTCATTATTGCAATGTTTTTTTATTATATGCATGATAACTGCTCTTTATTATTATTATTACCCGTATTGTAAGGTTGTGTATACCCACAAATTAAATTTAACTTCAACAAACAAATAGGCAGACCCAAAAGTTTACAGTGGGTAAATAATGGGAACAATTTTGAAATAAATAACAGACATAAAATTTATGACTATTATAATTACAAGAGTTTGCTTTGAAACAGTTATTTGTTGAGAAACTTGACACTGCTTGTGTAAATAAAATTTAGCTTATATCATTAGCGTTAAAAATAAGATGTAATGTCAATAAACCCAATTATATTAATATACCTATGTACCTGACTAGTTAGCGAAAACGTGTTTATTGCGAAATATTATTTGCGTTTTATCACTACTGATGTTATCTTTCATGTGAAACGTATAAAGGAAAGTTCCTGGATGACCAAGCTTTGCTCGGATGCCATCTACTGAAGTAGCTTTAGTGTTGCTACTCGCCAACAGATGTCAAGAACAGTTTATTTTTAGCAGTTTTTCATTGTTTGAAAACATGGATAAAACGACATTTTCTAAAAATGAATCCTAGCTGGATCGATGTATCGCCCCCGAAACCTGCATACTAAATTTCATGAAAATCGTTGGAGCCGTTCCCGAGATTCAGATATATAAATATAAAATACAAGAATTGCTCGTTTAAATGTATTAGATTAAATAGAAAAAAAACACGTTGTAAGAAAAAATATACTCCCATTACCTGATGTGACCAAGATCCGATACCAAAATATCTGCAACATATTTTTTTTATGTTTTAAATATTTATCTTATAAATATTTATTTATTCCGATAGTCGAATCTGGAACATACAGTGTCACCAATGTAAGTTAATATATTAGTTCATTGGTCACCAATCGTCTGAATAATTAAACAAAACAGTGTCAGTTTTGCGTAAGCTGGCGATATGCTTTCTTCCCACTAGTTCGACTCCCACCTGGTGGTAAGTGACCAACGTCGCCCATGGTCATCAGTAACATCAAAAGCAGCACTGATGCGTTGCCAACCAAAAAAAAAGAGAAAGAACTGGCTCCCAATCCCCAGCCAAAATACGAGTTGTTCGAAGAGGTATCTGACGACAGATCACGTGTCTTTGGATGAACAATTTCGGTGCCGTCGACTTTATTCACCTGAGTTAATTCACCCAGGTGTTTTAAGTCTACTTTTAGTGTACTTTATTCACCTATGCACCCAGGTGATTTAAATCTACTGATCGAGGTGAATTGGTATAAGTAGACTTAATTCACCTATCATTTTAGTCAATGCAATTAGGGATGTTGGAATGATATTCCGATTCGATTTTGTGTAGCAATCGATTTTATTTACGAAGAAGTTTTAATCGATTTAATATAACGCTATTCGTTGATTTATTAGATAACATATAATAATAATTTATTACTTACGTACATTTATTATATACATACAATAAATAATAATACCAGAGATATGCAAAATAGTTTATAAAATGTATTTAAATAATAAATGCAAATACTTTTCATTTTTTTCCATTTCAAATTCAAAATTATTTCATAAATTCATAGATTTAATAAAAAAAATATACATATCTACTGCGAATGATGATTTTAGTACATGTGAAGAATCCAATAATTTATAATATTAAAAGTAAAATTACAGTATACTACTTGTTTTATTAGTTACACTTGTGTTATCACTTGCCACATTTTTATTTTTCAATTTCTCATGGAAAAATCAATCTGAATTATGTTCGATATGCAAGCCATTAACTCGACAAATAACGATATTGATAAATGTCACAGCTAAGACACATCGCTTCACTAGTGACAAGAAAATGAAAGTTCTATCAAGTAACGCATTTTTTTGTTTATGTTTGCTTGTCAATAATTATCGAGTATCATAGGCATGCAAAAGTGTCAAAAGTGAAATGCCAAATTGCAAAGAGTATAGGTAGACTACACGCAATATTTGTTGACTTGATTTAACTATGCAACTAGGTGAACTAATTTGTTTTTGGTATTTGAGAATAATAATAATTATCTAATACTAAACTTATAGTTTTATAAGATTACAACTAGAAGGGGAACGTAATCGAATATGTTTTATTATTATGCGCTTAATTTATCTACGAAATTATTCGTATATAATTCTAAATGTCATATTGTCATGATTATGCCCCCGCCTAACAAGACTTTTAGCTTTCGTATTTATAAGAGTTTAATAAAATTTTAGATGTCTTCACATTCATCCAACAAACTATATCTACAATTAAATATCGTAGCAAGCGCTGGTTCCATTCTTCGAAGATACTTCCGTTACTGAGAACCGATAAGTATATACCTGGTCATCATCAGACCTTCAGAATGTATCATGTAGTAGCACCCGTACTCACTCAGATAAATGTTGAAAGCTAGGTCATCCTAAGTACTTCCGTTACTGAGAACCGATAAGTTAAGAACCGACCGTCACGCGACATGCGACACACATACCAAAAAGTTTAAGACGATGTAATAAAAGTTCCACTTTAAAATAAAATATCATTTTAGGAAGATTCGATTTTACACTATAATATTTTTTTAATAAGGTAAATTCAGTTTACACCTCGGCAGTAGGCTCGTGTATAGCTTGCCTTAATCACCTAGGTGAATTTAGGTCTACCGATTTAGTATACTTAATTCACCTCGATAAGTAGATTTAAATCACCTGGGTGCATAGGTGAATAAAGTACACTAAAAGTAGACTTAAAACACCTGGGTGAATTAACTCAGGTGAATAAAGTCGACGGCACCACAATTTCAACCAATCATAAGCCAGACGGTCTATTATGAACTCTTAAATCCAACCAAGTTCCAGTGTAAACCACAGTTAAAAAAGGGCTAGATTCGTCCAATACATTGCAAATAAAGGGCTATTGCTTAATTATCGGAGGTTACGGCGAAAAAAAAAAAAAAGTTCGTCAGACGCTTTAGAAGTATAATAATGGTAATTTTGTTCGATATCTTTCACTACATTTGATCGTTTTTTCGATCGATTGCATCAAAAACTTCGTGGAAAACCTGAATTTATCCCTTTTTTTCAAGATAGCGGAAAATGATTTTGGGGCTAGAAATTGGGCTAGGTGCTAAAAAATTATTTGAGGGGCTGAAAACCCGTAGATCTAGCCCCGAAAGGGCTAAATTGGCAACACTGGTCTCGTGACACTTTTTAGCCAATCATACGTCGTTTAAAGCCCGATAAATGAATTGCCTGGAACATGAATGGTTTTATAAAAGTGCATAACAGGCCCGCTGACTGTCGTTGATTAAAGTCTTGTAGCTAACCAGCCAGGGTTTGACGTCAACTGTAAGTACGGTAATTCCTACAGCTGTAATACGACAAATAAAAGGCTCATAAACCATATAAGTAAAGGGATCCAGTAACCGCGAAAAGTTTGTTGAAACGCTTGTTCTGTTCAAAGTCAGAAAACTTTTACAGACAAATATTGCGGCGACTCGACAAAGACAGGAGTTACGCAACAAATATTTCAAAGTCGCGAACCACACATTTAGTGAAATTCGTTTATAAATTCAGTACCCCTTTTAAAGTTAAACAAATCCTCTTTGAAAGAGGAGTTTCAGAGAGTTGAATTAATTTAAATGAACGATTCTATTATATTCATTGCAGTATTATTACTAGCGTATAGAACCGACACCGCGAACACCATGTATGTCTAAATGCATTGGCACCACGTGGCTTCAATCTTCAATGGATTCGTTCGATTTTGAAAGGAGAGCGGGGGCTCGATTTTGAAAATCGAACCTTCCGGTGGGACACACACTTTGTTCGAGATGTCTGTTCTATGACATTATACTTCAATGATTATAATTATATATTTCGTGATGGTATAGTTACCACGTTCCCTTTACTTAGGGAAAACACCATATCTGTTTGGCGTAATGATTAGCTGGTAGAGAATGCATTTAAGCATTAAGCTTGCCAATTGTACCGTGATTTTGTAGTCAATAAAGTTTAAATAAATAAATACAATGACTTAATTAGTTCCCACATTCGAAATTTTTTGATCTGGATTCTTTTCAACTTACATATCTTTTTTAGGGTTTTGTAATGAAAACGGTACCCATAGTTAGAAAGAAAGAAAGAAACATTTATTTCGACATAAGCACTGCAACAATGTTTAAAAATCGGTGGTTTCTTATACAACAATTATTAATTGCATTCGGAGTTGCAACTACCAATATGTCGGAAAAGGGTCGCACTCAGAACACGACGTAGAAGGTAGCAGGTACTTTCTACGTCCTCTGATTTTCAGTACGCCCGTTAGTCGCGTGTAGATCGGCGAGCGGCGCAACACGTGCATTTCTAGTGACTAATCTAATAGCAATTTCGAATTCAATTAAGATAGTAGATAGTAGATAGTTTGGTCATATCTCTAAACAATTTCCAAGTACAGATCAGCAGTTATTATAACTTTGTATACATTATTAATTTATTATGGATAGATAGTGGTAGATCTCTAATGGTAAAATATATTGAGCGCATCCGTCTTCCAGAGGACATGTTAAACCGTAGGTCCCGGTTCTTATTGATAAAGTAGTCGCTCAGTCATGTCGGAGGACTTCGCAAGAAATAAACACTTCCAACACCACCAGGTTCGCCACTAATCCTTCCAATCCGCACTAGAGCAACGTGGTGGAATATTATGTTATAGAAAAGACCTTCTTAGTTATGAAGCAAGACCTTTATGAAGAATGAGGAGTCCTTTAGTAAGATATTAATGAATTAATAAACGCTTGGATACTCATACCCACGCATTATCTGTGTTGCGACAACACAAATAAGACATCACCATATCGCTCACCAAGTAATACAACGGCACATCTACGTTTGTCATACTTTACAGAAACGAGGATCAAAAATTTTATAAAAATGTTTAAAATTAATTTATGGGTTATAGTATAGATATTAATACATATTTACCACTATGTACAATATACACTTTTAAACACGTATACCATATAAACTCAATTTCACATTTTTTGTAGATGTTCTATTATATTACTAGGTGAGCGATATCTATAACACCCACATGGACGTAATATACTAAATCACCCATGACCTGCGTACAAAATATTTATATGTTACACAAATATCTGCCCCGACCGGGAATCGAACACGGGACTCGCTTTGCAGGCAGGGACACTACCTTAGGCTACAGGGTCGTCAATTTGGAATGAAATTACAACGGCCACATTATAATTATTACCTATTTATTTATCCTTTATGTATATCACATTTTTACTATTATACTTTAGCCATAAAACCGTAATTTAATAATATTATTTGTATGTGTATTTTCTAATGAACGGTTGGGTCGTTTTTCAAACTTCCCTAGGCGAATGAAAGCTTTAGTTACACTTGTGAAGCTAAATGGGTTCGCATCAAACATTAACTTGTAGTTTAATTACAGGGAAGTGCTAAAAAGGTATTTTAATAGCTTAGTAAACAGGCTATTTGCAACAGTGAATTAATTTCGCTATTTTCATACCTTGCTGGTAGCATAGGTTTATGCCGTTTTATACTTCTACAAGTGGATATCCGGTGTGTGCTAAGACGCAAAAAAATCTGTGGAAAAAGTCTAAAATCGATAATGTGCCTAATCCATTGTTTACTCAAACCATCTTCACATTATTGCCTTTCAAATGAAAAAATTAGGTATATCATTTACATGGTTTCAAAATCTATAAATCGGCATAGCATTATTATTTATTAAAACTCCAGAATCGTAGAGTAAAATATTGAAAACATTTTTTTTCACCTCCCCTAAAGTATACGTAACGTGAAGATGATTTTTTTATTATTCGCGTACCCTATAGGGTATTGTCACATTTTTTTCTCTGGTGTGAATGTAGTGACATAAAGAAACCGTGTCTAGTTTTTAAATTAGCAGCTTGTTTTGAAATTGGCTAATCGATAAATCAGTAAAAACATTCAAAATGCAATACCGATAACACCAGTGAATTACTCTCGGGTTTATCTGTCAATTTGGTAATTCCTTAAAGTATATTCTAATTCCTTTATCTCCGTAATCTAATTTTGTCACAAGATGGAAATGCTTACAAATGAGATTTTCAGCATAAATGGAATCCATTTAAAACGAAATGGTTTCCTATAATAATAATTAATTCAATTGTAAAGGCTCTATTCAAATGTCGTTTAAGGGAATGTAACAAAAGGTGATCCAGGTTCGATTTTATCGACGATTTGTTCCACATAATGACTGCCTGATAACGTTGATTCTTGAATTGGATACCCGACCAGACCACACTTTTATGTTACATATATTATTAATGCTTACAAATTTTCATTCAGTAATAAAGTAGGTATTCATTACAAGCTTTTGGCTTGAGAACCAGTTCTTTCTTTCTGTTTCTTTTCTCTTTCTGGGCCGGCAACGCATCAGTGATGCCTTTGCTGTTGCGGATGTCCATGGGCGACTTACCATCAGGTGGATCGTCAGCTCGTTTGCCGGCTATTTCCATAAAAAAAAAAACCTGTTATTATTACTTACCAAATAAAGTATATTGATGAGTTTCACGATTTTATCTATTCCCATAAACATCTCAAAAATATACAAAGGTCGCAAATCACTTTAACCGCCGCTTTCATTAAATTATAATTTTAAGCTTAGGTACTTAATCTGGCAAGATAAATTGCCTAAACGCCAGATGAATTTACTGAATATAAAATGAGCCAGACAATTGAGCCAAGATGATTTGTTTCTTACATTTACAGTACAAGTCAGAGATTTCGCTCCTAGTATTTTTTTACTATTATACTTTTTGGCCTTTATAACTTTAATCGAAACTTGGTACATTTATTACAGAAAGTGTCTTTCACTGACTGATATAAACGACTGTTGAAGACCTTCGCGTGTACAGAAAACAGTGTATACTCGTATAATCTACTGAAATGCTTATTGAAAGAAAACACACCATTAAATAAATTCACAATCAGTATTTTTATTAAATTTCACTGTTATAAGAATACGCACTGTATTGTTTTTGTTAATAAATATGTATTTTTATTGTTAAAAAATTTATTGGAAAAGAGATAATGTCGAAAAACTGGTGTTAGGCATTGAAGTATAATGTCATAGAACAGACATCTCGAACAAAATGTGTGTCCCGCCCGGGAGGTTCCATTTTCAAAATTGAGCCCCCGTTCTCCTTTCAAAATCGAACGAATCGATTGAAGATTGAAGCCACGTGGCGCCAATGCATTGGGACATACATGGTGTTCGCGGTGTCGGTTCTATACGCTAGTTATAATACTTCAATCCTTTTATTTCTTTAATCTGAGACTTCAATGTTATTAGGCGCCATTTTACCAAAACGCCAGCGCGAGCAGCAAAGATACGAGATGGCAAAATTGACATTTGGAAAAACACATCTTTTTTCATCTCTGCTAACACTATTCAGCAATATCCTACTGATATTGTAAATGTGAAAGTTTGTGAGTATTTTTGTGAGCTCTTTCACACAAAAACGATTGAATTTTCATGAAATTTATTACAAAGGTAGACTAGACTATGAGGTTCCCGGACTTTTTTTCTCATAGACCACTTTCAAAATTTAGCTGGTTCAGTATGACCCCTGCAGCTACATTTCTACCATATTTCCAAATTTAGACAAAAATGTTAAGATTACAACCAATATTACCACTATAGCGTTGCGGATGAGATTAAATTATACATAGAGATTAATAGTTTTCAAAAAAGTGAGAATTGGTTGGATAATTAATTAATTGATTTTTTTGTCACGCCAACATAGACCCCCGTTCGAGTCTCCTGAGGACCTCTGGTGGTCCACCTGGATCATTTTGGGAACTAAGGAGCTATTCTAGAAGACATAGGGTATTTATTATCTCGAACGAAAACGCGGGCAGAGCTACGGGCACAGTGCTAGTATAACCAGTGGAAGAGGAAGAAGCTCCCAACGATCTCTAATTTGTCATATAATATAATATGCATATTTAAAAGTTTATTAATCGGTAGCACTAATACATCTCCGTTATCTTAAATAATATAAATGGCGACATTCATAGCTGAATCCTGGCAATTCAAAGTTCCAAGTAAATAATAGTCGTTGGAAACCACATAAGTTTCCTCGAAATACCAACTAATAATTAAAGACCCATTGAAGAAAATAAGCCCCAAAGTATTTGAGACAATGGAACAAAACAGCCTTTTAACAAAAGGAATTAAGAATGTTGTTGCCATAGCGACTAGAAAAGGTAAACTATATTATTATGTAAAAAATCATTGTACTACACAAACATTAATACACACACACACAAGGAGACACTCATAAACACGAACACATACGCACACACTCACTCACACTCACATATACACACACACACACACGTGTGTACGCTGTACTCTGCACATAATATATGTATACACATACATGCAGCCTAAACTAAGCCCTACTGAAATTCCCTGTGTCGTGAATAGGTTACGCAATATTGGGTGTTCACCCTCACACAAACACACACACACACACACACACACACGCACGCACGCACACACACACACACACACACACACACACACACACACACAATCTCTATCTTGTAATATCCTATCTTGTTATCTTTCATGTTATAATTTTAAGTTTTAGTCCAATATATCTAGATGTACAAAATGGAAGAGCGGGACCCCCTAACACAGGCATTACTGATGCTTAAAAGGTGGGTCCCAACAACATGTAAAATATGTAACATTTATTGGACCAATAAATATTCTTTAATTCTTTAATGTATTATAAATATGTAGGTAACGTATGTATGTATACGTAGCAAAGAAAATATAAAAACAAAGATTTTCAAGTCCCTGAGGATGATAAAATAACAACTCCGTTGGGTTATTTCTCAAGACAATTTCAGTGATTTCAAAAGTTCCCTGAACTGCTTTAGTGAAAGGATGAAATCTTGTTTTTGAGCTGGCAAATAGGTTCACAGGGTCCGGTCTAGCGAAGGGAATTATAGTTATTTTTATTTCACGATCACGTCGTGAAATTATTTATTTTTGTCACTGTTATATCACCAGTGATAAATCACCCGACCGTTATATTTATTAGTGACAATTATTTCACATTTTGTTCCGTCTGTTACATGTCGCAGTGATAGTGATTTGTCACTTGATTCACTTATTCACAGTGTTGCCAGACATTGAATATTTCTTAAAAATTTCGATTAGGGGGCACTTCAATAACGTGTTAGAGCACAAAAATATTTTTTTTTTTGAATTATTGTCTGTCTGTTTGTCTGTCCGGGTATAACATGAAAACCCGTTAACAGATTTTGATGACAATTGGTAAAGTTGTTAAAGTCATATTTTAGGATACTTTTATCCTGGAACAGGAGATGTTCAAAAGTAGTCCTTTATTCCGAAGAAATTTGTACAGCCGTAATTAAAATTTCATTTGAAAGCATATTTTCTAATCTACTTGAAATTTTAAGACGTATATTATATTGATCCTCCATATTTTTGAAAATTGATGAAATATGTTCGTCATAATTTAAAGGCGGAAAGGAACGCATAGGTTTTTTCTTTCTAACAGTTACATACATCCCTTTCAGGAATTATGAACATATCTGAGGTCCACCTATTATATTATTATGTTTTCAATGCGTAACTGTTATATTTAACGTTGTAAATCGGTGTTGTAAATGTATTAAATAATAACATTAATTGTAAACCAAAATCATGAAAGTCATAAAACGAAACGACATAGATCCTAGTTTGATATTTAGTAAATGTCGCTGTAGTGTCAAATGTCAATCAATCAAATTGTCAAATGTCAATATTGGACAACTATTTTTTTAAATGTATTCAAAACCATGCATATATTACTCTATCTGGATCACTGACTTTGTAGAGGTAGCTGAAGATCGATAACGTTATAAACGAAGGACTATAATATTCGACCAATCACATGCTGGATTGAGGTTGTCCTTCACAATTGTAGGGTCCACACTTAGAAAAGCTGCGTCCTATATTGGTATGGTTCTTCTATTGGTAATGTATTGTATTGGTAATTTTTCTGGTGGTAAGAATAAATATTGAAATAATACATTTTATTAGAAATTATTCAAAATTACCGAATTTAATTTACAGTACAAAAATGGTCCTTCTGATATGACGTCATCGATCTTCAGGTACCTCTACAAAGTTACTTATCCAGTTAGAGTAATACATCCATGATCAAAACAAAATGTCAACGTTAAATCATCACTCAATGTCACTGTCAGTGTCAGGTTAGAGTTGCCAGAACTTAAAAGTGCTCAGTGTGGCAAGCTTTTTATCTATCTACGGAAATTCAAACACAAATAAAAAAGACGGGAGGATCCTTTTTTTATTTTCACAACCTTGTCACAATCGCAATAATTTTCACTTTCTCCAAATCCAAGTTTTGTTTTTGAAAAAAATTAAGACCCGCCCCATACATTTTTTTAACATCTTTAAAGTTTTCCATGGGAAACGGGATGAAAGTTTGTATGGAATACTTTTAAAATAAGGTAAAACATAATTTCCGTATGCGAAGCTGCTGGAAACAGCTAGTTATTATAATATAGTAATAAGCGAGTAAGCTATGAGATCTGTAACCTACTACAGAGCTTCTGTCCTATTCAAGAGAGGCTACTCTCATGTTTGCCACACTTGACTAGGGTATTTGATTCCTACATAATAAAGGTATTTAATAGTGGAAATATTTATGATTACATACATTACCAATGTATTACAAAAAATATTTTAGAACAGAGAAAATACACTGGTATCGTCCATGGATATATTACTAGAGTAACATATCCATGTTAGAGTAATATATCCATGGTATGGTCTAAGCAGGGAATAGACAATAAAGCAATACTAATAGTTCTTCACTATCTATGGTTCTTCAGCAATCATAAAGTAATGTTGTTTTGTGGAGGACATGGTACGAGAAATTGAACAATCATATTATAAGCTTAAAATAAGACGTCCGTAAATCATGATGCTTTTATAAGCGATGGTGGTACTGGTAGTCTATTATATTAATACGATTACGAGTGAAGTAAAATCTCACCGTATCACGACTATCACGAGTCACGACTTGATTCATGCATTATAAACAATTTCAACTTTCAAGTACCTACATAGTTCCATAAAAACCTTATCTTGTTTAAAATAAGATCTATTTTCATTTGAAGTTTTTGTAACGTAGCATTATTTACCTGAGCAAGTTAAAAAAATCAGACAAACTAAAGTCTAATGACGTTCAAAATAAGATGCAATTTCACTTAAACAAATTCTTTAAGCTGGTGGCACTGTGTCGCTCAAATCACAAATATTGCTTTCTCTCTTTCGCACGATGGAATTCTGTAAAATATAATGTAGCTTGGCCGGTGACTCGCGTGATATGGAGCCGTGAAGTTATATCACGCTCGTGATATGTAACAGGTCGTTCCATTTCATGTCACTCACGTGCCCCGTGAAATTTTTTTCACGAGTGATATAACTAGTGATACGTGAAATGTGCCATGCCTACCGGACCGGACTCCGGTCTGTCCACAGTAGTAACGTTATAGATTTATATGGAAACCAGCACCACTGGAATCCTTTTTCCACGTAAATAAAATTTGCGACCTAAATAATCTAACTGAACAGTATTTAGGATTTTATAGTGGGGGGTTTCGCCCCCCCAGGCTCCCATCTGATGGGGATCTACAGCCCCCTAGCTCGTACTTGGAGCTTGGTAAAATCTCGGTGTTCATCAATTTACTGCAACCTGTAATATCATAGTAAAACATGCAGATGTTTTGGTATTTGCTAAAATAATAGAATATCAGGAATATTAGCGATAAATATTTTAAAGCAAACACAATGGGTACAGATTTCAATACCAGAATGCACTAAAAGGAAAATAATTCAATTTCATTATTGCTCTATCAATTTAGTAAATTATAAATCCCACTAATCGGCTTTCATTTTAAAACGTTTTCATTTATAAATGTGTATTTATAAATATTCCAAACATAAATATGTCCATTTTGCAAATGGACATGACACGTTATTTTACTTCCTGAAGTATAATATATGTAACTAGTATATAAACTTATATGATAATTTTATTACAACCTAGCAACGTATGCCTACCCACCGAAAAATTAAAAAGCCTCGACGGAATACACAAAAACATGTCCTTTTTATTTCGGTTAAAAAAGTTAAAAGTTCCTTCCCAGTAATGAAACAAGCATTTCAATGGAGGATTACGATTAATTTCTTCGTGGATATAGAAATGAGAAGCGAAAGATAAGTAGGCTTTTGTCTCTGTGTCTCAAATGGAAATTGAGCTTAGAAATACCCAACTAGTCATAATCTTATGAGCTCCAGATTTAGCAACAATTTTTCTGATCGATTTTGATCGTTTCATAAATTTCAAGTTTAAGTTATTAATAATATAATTGAACATGTTTAGTTAAAACAATTTATTTAAAATATTCTCAAAAGGTTATTAAGGAAAGTACAACAAATTACCAATTTTAATATACTGTTTTATTATGGTAATATTTTAATATACTGTACAGAAACACGTTATGAGTAGGTATACAGATACCAACCTGTTCACAGGTACAGGTTGGTAAATGAATATTAAATGTGGCTGCTTATAATCAACGCTAGAGTATAACAGTAAAACACCGAGTCCCAAATTTTCATGATTTTATTGTATGATTTTGTAGTTTTAATAAATCTGTGCCAAATTACAGCTTTCTAACAAAGGGTCACTGCGCTGTAATGCAGAAGAAAGGACGAACTGACGACGAAATTAAAAATAAAGAACAACTTTTTCGAGTGCTATATGCTCAAGGATCATATTTCTATTCTCAAAGCGAGAACGGGTTGCTTAAATAAAATTACTATTAAGAACTCAATAGGATCGAAACTTTCTCGCATAACGAGACTCGTTGTCCACTGGAGTGGTCCTTTCATCCAGCGATACCGTCCGCAAATTAAATCTATGTCGGACTGCAATACTCGACCATAAACTCAAACCGCTGGATACAAAACTGAATACACAACGAATTTACGAGTATATTTTCAATGCAGTGTCGCGAACAATACTTTCTGCAAATAAATTGCTCGCCCCATGAAATTGTTTTCCGTATGCGAATGTGTATGTGTAATTGTGTGCTTTTAGATATACATTTGTATATACTGTGGCTACAGTGCGTGGCCTAGAGCATACTACCACCTCCAGTGCGGATTGATAAAGGGGTTGATGGCCAGGGCCGGCCCGTCCATATAGGCGAACTAGGCGACTGCCTAGGGCGCTGGGATTCGGGGGGCGCAAATCGGCGAGACCGAAATTAGGAAATTTTTATTTTTATATTTATTTTTATCGATGAAAGGTTTACACAGACAAAAATAATAAATAAAATGTTATATCTTTATAACGTGCATGACATGCAGAATAAAACGACCAAATCTGAAATATTTTTTAGTCTTAAAGGGTTTAGAACTTAATGCTACGGAATACATGGAAAATAGGTAACAAACTAGCGACTATTAAATAAGAGAATAATGCCGAAAGAATAATACCGAATAAAAATTATTTACATATGTGAAAATGTCTAAAGTAATTATTTTACTAGATATTAGGTTTTGCTTACTCTGTCTTGTGACCGTAGTTTTTCTAAATAAAGACAATATTTAGTAGTGAAATTCTAACTTCATCAAAGTGAGAAATACAGTAAGAAATAGCTGAAACAATAGATTCAGGGGAGATTGATTCTATTTTTGCCAAAATTGAAACAAGAAAAGTAAATTTTAGCAACTTTACGATCCTTGAAAATGTCTTCTTTTTAAGTTTTATCCTTTAATTCTGCAAAAAAGTTATACTTAAGTATGTAACAGCGAAAACCCATAGCTAGAATGTTTTCAAAAGTATTTCAATATTATATTTAACAAACATATTATATGTTCATGTATGCCACACATACCTTTGAAGACCTAGAATTTCCTTCGATTTAAAAGTGAATACATATTTATCTAATAATTAATATTTAAGTTAAAACTAGTTTTCACTAGATAAAACGCGTTTGACAAAATATCTTAATTAAAACTGTTGTGACTGAGAGCAGCTGTTGTCTCCGTATTCCGTGGAGAGCAGTCATATTATTAGGTATGCTCATGTATTAAGCCAAATAACACGTGTTTATCGAGAGATTATTTATTAATCTTTTAGTAATCTTCTATGGTTCTAAGAAATAACACGCAACCGGTGAAGGACATAATATATCGTACACCCATCAAATCGCATACAAGATAAGTATGTATAACCGTCAAATATGCAACTGCATCAGCCACAGAAAAAATTGAGTGTCCTTTGTGCCCCAAATTCACTTATTATTTCACATTTAAGATAGTTATTTTTTTAAGTATTTTTTTTATATGAAAGATGGAATCGAAGCATGATGATCCTTTACCAGCAGTGGCAATTTTTAGATGCTCTTTTTGAAGAAATTAACTAAACAACAGGCTTTTCAGAGGCTTGTGTACTGCAAGTCAGATATTTAATTTATTTCCTGATAAATATTGTTCAAATTTTTAAAAAGTAGAATTTTGTTCGAGTAGGTCGCCGGCCACACAGAACAGACGTAAGACATGGACCCGTCGCAGTCGCGGCGCCCGTTTAATCTACTTTCATACAAAATATATGCAGCCGTCGCGTCGTGACGTAAAACATACAGAAAAGACGGGACGCCGACACGACACTTACTCGTCGACGCCCTATTGGAAAACATACAGAAAGGACAAGACGCGGGCCTGCGTGGGCGCCAGCGGGGGAGCGGAAAGGTCGCGGAGAGCAGGTTCTCTTCTCACTAGTATCAAAATCTGAGGGTTGAATTGAATGCCGGGAAAAGCCCAGTATGCACCGACCGTCACGCCCGTTCCTTGTCTTTTCTATATGTTTTAAAAAGTCGTGACGGCGCCCTGTCTGCGACGGGTCCGAGCCCCGTCCTCGTCTTACGTCTTTTCTGTCTGGCCGGTCCCTAAAGTACGACGGATGACGGAGAGCTTCCAACAGTTCTAACCCCAGCTGTAGTAAAATGGAGGCCCATCTTTCCCATGGTGTCGCACACCACGCACTCGGTAGGAGCAGTTTCCGATGAACAGCCATCGACTACAGCCCGGAAAGATCGGTCGCTCAGGAAATATTCTACCTAGTGGATAAGGCCAGGGAATATGCCATAAACAGGAAGCTTGCTTAAAATACTAGCATGCCAGACCTTTGAGATGTCAAGGGAGATAGCAATCGCCTCCCCATTTTTGTCCAACGCCTGACCATAATTATGTGTACATACGCTAGAAGATTCTCCGTTGACCTGTTTCGGCAAAACCGAGTCAGTCGCTAAAGAAATCATTTTGCTGATATTAGATTCTAGGTACGCCATGAGGGGCCTACTCAATATGTGCCTTCTGCCTAAGGTTTTCGGACGAACACTGAGTCCATTTTGGGTTTCAAATCATCTGGAGTAATTTCAACGATCCTGTAGTCTATAACAATAACCTTGCCTACGAAGCAAGGGGTCTCATTTGATTCCCGGATGGGGCAGATATGTATTATGTGACAGATAAATATTTGTGTATGGGTCATGGGTTTGGCTGGCCCATATCTGATGATGATGAGTGATGTCTAATTTGTGTTGTCCATGTCACCCACAACACAGAAAATCCTAGTGCACATGTGTTTTTTTTTTTTAGATTAAAATTCCATAACGGAAGGGTCGGAAGGGGGCAATCCAATAATGGATTTTGCGTTTTTGTGTATGTTGTGTGCTGTTGCTGACACGGAGATGCTTATATTCCATACTAATTCCATATTTTTTAACAAATCTATGGAGACGAAAAAAGTATTTAAAATAAACTTAATTTGAAATTAGAATTGGTAGCCGAAAAAGTTTTATTGTATTTAAAATGGTTAGAATGAGAATTCCACAGATTTGTTCTAGTTCTAACATAGGCACGCAGTCATCACCACCTAGCCTTAACTAGTGAAAACATATTCTAGTTAAAAAACGGGTTTTTAACATGTTAGGTAAATTATCTTGTTTATTTAATATTTTTTGTTAAAAAATTACACACTTTATTTGTTTACTTTATTGTTTTGTTACAAAATTTTTCATAAGGGGCGCTGTTCTAGTTTTTCGCCTAGGGCGCCAGAAATGCTCGGGCCGGCACTGTTGATGGCCAAACTTTGTCATGCCGCCCGAAGGCTTCGACTACGCAATACAACCGGGTCCGATTTCACACATTTTTTACTATGTATATTAACTTAATATTTTAAACATAATTAATTTGTTTGTGTAAGAAGCTAATGAGTAAAATAACTAAGACACCTTATCAAAAGATTAAAGGCATCACTTAGATCAGACAGGTAGCCGACCACGAAAGCCAAAGACTTGCTTACTGGCCATCCAAGAATCAGTTGCAATAAAAAAATATACAATCCGATTATGGAAGAAAGCACTAGCCAGAGAGTTAAAAAACCGTACCACATTGCATGATTTTGTATGACGACGAATTGGTATGACTTTAAATTAAATGATACAGAAGCGATCTCCAATTGGACTCATTCGTTCAAGAAGGTGCACGAAATGCAACGAAGATTGGCTTGGACTCACAGACTTGAAAAAGAACCAGACATCACTGACATCATCATTGTCTTATCGAGAGAGACGCCGCCCACTTACCATGTGTGCGTAATTTTTAGTGCGGTCAGACCAATCCAACACGGTAATGGCGGCCGATTAATAACAGCATGGTGTCAATGTGTGCGTGTGATACTTGTAAGAATAGATGAGTTGGTACTACTATGGGTGCTTTCCTGAATTTGTTGCTGAAAATCCGTCTGGTTCTTTTTTAAGTCTGTGCTTGGACTTAAATATTTAAAATTAAGATAGCAATCCTTAAATACAGTATTGAAAACTATGTTAATTGTTAATACTATATCACTACAAAAGCCGTACATCGTAATATATTGCGACATTCAGTTTCAATATAATAGCAATCACTTACTGTCAACGCGTTCATGCAGAAAGCATTCAGTAATCAATCAATCGGCTCCAATTGATCTTCTCCTCACTGAATAATTCATTTAAATTCACCGATATTTTTAATTGAATGGCATTTCATATATTTTATTCCAATCAGCTTCCCATAATAGATTGCCGAACTATCGAAAACTTTTTACAGTCTTCGCTGTATGAACATAACAATAACAGAAGAAAAGTTTGGATTGATTTATTTGAACAATGTAACCTAAGCTACGGTGAACCTATGTCTAGTACCTGAACACTCAAAAAAATAATTCAGACGGTTTGTTTTGTATTTTGTTTATTTGTAGACCAATTTGTGCAAGTGTGTATGATTTGTGAAAATTAAACAAATATTAAGATACCTCAAGCAAAACACTACCAATATATTGGTCTGCATCTACACTGAACCGGAATATATATCTGTGAGAATTTTTACTTATTTACAATTAATATATACGTACTAACAATTTATGTACTTACAACATAAAGAAAAGTAACATAATGGTTTTAACCCTTAAGAAAAAGAGACCCAGCTTGGGCGCCAGTTTTATATTTATTTCTGGGTTGGGCGCCAGATTTTTTATTTATTTCTCTTTCTTAGTCAAAAAAGCGTCGGTGATGCCTTTGGTGATGCTGACGTCCATAGGGGGCGGTGGACACTTACCATCAGCAGGATCGTCAGCTGGTGAGATAAAAAACGTTGAATTATTATGACCTGACACTAATTAAACAAGTTAATACTTTAAAAACTAAATACACGTTAAGAAGTTCGCTGGTCTGGAGTCAAATCTAAATGTATCGGGTCATTCTTAGTACAAAAATGCATTGTCATCAGCCGGCCTATTATGAACTCTTAATTCCAACCATGTTCCAGTGTAAACGTCAAACTCATGTTACAAAAGCGGTCACGTACATTGAATTATAATGTCATAGAATAGACATCTCAAACAAAATGCGTGTCCCGCCCGGGAGGTTCGATTTTCAAAGTCGAGCCCCCGCTCTCCTTTCAAAATCGAACGAATCCATTGAACATTGAAGCCACGTGGCGCCAATGCATTGGGGCATACGTGGTGTTAGCGGTTTCTGTTCTATACGCTAGTAATAATACTTTAATGGTCACGTAATACTTTTTAGCCAATCATACGTCGTTCAAAACCCGACAAATTAATTGCCTGGAACATTAATGGTTTTCTAAAAGTTCATAATAGGCTCACAGAACTAACCCAATAGAAGTATGTCTAATAATTGAGCTTGCATCACTCAACATTAGAAACCGAATCGTACATTCGTTAGGCTATAAAGTTATCTAAAAGTTTATTTTAAACTCGTATCGTTAGCAACGTAAACTTTATTACGCAAGCTGCGGAACCTACATCTTGAGGAAGCCGCGTAATGAAGAAAGTTTGATACGTGTTCTGCGTAACGTAGATTTATATCTATACGTGATTCGTTCAAAGATGGTCCGATCGTTAATGTAACCCAGTTTACGACCGATCAATCCATCTATCAGTCTACTGCAGGACATTTTTTAATGATGCCACTTTTTTTATACTTTGAGCAGGCAAACGAGCAGACGGGTCACCTGATGGTAAGTGATCACAGCCGCCCATGGACATTAGCAACACCAGGGGCGTCACCAACGCGTTGCCGGCCAAGAAGATGACGATAGGCCCTTGAAGGACCCCATGTCATAGCTTAGAGGGAACACCGATGCAGGTAGACTCTGACCGTTTTGGTCAAATAACAACATTTTTTATTTTACTTAGAGTCAGTGGCATGCCTAGGCCGTTAGAACAAGGCAAGCCCAGTTGAGTCGTATCCAGGATCTCGGGATCTTTGGCCTGACAACACAGAACACTCCATTTCATACGTATAATATTTACCAACAAATAATATGAGTGTTAACAGCTGCACAGTGATGATAGTAATGCAATGATAGTAAGCTGGACTTTTCGGCTTGTATGGCTGTACCGCCTCTGCTTAGAGTTAGTTAATGCTTGACAACAATCCCATAAGATAAATAGCATAACAAAACTAATGCTAGTAAACAGTCTTGTGCTGCCAATAGCGATGTTGACACTAATTATAAATTAATACTTTGTCTAAAGTATTAGTGGTAATATAATTTAAAGGCGTAAAAAATGATTCTTTTATCGAAATCAATCACAATAAATTAAATATCATCAATTTAAAATGTTAAAAAATTTATGTCTGCAGTGGCGGCAACAAAACTGAAAACCTCAATCTACATATCTGGACATGAGAATCATTAGGTCGGATGTGCACATACGACAAAAATGACTTTTTAGTATACCGATATTAAGTTTTTGTTTCTCTTTCCAACGATCTGACCGTGGTATCTCTATCTCTTACCGTTGTAAAGATACACTCATGCATAATGTCGGTTATACAGACTTTTTCAAATACCCGAGAGCCATAAGCATTTATATTTACTTAAATCTTTATGCACCAAATTATTAATAGTTTTATGATCCGTATTTCAACTTAAGCTATTATGAATCAAAAATGTTTGGCCTAATACGCTGGTAGCATCAGCAGATATGCATTTATGCCTGTAAAGTTTACTTCAAATTGTAGTACGTATCTTCAAATATAGTATTATGCTTAAAAAATGTTGCTTATCGCTACAAAGGCATAAAGTCTGTTCTTAATATAGGATTTTATTGTTGTAATAACAATGTTTTGTATGAATATATTTCAGGCATAAAGTCTGATGTACAAAAAGAGTTTTCAGAGACATATCTGGACATGAGAAGCATTAGGTCGGATGTGTAAAATGCTAACTTTTCAGGAGAGCAAAAACAAAATTGACAAACATTTTTTCTTCAGCATTATTGAACTATAAGTATTTCAGTCAGTATTCTTTTTTTAATATTTTGTAGGCAATAGTACCTTTTAATTTTTATTACAAGTATCACCCTAACTGTTAAAATGAATTTAATACAATTTTTAATCTATAAAATTTTTGTACATCAGACTTTATGCCTGAAATATATTCATACAAAACATTGTTATTACAACAATAAAATCCTATATTAAGAACAGACTTTATGCCTTTGTAGCGATAAGCAACATTTTTTTAAGCATAATACTATATTTGAAGATACGTACTACAATTTGAAGTAAACTTTACAGGCATAAATGCATATCTGCTGATGCTACCAGCGTATTAGGCCAAACATTTTTGATTCATAATAGCTTAAGTTGAAATACGGATCATAAAACTATTAATAATTTGGTGCATAAAGATTTAAGTAAATATAAATGCTTATGGCTCTCGGGTATTTGAAAAAGTCTGTATAACCGACATTATGCATGAGTGTATCTTTACAACGGTAAGAGATAGAGATACCACGGTCAGATCGTTGGAAAGAGAAACAAAAACTTAATATCGGTATACTAAAAAGTCATTTTCGTCGTATGTGCACATCCGACCTAATGATTCTCATGTCCAGAACTGTTTTCTTATAATTTTTAAAAAAATTCAAAGGCCAGTGTACATGGACTGCATAATAATCGCCAAAGGCTTTGTGCGAGTGACATCCTTTGTGGAGGTGACAGGCTTCAAGAGAAACGCACAAATTGGCAGTTCGATTTTTACGGCGCCTCGGAAACTCTCATAATACGAAGCTGCTTTAAAAAATATTATCCCGGATACGGGTATAAATAAATAAATAAATAAATAACGCTTCACACTCATAGCCCCACACTAGGATTCCCTGTGTCGTGGGTGCCATGGACAACACACAAGACAAGGACATTCACACCCAGACCGAGAACAGAAATTCAAACTCATCATTCAAATTTCCGCCTCGCTGGGAATCGAACCCAGGACCCTTGGCGCGGCGATCCACCATAACCAAACCATTGCGCCACGCGGGTCGTATAGCTTCGCATTTATAAGTTACTAGCTGTGCTGCGCGGTTTCACCCGCGTTAATTTGTGGAAAAAACTACTTAAATATATGAATTATGATGTTATATAGCCTATAGCCATCCTCGATAAATGGACTATCAAACACAAAAATAATTTTTAAATTCGAACCATTAGTTCCTGAGATTAGCGCGTTCAACCAAACAAACTTTTTAGCTTTATAATATTAGTATAGATTAATAGAGTTAAAAATATTTTTCTATCTAACTTTCGGCGTTACGTTCTCAAATATTTTCATACTAACGCTATATTCACGGCTTTTCTCTTGTTTTCCGGGATAAAAGTACCCTATATCTTATTCCAGATTATTGTCCGCCTGTGTGCTTTTTATGAAAATCCAATCAGTAGTATTTGTGTGCAAGAGTTACAAACATAAGCTTTAACATTTATAATATTAGTAAGAAAGTACTTAATCTATACTAATATATAAAGAGGAAAGATTTGATTGTTTGTTTGCATTGAATAGGCTCCGAAACTACCGAACCGATTTGAAAAATTCTTTCACTGTTGGGAAGCTACACTATCCCCGGGTGACATAAGCTATAAATATTTTTTGTTTTTTTTTACTATTTTCCGCGAAGCGAAGCGAGGGCGATTTCCTAGTCTAACATAATCTAACTCCAGGAGTGGATAAACGAGAGCGACTTTACTTTCTCAAACATTTTCATATTGGCACGGCCTTTTATTCTGTAAAGACTTAATACAATATAGGTTACAGTGTACGTAAGTTATATTTAAGAAAACTTAGTTTCTTTCCCGACTGCCAGGAAGGGTTACTTCCAAACTCGTATCTTCTAAACCGTTTAACGTATAATTAAGATAACTTATAATTAAGATATCGTTAGATTCATCTTGATAACCTTGATCAGTCTTGATAAGTGTTCTTAGATAAGGGGCCGTCCATTAATCACGTGAGGCTTGAAAGGGGGGGAGGGGTTTGACAAAAATCACGAAAATATCACGAAGGGGGAGGGGGGGTGTAGTAAGATATCACGTGTATTTATTATTTCGTCAAACGCGCGATTTTTAAATAGAAAAGCAGCGTGTAGTGTGACTTTGACTTGCCGTTGCCAAGCAACGAACGAAGGCCTCACGCGCCGCCACCGACTACCGGCTCGGCATGTTTGGCATGTTTTGGATTAAAACAATGTCGAAAGTAGGTGATCTGTTTTTTGCAGAGTATAAGAAAGGAAAAATACACGTGATGTTGGGGGAGGGGGGGGGGGGTAGTCTTAAACCTCACTACATATCACCAAGGGGGAGGGGGGGGTTTCAACGATATCCCTCACTGTAGGGTACTCGACGAATAAAAACTTGACAAGTGCGAGTCAAACTCACACAAAGGGTTGAAAAGGTATTTACCGTTATTTTCCTTTTTTTATTTTTGCCGTTTTTTATGACCATATACTTCTTATAGGTTTTCCTGTAATATTTAAGTAAAGAATATTTCTCTATATATTTTTTAAAATTCTAGCGTAAGTAGTTTCAGACATAAGGGGTTAAATGGTCAATTTTTGGCTTTAATTTTCATTCTTTCGTGAATAATTTTAAAACTGTCCATTATAGCAAAAATATATTTGAGATCTTTACTACAAGCTCTTTCATTTAACATACCACACGATACGGTTTACGAAACTGTTTCATTTTGATTTTGTTAAGTTCTTTTTTAACCGACTTCAAAAAAAGGAGGTTCTCAATTCGACTGTTTTTTTTTTGTTTGTTATTGAAGAATGGGTCCCGACTGTTAATCCTTCTATGATGTAGTTGTTTAGTATTACTTTTAACAACATTGTGAACTACTGGGCTTGTTTTTTGTTTTTAGTGTTTTTTAATATGTTTTTTTGAAATCACTAATTTATTTTAGACATCAATATGAGAATACCTGATTAAGAAAACTCATAAAAAGTAATGATCTAAATCTAATATTAAATTTAAAATCTTATTTCAAATATAAGAATAGGTACACTTAATAAATACTGATGATAAATTTATAATCAGTCGAGACAAAATGAAATCGTATCGCAACACGTTTTCATTTCCTAAAAAATAAACACAGATATTAAGGGATTCAGAAAATACACTCGCATAATGGAAATTTTAACCTTTGATCCCAGGAAGCGTCACCAGGATTCAGTCCTTGCTGACCTACATTTCCATTTATCGCCAAAAAGCATTAAGGATTTTATATCAATAGACGAGAAATGGGTCCACCTGATTATTACTACCACTCATAGAAATGCATTACCTGAAAGGCGTATCTAAGGCATAGCTGACTAAAGATGTGCTCATCACGAAGTTAAATTAAGATTATAGTTACATGTCAGTTAAATTTAAATTTAACCTATTTAAAATACGAAACTGGGTTGCATAAGTCACGGTTAGGTTAAGTTTCGACTAAAGTTTATTTGTTTATTAAATTTTGACTAAAGCTTATTAGTCAAAACTAACCCAGTTTCGTATGTTTCGACCGTTAAATTTAACTTTAACCGAATCTAACTATAACCTTTTTTTTTTCGGGGGGAAATCCTCATGGACTACCTCCGCCTGGGGTAAGGCGGAGGGGTGTGCCGGACTCTTACCGGCTAAAACCACCCCGGTGTCTCCTCGCACGTGCGCGCGGGGCCGCGGGAATCCACATTCTTCCGCAGCCCCACCCTAGTGAAAGAAAGAAAGAAAGAAAGAAAGATTTGAAACAAAGAAACAGTGGTAATTAACTAATGCTAAAGACGAACATAATTCACCATTTTACGTCATGAAAAGGATAAAGCAGGCAGGCTAAAAATCATACCAGATTCCGTCATGCTGCAAGATTCCAAGAACCGTCAGATTGCCATTAGGTTACGATTTGGAAAACTGGGGCTTAAATTTTGATAATCAGCAGTGTAGATTGGCTTGGATCCTAGGGTATAGATTAATCCAAGTTCTTACGATGTAGGTAGAACGTACCTATGTCTTCGTCATCTACATTCATCTTTCTCAATGTACCATTTGCTGAATGCTTAACACAGATGATTTTGAGCCATACTAACCAACCATACATACATACATACTTCATGCCAACCGCATTTTCTCATGAACAAGCCATAATGCCTATTCCCTCTGGAGTTACAGAGAATTTTGTACCATCCTATTATTATTATAAATTCGACGATAATCGCGCACGATGGAAAAATTCTTTACATTCCAGTCCAAAATATATTTGCGTCAAAACAAAAACTTAATCCATTAATGAAATGGATAAATTACTAATTAAATTTTCCGTCTTTCCAATCATATTATTAACTAAAATTCAAAGTAATACGACTTATGCTTTTTTCCACTGAGGGTGCGACATAATATTGTTAAAATATTTCTGTCCTAACACTTATTATCATAAAAGTAACTACACTATTTTCACGGCAGATTTCATACACACGGTTCATTCGAATGAAAACACGATAAAAGCGTGTTTTTAACACGAACATTTCTTTCACTACCACTCACTGTTGAGCCTTAGGCTCTAACCTCATGGCAAAGTGGACAGATTTTAAGAGTTCTCGGAAGCCACACTTTAGGTATCGCATAGAAGAGCGATGATTGTATCTTATAGATCTACATTCTTCATCGTTACAGAGCTTTCCTGTTTGCGCTGCATGAATTTCCATTTTTATGGATAAGAATCTCACATTAATTCACATTGACACTATCATGATTGGGGAGGGGGGTATTTTTTATACATATTATTTACTGACAACCGACTAGCGTATGACCCACCTCATGGTAAATGACGATATATTCTGACCTGACTCGTTTTCAGGGATTGGTCGCAATGGAGTAATCCCATATAAACACCGATGTGATAACCCTTAATAATGTATAGAACTTAGGAAAACTTACTTTAATCCTCCGAGAAGATTGATATGTTATGTTTCAACAAACTCAAATTAGTGTGTTATGTTTCTACAAAACGCGCAACTATTCATTTACGTATGATTAATCGTCTGAATCTAAATATTGTCACGATATAAAAATACTGAATTCTTACTGAATTGAATAAATATCCTAAACGAGACAAACGCACGAATCTGGCAATCTATTTCTAAGCACAACTCATGACAATCATCGATCCAACGTTGCTCCCTGATTAAAAAAATAACAGCATCTGCTTTATCCTTACAAAGAAAATTGTATTCAACCTTCACACCCAACCTTCTAAATTACATATTTTACGGCAAGGTCCTCATTCTTCATAATTAACTTGTACTTTTTATATTTATATTTTCAGTTGGATTGTAATCTAGACTTTCAGACAAACAAAGAAAATAAAAATATTTATCCGAGCGGCAAAATTAATACTAACATTGAATGGGACAATTATAAAGCTATTAGCTTAATACTTAGGTTTTACTGAGAGGCTTTTGCCTTGTTTTTGCCATCCAGCCATCCAGCCATCCATCCATCAGCCCTTGGAGGTCCACTGCTGGACATAGGCCTCCCCTAATATTACTATATAATATAATATAATATAATATAATATAATATATATAATATATAACACTGAAAACTATCAACATAAAAAGGGTCCATCCGTCCATCCATAAGAACCTGGAGTTCCAGGGCTAGACATAGGCGTTCCCCTAATTTTCGCCACTCTGACCGGTCCTGCCCTCTGTCTTCTTAAGATCATCATTCCACCTGGTCGGTGGGCGTCCTATACTCCTTTTTCCGAGAGGTGGGAGTTATTCGAGGACCTTTCTACCCTAAAAAAAGGTAAGCCCGACAAATGATTCACAAAGACGCATTTATTTCCCTTAATATCTCGTTTAATTTCCCGTTTTCCGGCTTAAAACTTCTGCCATATATTACTAAAACTTTGTCCGCTTGCACACTACTGTAGTTCAGTATTTGTAGTGAACGGTAAATCAAAGCTTTTAACACGTCGTCTTTTACTGCTCTAACTTTAACTTTACATTACCTCACCAATGTACCTTCGTTAAAATGTATAGTATGTTTTACACTACTCAGATAGCACGTCGACTTGCGGGAAATCTTTCTTTGATTTTAAATTTCTACGACAAATATAAATGGAACATGTTTATGACAATAATATTTTTGAAGTTTACGACAATATTGATGCAATCTTATATCCACATAATAGGGATGTTGATAGCAGGGTCATGGTCAAAAAGATATTCATGAAGTCCTCTTTGACTCCTTAGCAACACGCAAGGAACAATAGGGGTAGGAATAGACTAATGTCTGCTAGTTACCTTTAATATCCGTGGGCAAAGTTAACGCAATGGAAGTTAATGGGATGTTACATAATAGAAGTTACACAGTACATACGTCCACGAAGAATAAGGATGACGTCCCTTCATGGTTACCCATTAGGCTAACGTTGTAAGTACAACCGCTCGCCAAAAGTTAGTAGCGCGTTCACGATTCACCCTACAGTAAGTATTGAGGTACTTAGTTAGTTTAACGGTGCCCAGTGGCTTAGATTAATTATTCTTCTTTTTAGAACTCTGCCTCGTCTTCCTTGTAATCATTGACATTTAATTTAATAATACATTCTATTCATTTTTAATCAGTTGCGTTTGCATTCGCCCTGCCCATGGATATAATATTACTCTAACTGGATACCTTACTTTGTATAGGTACTTGGTACTTTCTAAGGTAGTCTGGACACCCACAATTATGAAGGACAACCTCAATCCGGTCTGTGATTGGTCGAATAGTAATTCCGTTGTGACGTCATCCGTCTTTAGGTAACTCTGCGAAGTTATGTATCCAGTTAGAGTAATATATCCATGGTCCTGCCTCACCGAAATCAATCATCGAGGGTTTCCTTGCTTATTATTTATTAGAAATCCCTTCCACAAGAAAATTGCGTAACCTAAAATTATAATTTACCTGCCTGTAAACGTGTAACGGTAAGTGCCGTATCGTAAATTCGCCGACTCATGTTGAATGATGCGTCGTAAAATGGCCATGCCATCAGCCCGACCTCTTTACTACCCTAACTTTGCAGTCGTGCATTACCTGGCAACATTTTAAGATCAGCGTTGTTGTTTCAATGTATGTTTAGTTTGAGGTATTTGGATTAACTGTATGGCTTGGCTAGGAATATGATGACTTGGCTAGTTATATCATGACTTGGCTAGCTAGCTTGAATACGGCCGTATCTCATGTAGTATATCTGTCTACTGTCATCCTATCGCTGCCGCGCCTACGCTACGCGGACCGATGCGAGGGTTCTGCGGGTCTCAAGGCGAACCTTTTTACCCGGGCTTAAACTCGGGAGAACTAGGGTCTCCTGGTAAAGGTCGAGCCCCGCTGTCGAGCGGCAGATCCTATCATGTCCGTAAGCAAAGCAGTACGCAGTCAGACGCATCTGTCTGTGTCAATTACAAAGTTGTTATTACAAATGTTACAAATTACAAATTACAGTTGTTGTTTTTGTATAAATGAATGAGTATATATGAACTATCGAGTGAAAAAACTGTACCTCGGTTTTTTTATTTGTGAATTTAATTATGTTTTAGTAATGAAAAACAATATAAAAAGAAACTACATATACCTAATACGCAGTACGTACCTACCTACTACCTACCTGTTTTATAATAATCCTTACTTAACCAGCTCGTGGTGAATTTTATCGAATCTGCTTTTTTATCCGACTGCCAAGAAGGATTATGTTTTTCGCGCGTATCTTGTATGTAATATGCAGCATGTAATATTCTTTATTACCTCATATCTTCCAAACTGCTGAACGGATTTATATAATTAAGATACCGTTAAGGATTCGTCTTGATAACCCAATGGTTCTTAGATAAGTGAAATAACAAAATATGGTGGCTGTGAGTTGCCATTGTTTGAAGTAACAAAAAATAAAAATAAATAGAATAATGTAATATGGGTATCAACAAAGATGTTCAATAAATACAGATACGTTATGCCCTTACAAATCGCCCGAAAAATCTGTTCCGACCGAGCTACAACACACACATGTTTATCTTTTGTTTCCCTACACCAATCACTAGTACATTGGCAAATTATGTAAAAAGGATGGCATTACTAAAACCATAATAGTGAAAAAGACAGCTAGTGTTTGTCGCTCGCGTCAATCTATATACGCTACGGTCTTTATTGCTCTCGCGTCAAAACTAGATCGCTATCTCTTTCTTCATCTGAATATGGCGTCTTTGCATGATTATTAGATTGTTTAGAAAAATAATTGAAATATACTAAATAATCTAAGTATCTTAGCGTACTCACGCATGGTATGAGATTCCTTGTGTTTTGTTGACCTTGGAGTCATAATTGGTGCACTTTCTAAACACACACGATGGCATTTTGTTATATTTTCATAACTACGTATTAACCTACGATGCGCCACGCTCGTGATTGCGCTCGATGCAGACTAATCACAAAAGTTCCCAATTGGGAACTTTTTCAATCATCACAACGCGCGCACTTATGACCTATCTGCCTCTTTTTAATATATAATATCATTGGGTATCAAATTAAAGAGCTCGTCATAAGGATTTCAAAAAGGTACCTATATCATGATCATTGAAGTACTATTACTTCGTATAGAACAGACACCCCGAACATTGAGTCGGGTGCATTCATTGTGGCCAGGGTGGCTCACTTCATTCACTCACTTGCTTGTCACTCACCTGCGTTCATTGCGGCCGCATGCCAAAATTGTTTAGTAACAAACTGAAAAAATGCCGTCTTGCGTGATGAGAACCTGTCACAATTGCACGTAAAAAAATACAAAAAAGAAAATGGTATTACTTATCATCAGTAAGAAAACAAAATATTAACTTAAATCAACTAAAACGAATTTATTTCAATTATTGTGGAATGTTCCCGCCATTTTTGAATGGAATGCAAATAAATTGACTTGAATCAATTCAAGTCAGTTCAGGTCAGTCAATTGAGTTGAATTGAAAAAATCATGAGTCGGGCTTACACACATGGCAAGCCGTAAGCGTGTTAATGGACAAATAAATAAGCCCGATAAGAATGACTATAGTACCTACTCTTTGGTAAATAATAAATTATGTGTATTACATTACTCAGTGAATTCAATTAAACATTAAATCAAACATTTGGAAGAGCTAAAGATTTAGAGTCGTTGACTGTTTGTCGTGGTTCGGCAAGTGTCTTATACAAAGTTACTCTATGGCAAGTGTGTAAATCGCCTTCTAGAGTTTGAAAAAAGAACGGTCATCGCGGTTTCGGGACACACATTTTGTTCGAGATGTCTGTTCTATGTCATTATACTTCAATGATCATGATAGCTTTTTTGAGACCAGGCGGTTTTTTTTATTTATTACCATAGCAAGAAAAGTTTAATGCCTACTTAAGTCCCAAATACGAACAAAGATAAACAACAGAAGGTACAAATATTGGTAACAACGCTTTCAATATTAATATTTGTATTTTCTGTATTAATTGGCTGCAAACAGGCTCGCTACGTAAAAACATCGTGTTATTTTATCAAGTTCGAAAACAGAATCATAGGGCTGTCAGTTTGTTTAATCTTATGTTGGGTTATTTTCCGTGGTCAAAACAATGATATTATAATGCGTCGGCGTTCCCGCCTGCCTATGATGTGGATGTCTTCAAGAAAAGAGTGAATAAATAGGCTTTTACTAAGTTAATGTGCTCACCACCTTGGACCACATCTCCACTTACCATCAGGTGGGATTGTGGTCAAGCATTAACTTATTTGTGTAAAAAAAAAATGTGGGTCAAAACAGAACCCTTATAATTTCGTCATATTCGCAACATACCTCAGAGACTCCTAAGCTGCTAGAAAGCTTTAAAAATGAACCTATTACTTTAAATTCATTTTAATAGAATAATATCATTAATTGAACCACTAAAATGTTCGAATTTGGTACTAAGCTTACTTAACAAAATATTTAGACGTTCTAATACTGTTATTAATTAAGGTATTTAATAGTAAGTATTAAAGTGTTTCAATACAAAAGATGTTCAACGAAAAATTTAACACTAAAGCCTTAATATATTTTTTGTAACAGACTTCAAAAAGGGTTGTCTATTCTATTCATTCAGAACGCCATTATTCGAAAGGGATTATTAATTAATTATTAATTTTATTATTCCATTATTCATGATTCCAGATTGGTCCCGTATTTTTAATTTTTTCTGATGATGAGATATATGAGGAATTAAGGGAACTTCTCTAATATTATAGGTATACTTAGTGGCGATTTAGGTATTTGTTTTTCAAAGGCTATTAATTTTTTGCTTTTAATTCTAAAAGCAAATAATTTCCTTGTAACTGAATCAATAATGTTTTTATTCCTTTTAATTTAATAACAAATAAACTGGATAATATTATTATAAGTAAGATAATTCAAAGTGTGACAACCCTAATACACGAAGAGAGTATGGCTTGAGGCTCTCCAGCAGACAAAGTCTCGGAGCTTCTCCAACATAGCGTATTATTTTCAAACTTTGATAATTAAAAAATAAGGATTTAAAAAGTGTTCCTACATCCATTATAATAAACTTAAAATGTAATATTACCATTATCAACCATCCCTATTTTATTTTATTTACAGTGCAAGCTACCCTTCCCTATCATCATACCAATATAAGAAGCACAATTATGATCCACTTGGTTTTTTTTCCGAATGGACATTTGATGTTGTCTCTGGCCTTTACAGCTTCAAGCAGACAGACTTGAAGGTACCATCAAGGTGGGACTACTAACGCTAGACATCAGACACACCAAAGACAACCTAGGGAAAGGAATCATAATTGTAATGGCAACCTATTGGCTCGCGCATTTTGACATTCGCTCGGTAATAGCTAAAGTTAAAGTTAGCTGCGGTTAAAATGTACGAACAACCCACCCTTAGGTATAAATGTCATAAGGATCAGGCTCATACATAGATATTACGTAAGAACAGTGCTGGATTTAGGCCTAGGCCCGTGAGGCCCGGGCCTAGGGGCGCCATGATTTTCGGGGCGGCAAAATTTTCAGAACCCTAAAAACTTACGAGCGGTAAAATATCAGAATTATTTGTATTAAAAATATTTTTGTGGATTATTGTCACTTCATATTAATAAAAATTTATAAATTATTTTAAATGTTGAGTTTACCTTTTTATTTGTCGGTGCAATTTGATTTCTTTTTAATCTATATTACTTTGAAAACAATAATATTATTTTATAGTGGATGCAAATTATTAATTTTTATAGTGGCCACCGAGATATTATAATTTAAATTTTTTCAATTTAAGAGGTGATTTTGAGGGGTCGGATTGCATTGGGGTTTTAACTTTTTTCGATTTTTTTTCTTTATTTCCTCGGGTTAATCCCAAATTTTAACATTTGGGGTATTTTTTTTTTCGATAATATGGCAGACCCCGTGGCGGACATTTTATAAAATGTACGAAAAATTACATTTTTTGAAGGAATTTTTTAGGTTGGCAACATTTGAGGGGATTACTTTGTATGGGACGGTTGTGGTGCTTGGTCTGAAGTGTTGGCAGGTTACGTTGATTTTGTTTTTCATTCACAATTTCTTTGAAATTTCTATTCAAAAATATAAAAAGTAGGAGAAACATTTTTGATAAAAAAATCTCCGCGCGGACGAAGTGAAACTTCGTAATGTGGAAATGAAGATAGGGAGGGGTAAAAATTGATTTTTAGTATACTCATATTGTTTCTTTAAGACAAACTTTATTAACATTGCTTACAATTCACTACTCGTTGCTAACTCTCGCGCTGGCTTGTAACAGGTATACTACGCGCATGAGTTCGAGTGCCCCGCATTCACTCTCGCTCTGTCTCTTTTTATTCCCCCTCCCTAGGAGCATTGAACGTTTAAAGCAACAGTGCTTTCATACCCGCTCCATGGGTACGTACAATGGCCCAACTTAGAGGCTAAGTACGGAAACTGGAGCCCATCACCATAACCCCCTCCATGGTAGCTTTAAACGTTTAACGCAACCTTGTTGGAAGTTTCACTTCAAAAATGCACTAAAAAATGTTTCGTGGGTCCTAATGACATTTGACCATTTTCAACAAATTTTTCTGGCAATATTTGGCTGCTGGATTTTTTTTTTTTGGTTTTTTCACATTTCGTGTTGCCCAGCCAAAGCTATTGCTGGGAGCATTAATGGTGCATTAGAAAGTTGTTTGACTGTACATGGTGGTTATGGGAAAAATATGAACTTCCAAAAATTCAGGATGGCGGCCACTCTGCGATTGTCATATTTTTTTATTCTTTAATTTTAGTTGAATATCACGATAAAATCAAAAAAAAAATTGATAAAACAAGATGGCTGCCAAGATTTTTAAATTTTCGAGGTGACTGCTGGATCTTATTGCGGTGGTTTTTAACGTTTTTGCGATTTTTTCTTTATTGGCTTGGGTCGATCCTCAATTTTGCCGTTTAGGGTATATTTTTTTTTCGACAAGGTGGCTGACGCCATGGCGGCCATTTTGTGAAATGTATGAAAATTGGCATTTTTTGAGTAAATTTTTGTGTTGTTTTGTTGGCGTCATTTGAGCGGTTCCTTTTGTTTCGGCGGTATGTGTAATTTTATTTACAGCATTGTCAGGTTTGGTTTTTTTCTTTGTTCATACAATTTTTTAGACTTTCTATTCAAAAAGTAGAAGTAGAAGCAGTATGTAAAAAGTAGAAGGAAAATTAATTTTTAATAAAATTTTATAAAATTTTTCGTGGTTTTCGTAATGACATTTGAACATTTTCATCTAAATCACCTGGCAACACTGGGAGCCAGAAATTATTTAACTTTTCGAGAAGTTGAGCAAAATCTATAGATCAGGGATACGAAAATGTATGAAAGATATTTCTGCATTAAAATAGTCATTTTCAATAACTATAAAATTTCAGCGTTGCCATTGCTATACAAAAAAAATAAAATTTTTCATAAATATTATTTTTTGATCAAATATTTCCTCATTATATAATGTATAGGACGTTTGTAGGTACTGATAATTTGTGAAGTTTGAAAAATTGTGTTGATGGCAACACATTTTTGTATGGCAAATATGGATTTGCCATACAAAAAATAATAATTTTCATACAAATGTATTCGTTTCTAGAATTTTGAGGCTGTTGTGGCTTGTGTCCTTTTGGTGTCTTCATAATGTATGAGGTGTTTGTTGGAACTGATAGTTTGTTAATGATGGTGAAATGAGTGTTTTCATACGAAAAATAATATTTTTCATACAAATGTT
This sequence comes from Thymelicus lineola, assembly GCA_963932265.1. Classification (NCBI taxonomy): domain Eukaryota; kingdom Metazoa; phylum Arthropoda; class Insecta; order Lepidoptera; family Hesperiidae; genus Thymelicus; species Thymelicus lineola. The sequence goes on along the minus strand of OZ010703.1, from coordinate 5,956,562 downwards.
TTTTTGCATGTTGTATTTCAGGCCGTGTTGTCTCCTTTTGACGTCAGTTCAATTTAAGCGGCGTTTCTTGGTACTAACTACACATTGGAGGAAAAATTTATCAGTGTTTCCATATAAAAATATTAATTTTCATATCTTTGGTTTTATCTTCAATTTTAAGTTTAAATATGTATTTTGTGTCGAATATTTCAAACTGTAGACCAGGGTAGAAGCCTTTAAAAATAATGAAAAGTGAAAAAAAATTATAATAGAATGAAACCTATTGCAAAAGGAAGAGAATATAACAAAAAATAAAGGAAAAATAATTTACGGGCGATCTGAGGTCGGGAAGTGGGGGGGAGGGGGGGTTTAAGGGTAAAAAACGGTTTATCTCAATTTCCAGCAAAACTATAAGTCCTATGGAAAAAAGTTAAATGGCAAAGTTATAGGTAATAAAAAGGTCTACAATTTTTGTATTTACACTTTTTTCACATAACCTCAAAATTTATGTGAAAAATTCAAAAAACCAAGTTTTTGGTTTTTTATTTTTATCTTTTACAAAAAAATTTTTTTTTTAACGAAATTTTGTGAAAACTTACCTTTCTATGTCGCAAACATACTGTAATTTTTTTGATTTAAAATATTTATTTTTTCACCTTATTTTGACTTAATATCGAAAAATCACCCTAATTTTCAATCGAAAATTCACCTGTCAAAATATCCGCTTTTTTAAAAAAATCTGTGAGCTTTTTATTTGCTAAAATCTCTACTTTCTGATGGTATAAAAAAGATATACACTACTATGGTAAATTTTCTCAGAAAATGCAATGAAACGACAACTATTTTTGCATGTTTCTTGCAATCTTTATGGATTTGTAATTTTTTTGCTTATTAATTTATTAATTTAACATGGATTTTGACGTTTTTCGATTAATTAAAGTGTAAATTTTAATAAATGGCTCAAAATTTTACATAAATATTAAAAATATATATTTAAAAACTCGAACTCGAATAATTTTTGTGAAAATAGTTGTCGTTTCATTGCATTTTCTGAGAAAATTTAACATGGCAGTGTATATTTTTTTATATACCATCAGAAAGTAGAGATTTTAGCAAATAAAAAGCTCACAGATTTTTTTAAAAAAGCGGATATTTTGACAGGTGAATTTTCGATTGAAAATTAGGGTGATTTTTCGATATTAAGTCAAAATAAGGTGAAAAAATAAATATTTTAAATCAAAAAAATTACAGTATGTTTGGGACATAGAAAGGTAAGTTTTCACAAAATTTCGTTAAAAAAAAAATTTTTTTGTAAAAGATAAAAATAAAAAACCAAAAACTTGGTTTTTTGAATTTTTCACATAAATTTTGAGGTTATGTGAAAAAAGTGTAAATACAAAAATTGTAGACCTTTTTATTACCTATAACTTTGCCATTTAACTTTTTTCCATAGGACTTATAGTTTTGCTGGAAATTGAGATAAACCGTTTTTTACCCTTAAACCCCCCCTCCCCCCCACTTCCCGACCTCAGATCGCCCGTAAATTATTTTTCCTTTATTTTTTGTTATATTCTCTTCCTTTTGCAATAGGTTTCATCCTATTATAATTTTTTTTGTTTTCAAAAATTATCGACCCTGGACTACTGTTCCCATTGAATGGAATTACAATGTAAGAGACGTTTGTTAGTATTAACGGTTATTAAAATATATCAATAAAAAAAAATCAGTGTTGCCCTACAAAAAATAAACAAATCAAAAGTACCTTGAAGCCGAATATATCGCAAACAGACCCCTGAATCGAAAAATAAATTTCACAGATCAATGATATTTTTGAAAGAACTAAGTTATTTATATATTTATTCTGCAGTTCGCGCCCAACGAAAACCTAGTGCAGTATATTCAAATCAATAATTTTAATTTAAAACTATAAACGATTATAATATATACTAATAAAACGTTGTATTTAAATTAGCAAAATTTGATACATAATAATTTAAATTTTAAAAAATTGCATGTTTCTTTTCGATAGTCACCTCCTCATAGAGCAAAAAGGGCGGCATATCATACGGGGCCTAGGGCGACATCAAACATAAATCCGCCACTGCGTAAGAAAACTCTTCAATGAGTATTATTTGCAAAAGTAATGATGTTTGAGATGTGACAAAGGAACTGAAGTCCTCACGAACGTTATTGGGTACCTATTTCTGATCAGCCAATACGTGATCTCATTACTGCATCATACATGCGTAGCTTAACAAACATAATATAGGCAAGTTCGGCACCGTTTTTTTTATATATAAGTACATATCATATAAGTTAATGCTTTACTACAATCTACTTACTACTACTGTACTTACTTGACGACCCCTCTGGTGTAATCGTTACCATGCCGGACCGCCGGGCCAAGAGTGCTGGGTTCGAGTCCCAGCGAGGCGGAAATTTGATTGATGAGTTTGCATTTCTGTTTTCGGTCTGGGTGTGTGTTCTTGTCTTGTGTGTTGTATATGGCACCCACGACACAGGGATTCCTAATATGGAACTATGAGTGTGTAACGTTATTTATTAAACCCAATAATACCATTATACTGAGCACAGGTCTCACTTCGAGAATACCTAAAGCATACTCCACTACGCTGCTCCAGTGCTGATTAGTGGAGGAGATAGTGGCCAACCCATGTCAATTCGATGGCTCCTAAGTATACTGAGTCAACTGTACTTCTAATAACTTTACAGGAAGTCGATAAGAAGAGTGTATTATAATATAATAAATAAATAAATTAACTATGTACTTGAACCAGTGTACATTGCCATTTGTTTTTTCGTTATTTATAGGGATATGATTTTTTTTAACACAGGTAGATAGGAAATTAAGTAAATGTTACTAATATCCTAAAAAGTTAAATTGTCGAAATTTGTTAGTTGACTCAGTATACTTAGGAGCCATCGAAATGTTTTCATGCAGCCCATGTCATTTTTTACCACTACCGGTATTACTGATTTCCATGAGCAACCAACACCATCATTGCCACTTACAATCCGATGGATTGTCTGCTTATTTGTCGGCTTTTATATATTACAAAAGAACACGTCCCAATGTAGTTGCGGTATTTTTTCGGCTGCCAACCCCATATATTATACCAATATTACTCTCCTTACTCGTAGGAAGGAGGTTAAACCGAACAATTCTATGAATACTTTAAACAAACCGGCCAACTTTGAATCGGATTCGGGATTTCGTACTTCAACATTCAGGAATATTTTCGTGTGGAATTTGATTTAACTATATCATTTTTGTGTGAAAACTCTGTATAGTCAAGATAGTTAATTCAAGTTAAAATCAGCACTAGTTTATTTATAGTTTACATCCTTCAAACCAAATTCTAACAAATTGTTTAGAGAAAACTGGTTTTTTAGTGTCACCCATGGACATCGGCAACACCAAAGGCATCACTTATGCGTTGCCGGCCAAGAAAGAAAAAAAGATAATTAGGTACTGCAAAAACCTTTCCTATGAGTAACTTTGACGAAAGTCCGGCTTAATGTTTCTTCTTTCGACATTTATTTTCGATAAAGAGGCTTTCCAGAATAGTGGTAAAAAAAAACTAGGCGCAATGAGTAACAATGTTGATAAAATACATACATGTTACCATTTTGAATTTTCATGTAAACATGTAAACTATACACTTGATTATTATGAGCATGTAAGCGTATATAATTAGACAACAGACATAACTTTAAAACTAACCAAACACACGCTCCAAATTAAGGTCGTAAGCTCGTACCACATGACGGGCTTTTAGGGCACCTAACCGCACGGATTTGCGTCGCCAAGGCTGTCAGCTAACCGCTAAAATGAACGCCCCCCCCCCCCCCCCACTCTCCCCAATAGCCCGAGCCCAGCCTAATCCGGCTAAATTAAAGCAACTCCTTTTTCATGTAATTCAAGCTCTACATTTTGCTTGGCTATTTTTATTACAAACCTTTTAGAAAAGTAACATAGGTTTTATATCAGCCTAACAGTAAGTCTGTAGAAGACAATTATTATACAAATATAATATAGCTACAACTTTCTAGCTATAAAGGTCTCGGCCGTCTCTGCGCTATGCCTCGGAAAGTCGAACAGGCGGACGGACAGACATAACGAAACTATAAGCATTCCGATTTTACTTTGGAACCCTAAAAAGTAATATGTAAGTAGTAGTAAGTACCGAGTACAATCTACAGAATGTTTTTTCTCTCAAGTTTATTTTAAAACAGTAAGAAGATTTAGACATTATTACATAATATTTTGCAAGTAAACCTGCCGAGTTGAATAAACTGGCCAAGTAGAAAAAATGGTCTCGCAGCAAAGGCAAGTATTTTTCTCTATCAGTGTTGCCAACTCGGTATCAGGTTTTCGGGCTAAACAGAGTTTTAAAAAGGGCTAGATTCGTCCAATACATTGAAAATAGGGGATAATTATTACTTAGTTAATAGAGGTGAGGGCGAAAAAAAAGGTTGTAAGACGCTCTACAAGTACGATAATGGTCATTTTTCGATATCTTTCACTACCTAACGGTTTTTTCGATCGATTGCATCAAAAAGTTCGTGGAAAGCCTGAATTTATCCCTTTTTTCAAGATGGCGGAAAATGATTTTGGGGATAGAAATTGGGCTAGGTGCTAAATAATTATTTGAGGGGCTGAAAAACCGTAAAAAGGGCTACTTCTAGCCAGTCCCGGATTTGTCAATAGGCCGTATAGGCCGCGGCCTAGGGGCGGCAGAGTCCTAGGGGCGGCAGATTTCAGAAGATGATGTTATAGATGATTATACTTTTAAAAAGTGCCGTAAAAACTTGTAATTCTTGTTGTTTTACGCACTTTCTTAGTGACTAATTCAGTTCCTTCCTTACTATGAATGAAAAATCATTATTTTAGAAAGATACATGGGACGGTGGAAATAAATTGGCCTATACTGATAAAAAATATAAATCTGGCACTGATCTAGCCCCGAATCGGCCTAATTGGCAACACTGTTCTCTATCCTTCTTCCTACTAATAATATTATGAACGCGAAAGGTCGTAAGGATGTTTGTTACTCTTTCACACAAAAACTACACAGCGGATTTTCATGAAAAGCACACAGGCGCAGACCATGATCATTTCAGAGTGAAATAAATCATGGCTTACATAATATTATCTTGGAAAACGCGGGCAAAGCCACGGGCAGTGCGCTACTAATTTATAAATTACATATTGTTGTTTTTGGAACAAAATACTTTTTTTTAAATACGTTTTGCTGGAAATAAAATATCATAATAAAAATATTCTCATTCTAGTTCTCTACGTAGCGCGTGAAGTTATCGGCGTACCGCCATAGACTGATAACCGTCAATACATGTCAATACCACAGCTCAATACAATACAGTCATTACAATCATTCCTGTTCAATTCTTATCTGAAATGATATTCTATAAACTTTGGTCGTGTTATATACTGTAGTTTTTGTAAATCAACTCTAAATTAGGTATTTTGGATAACTATTCTAAAAACTTCTGAGTGGAAAATATATTGAGGCCAAAATACTTCAATGGCCAAACAGTAAAAATTATCTGCATTATACGTAAACTTCAAGGCCGTTTAACGTGTTCCAAAAGTAATCGGTAGTTTGTCTTTATCTTACTCGTAAAGTATAAGCGAGACAACAACACTCGCGAGTTATCGTGTGTGATACCATATCAAACACTCTTTGTGTCACAGGTTTGTGAGTAGTGTACTGTGTAGTCAAATTATGTTGTCTTCTGTGGTGTAGTATTTCAGTGAATGAGAAACAGCGTTTGAACTTTGACACACAAACGCGTTATTTCTTTGTTCAATTGTATACTTATAATTATTACACAAACATGGAAAGATATCTAAATAAAAAATATAGATTAAAAAGTACTGAAAAATTTGAGGAGTACCTAGAATTTCTGGGTAAGTTTTACAATTTTATTTATGAAAATAAAATGTTTATAAGGTTTTAAATTCTTATTGGGTTTGTTATTTAGCATTATGTAGCGTGATTAAAAATGTGACCTAATTTTCCCAATGCTGTTGTAACAGAGCATCCTATTTAAATTCTGGTAATTTTCAAGTTATTGATATTATATTTAAACTCGTACCTAAGTGGATATTGATCTAAATACTCATCACATCAAGGTATCCACCTTAGATTATAGTAATTAACTAATCAACTTAATTAACTAATTATTATAATTTTTTAATTTAATTACTGGCCCCAATTCCATGCCGTTGTAAAAAACAAAAGAAGCCGGCCAGCTTCGTCGATGAGATCCCCGTAAGAATTCAAATATTAGGATTTTTATTTAGGTAGGTACTTATTAATATTAAGTAATAGGTATTATTAGTTTGTTATCTTTGTAATTATAATCGTATTAATCTTAATAATAATAATAATTATAATCTTTGTTATCTTTGTATTATTACTGGCTATGTTCGGTTGTATTATCTTTCTATGAATCTTCCCTATCTGGTTGTTATCTTTTTGTTTGAGTCAGCCCCCAAATGGCTCATTGTGTTTGTGTTCCGGCTGTGGGCTTGGGATGGCTGAACCATGGCTCCCACTTCATTTTAGTTGTATTGGGGCGGGTTGGATACTAACCCCAATTCCATTCATGCCGGCATACTATACCGGGTATCGTAAAAGGCGAAAGAAGCTAGCCCGCTTAGTGGAAAGGCTTTACATGGATAATATTATTTATCTTTCCGTCAAACCTGCATGGATAGCTACCACCCTTGAGCTTGAGTCAGCCGTCAAACGACGTCTTGTTGCTTGGGGGCATACCTAAAGTGACCATACGTCCCGCTTTGAGCGGGATTGTCCCGCTTTGAAGCTGTCTGTACGGCAGTCCCCTGCCAGATCAAAGAAGTCCCGCTTTGTACCAAATGTCCCGCTTTGTCTCGCTTTGGTATATTTACTTACTTGTGTACATCAATTTCATTTAAAGTACGGGATAGCGCCCGATGGCTTTATAAATACAAATTCTTGTAGACAAACAGACGCCTGATGGCCTTTTTTTAGAAATAGATAGTAATTATTGTACTCGTATACAAAATTCCGTATGCGTCCTGCTTTCTCACGAAAAAGTAAAAACAATGGTCAGTTTAGGCATACCACTCCTTTCTATCTTTTTTGTTCTCCTTGATTGGCAACGCATCGTTGATGCCAAAGGTGTTACTGTCCAGGGACGACGATGACCACTTACCATCAGGTTGTCGACTCGTTTGTCGTCCATTTGCATAAAAAAATCCTCAAACTAAAATCACACTCTAAAAGTATGAATCAAGTAAATATATGTACTTTTCACTTTTTCATACGATTTGACGTATTTCAGTATCTCATGCCGAATATTGAGAACACAAAGATCTTAAGATCGCGTAGTTGAGTTTTTTTTTTTGCTTTTACTTTAAATCTTCTTAACGTTTTATCTGCATTACAGGTGTAAGCCTAGTTGTGCGAAAAATTATAACCAACTTACCGTGCGACTGCACGTTGACGCAGAACGCTGACGGTAGCTACACCATCACCATCTTCACCACCTTCAAGAACTTCAAAGTGACTTTCACGCCTGGTGTGGAGTTCCAGAGCATGAGACTTGATGGGGAAAAGGTATGAATAAATATTGGTACAGTCAGCAAAAGAGGACGTAATATAATTAAACTTTATCGAAAGTTTTGGTACCATGATCTGCATACGTAACTTTTTGTTGTATGTATATTGAAATGAAATTTTGCTCGCGTCTGTAGGAGGTTACTTGTTATACAGAATACCCTACACGTGTCTTCTGGGTAGTGCTAAACGAGCAGCAACTCTGGTGGCCGCAACATCGGCTGCCGGCTTTCAGTTACCACCCACCGGACAAAGCCGTGCCGCCAAACGATTCGTTGTGTTCCGGCATGATGTCTGGTGAAACCGAATGGGGAATGCACTGCGGGCTGTGTCCGAGTGGGGCGAAGCGAGTCTTGTGAGATTCAACGCCACTAAAACACAGACGTGTCTCTTCACCGCCAAAAGGAGCCCGCTCACCGTGGCTCCCACTTTTCAGAATGTGTCCTTGGATTATACCGACTGCCTTCAGTTGTTAGGAGCTGAGATCCTCTCAAGCTCCTCCAAGAGATTATACCGACTGCCTTCAGTTGTTAGGAGTTGAGGTCCTCCAAGCTCAACTTTGGGCAGTTCATCGAATCTAAAGCTAAAGCAGGTGCAAGGAAACTTGGCGTCCTTGCGAAGGTGCAGCGGTACTTCACACCGAGGCAACTTTTAACCTTGTACAAAACTCAGGTTCGGCCGTGTGTGGAGTACTATTCTCACATTTGGGCAGGTGCAGCCAAATGTCACCTTTCTGCTTTAGATTCGATGGAGAGGCGTGCGAGGAGGCTCATTGATGACCCAAATCTGGTCTGTGAATCATTGATACAGATACATTAAGATTTGAAACATGTATTCTTAGGGACCAAGAAGCACTGTTACTATTACTACAGCAATATTATTTCACAAAGCGACATTAGTTTTTGTCAAATTGATCCAGTAGATTAGTGATTCGACTTTATGGTCGACACAATTCGCTGGACTATAGGCGATCTGCCAAACTAGCTTCAATTCAACTCTCTTTATAGGACCAAATGAAATGTTTTAACTTTTAACATTTCAATTACGGAGCGGAGAACCAGCAACCAGCTATTTTCCTTAGTGGACACGGTGATGCATTGTGTACTGATTCGATGTCCAAGAGTGACGGTGGTCACCATCACTTGGTCTTACCATCTGGTGGCTCGTCTGATCCTAGGGTAGCCAGATGGCAAGACTGAAATAACTGGACAAAACTTCAAAAAGTCGGGATTTGTCGGGACATTTTGTATCTTGTCGGGACTTGTCTGGACATCATGCGAAATGTCCGGACAATCCAGACGAATCCCAACCATCTGGCAACCCTATTTTTGGCTTTTTACCGTTAAAACATCACCAGGCCTCTTTTATTTAATCCATAAATATTATCTCAAGATTAGCACAGGGCAGTGGCCCAAGATTGATTAATGATAATTATGAAACATTGATAAAAGGAATTAATATGAGTGAAAATGTTGCTTTTTCTACTCGTTTCTGGTCGGATCTTTATCATAAAATAAATAAGACATATTATGAGTAATGTATTATATTAGGTTCAAAACCAAACAACGTTAAAAAATTTAATTATGAAGAATTTACATTTATGGAATAAATAAATAATAGCAAACCCCTACAATAAAGAGGTAGCCAGGCAGACAAAGAGATCTAAATTGGCACAAACAAAATTGCACTCTATATCTTAAAACTTAAAACCTATTTTTGTATACATGTAGCATGTACTTAACGAATAACAATAATGACGTGTTTACAAAATTATACAACTTTTTTGAAAACGGTCCTGCCCTTTTGCGTTAAACTAAATTGTACCGTATGGCCTACAACTTAGAACCGTTTTCAGTTCCCTTGTGCGTCGTGAACCAATAAATGTGTTTTCAGGTAAAAGCAGTAATACAGATCGAAGATAACAAATTAATAGAAACACAAGTGGCAGCTAACGGACTGAAAGGGTATCATGTAACGGAATATACGGATGACTTTGTATATGCGGTAATTATGATTTTGTTAATTTTACTTGTGTTCATTATTTGTTTTTATATTAATTTGTGAATTGTGTATTGGCCTTTTCTTTTGTATGTTTAATATATTTGTAGGTTTGAGCGCGCTGCGGCTTTTTACTTTTACTTTAAATAAATTTTCGTCCATTGTTTTAACTGGTGAGAGGTTGATTTTCGAAAAAGGGTTTCATTATTATTTCTAACCAGACAGCCCAGTACAAAATTTTGTAGTACCGTATTAAGTAGTTAAGTAATAACTAAATTTTAACTAAATTTTAAGTAAAATACCTATACGTGTAAACGGACAATTTAGTAACTTTTTAGTTAAAATTTAGTTATCTACTTAACTACTTAACACGTGTAAACCGGACTTTACTTACTTAAATATTGGCTAATTCTCTTTGAATGCTAGAATAAATTGATTATAAAGTAACCAACACATTTTGGATCGGATTAAGCCATAAAGAAAAAACCGTAAAATCGTGTAAAGAAAATCATCTCAAGAATGACATGTTTTGTGCATTATTAAGTTAGGTAGTACATTATAATAAATATATAAATATCAAAGAATACTGAGCTATACAAGATGGTAATAAAACACGTCTGAAAGAAGATAAAAATACTCCTATGAATGCATTAGTTGATTTTAGAATGGGGTGCTTACCATTCACTTTAAATGTCAAGGAGAATATCTGCATGCCAATAAATAAATGTGAATTGAAAGTACGTAATTATTGGTGTCATCGAAGATCGGGTTTTCAAATAAGAGTGCTTCTAAGATATATATATATATCGGGGTACAGATGTAAGTCACAGTGTGACTTCGTCTGACTGTCACACGAACCTTTCTTGTAGAGACTGCTGGTAGGCTATGGTAGTCTGTCTTCTGAAATCAACCACGAAATTCTGACTCAACTACTAAATTCTCAACTTTTTCACTACCTCGTCTACCAAGAACCTTTGGTTAAAGGTCCTTGTCGCCATCATACACTTTACAGCATCAGAGATTTATCCACGCTCTGATTTTTGCTGTCTTTCGCGCATAATATGTCCTGTAAATGATATGGTTTATGTATAATAGTTCTCACAAAAAAGATTTAAAAAGAGTCCTCCATCAGGGTGATGGTATATTGGTGACTTTTATGTTGCTTCTGTCCTTAAGTGATGGTATGTAATTCACCAGAAGACACGGTATTGTCGTCCTTCTTCCACATCTATAAAACGATTTTTAACCGACTTCAAAAAAAGGAGGAGGTTCTTAATTCGACTGTATTTTTTTGTAGCTTTCTAATTGGCCAATACCAGCAACACCCTTACTGTTAAAGATGTCCATAGGCAGCCTTAGTTATTCATTTCTTTTAGGTATTAAAAAGCCATAGATTTTTTGGAGTGATGTTTTATTTATTTTTAATGAAAAATTAGAGAAGAGAAAAATAAACAATTAACAAAGGTATGAATTCTTATTTCAGAGTGTCAAAGTGGAAGGATGGGATCATGTTTGTACCAGGACATATGAAATCGTTAAGTAACAATAGCCGCCGAAAAGATAATTATACGTTATATGCTTCTTGATAATCGTAATGGACTTAATCTGAGCGAGAACCTGAACCATGCAAGTCTGACATCTCAAGACTGAGAAAACTTCGGATTACAACGTATTCCTACTAAAGCCATCATGCCTCTGAGATCTCATGAGAATTCATTGGAATCCTCTCTGTACACTGCCCAAGCTTGCCCCGAAAAGACAGAAAGACATCGCATTTTGACTTCGTGCAAAAGTGCGAGTATTTCGCCGCTCATCGTAAAAACGCTAGTTAGGGTAGAAGGAAATACTACGCGCCAAAAAACTCATAGTGTGCATACATTTAGGGTACATCCTGGTGATGCATCCACGCCACATTAGAAAGAAGAAAGAAAGAAAGAAAAACGTTCATTTCTGTGCCACACTATTGCCATTACTATTTATGGAGCAACTTTTCCAGATATGTGCAAACAACATCTGACAAAAAAATATTTGTCGTTATTCAATATTTCTGATTTAAGTAACTTGGTTCAAATTTTAGAAACAGTCAACATAAAAATCGATAACATTTTTATTATTCATAAATTCCATTCCGCAAGTTGTTTTGTAATTTTTTTGATGTTATCATGTTGCGTAATATTGTATAATTGATGAATTGTTTTTGGCTTCAACTACTTATTTACATAGACATTAAACAGGCGCACGTTATTCTAAATCTATGGTACCTATATACATTTTATGTAATTAATAAGTTAATATCTAATTCTGATAAAACTTATCAGATTAATGACCTAATTATTAACGTTAATATAATTGAATAATTGTAAAGTCTAATAAGTAAATATAATAATAATGTATTCGTTTGTATTCGTACGAAAGATCAAAGTTGTTTGTTTTAATAAAAATGTTTTAAATTCAACAAAAACTTTATTTCATTTAATAATGTATCATTGCTGGGATATATGTAAGCAGGGATAAATAGGGTGTGACCGCCAAACTGACAAAATATATTTAATCACTCTCTTATCAGAGCATTCTAATATCTAAAGTAATTAATCAGATTGCTTAAACTTGGGTCTGATAAGACCTTGAGACGCTGTTATCGAAGGCAGACAGCTGTGCAGGCAGACTCGATTATAATTTAATCAACATAATATCGATTGCCAAAAGGCCCAAAAGATTAGTCTCCATAATAATAATATTTTAATGAAGATAATTTACCACAAAGTTATTATTTATTTATCATAATAAGTTATGATAAATAATGCGACTAATATTATCGGATTAAAAACTATATAATAATTTATGTCCATAATTTAACAAGACACAAAAAAATATGTTTCTATGTATATTTATTTTTATTACTATTATATAATGGACTATTATTTCTTCTGTGATTTTATTAAAATTTATTTTTAAATTATTTTCTTCTAGCCATTTTATAATTTATTAGGAAATCACCCTCGCTTCGCTTCAGAAAAAATAGTAAAAAAAATATAATATCATAGCCTATTTCACCCGGGGATAGTGTAGCTTTCCAACAGTGAAAGAATTTTTCAAATCGGTTCGTTAGTTTCGGAGCCTATTCAATGCAAGCAAACAATCAAATCTTTCCTCTTTATAATATTAGTATAGATTATGGCATTATGGTATGTGTTTGCCAATCTTGTACTACTGTGTCGCTATGTAGACATAATATGGAATGGGAGGAGGTAAATGACATGAGTTGCTGTTAGCAGTGACTGACTTTTACCACAGTATAATAATATTATAAATATTAATACTGTGCTTTTACTACATAAGTTCAACATTTAAGTACAATAAATAGGTAGGTTAAGCGGCACAAACACCATATAAAAGCGAAAATGCTTCACACGTATATAATTCAATATCGATGTCGTGTTAGAAACGTATAGGTCGTTCCTATATTTAGAGGCGATAAACGAAACTCTTCCTATAAAATGTCGATAGGAGTAAAGATTGGCCGAATTTGTCAACGCCAACTTAATAGGGTAAGCGGAGAGAAGAAAAGAGTTGTCAAGAAAATAATTTTATCGATACTATAAATAAATTGGTTTTTAAAATACGCTTGCGTTTTTGTCATGAAATGTCAAAAGATATTGATTAGGAATAGAACCTATATTTTTAATACAATAATAGCAGCTTTTATAGCGAGAAAAATAAACTCTGAAAGTTAGTTTGGAGCAAAACTAGCGTGTCAAACAGACACGCGGGTGACCATATTTATATATTATTCAGATCTATAACGACGTTCAAGTGTTCACGCAAAACTATGGAGGAAAATATATAGCATAAGTTCCAAGACGTACACTGAAACGTCGAATTAGTCAATATTGCTTTAATCGCTTGATTTCTACAAGAAATACAAACTTGTTTCATAGCAAAAATCGCTTATGTACTACTTATATGGTTATTGTAATTACGTACGTGGATAGAGTATTCTAACCATGCAAAAAATACTAAAAAATACCTTATCGATATCGACAATGAGTTGCATGAGAACATCACTACATCTTAAAAAATGTTCAACCTTCACACCGATCATAAAATGTCACGAAAAAATGTTATTTTTATGTAGGAAAGACGGAATTTGCTTGCAACTCCAAACTAAAGTTCATGAATGCAGTAAAGGTAATTTATTGCAGCATTTGTCAAGCTCTAGAAACTACCAATATTTCTTGTGAACCAGCTGATTTGTAACCCAGAACCGTTAGACGCCAACAAATTTATTTGTCGACCCTGTCGTGCTATTAGCTTTTTTAGTAAAAATGCACGATTTGTGAGGAAATATATTGTGTTTTTACCCTAAGGTATTCAATAGTTCGAAGTTTTCGGCAATAGATGTCGTAACCATGTAACCGATTTACGACATCTATTCCCTAAAGCTCTTTTAACAAACCTAAATAATGTACAGCATTATACATTAGTGGGTAATAATAAGAGTAATAAATTTTATTTACTTACTTCTCACTTCAATTATTTATTTATATTCACACTTTAGTTTGTTCGGGGAAACTGGAGCATGGCTAAGCTCTTGGCCTGTATTTTAGGATTTTACCACAAACGTAGTTAGATGTTAATAAAACAAATATAAGACAAGTTATAAATAAACTAATTATTATAGTTGTGTATATGTGTGTGTAATTCTGTATGTACCTACTGAAAGAAACTCCCAGTTGTAATGATTCAATTCACTTTAATTACTTTTCTTAGTACCTATTTTACAAATTGCGTCTCAACATATCGAAACTCCAAATACACAACACAGAACATTATTTTTTTCTTAATCATCGAGAGTGACAGCCACAGACTACTTAATCGCTACGTTTTTTTTGTGACAGCAACTATGGCCACAGATACACCAAAAATATTTTATAGATACTATCACAAATACAGATATACGTCACAGATTAGGTACAAACTGTTTTATAGTACACAACAAAACTATATCAATATTTAAATATGTGTCATTTAGTTTATTGTTTTAGTATAAATACACAGAATAGCTAACAGTCGGCCATCCTACCCATGGGTTGTCCCAACCCCATTAGGGACGATATTATCAGAACATTTAAGATTTTTGTTAAAATTATATATTATCATACATCCCTAACTATCTCTTTATTAAAATAATAATTACTTATATCAAGATACTACCCATACTACACTACAGTGATAATTTGTATACACCTACCGATATGTGCCTTTTATCATACATAAATAAATTCTCACATTGGATGAAGATGTATATTAAGTCTTCTTTATTTATATAACTATTTAGATATATGGTACTGGTAATATTGTCCCCAATTCGGCCATTCGTGTATGAGCATGTCCACATGCTTTTAAATTAATCTACTATAGTGTAACTTATACAGTAAATTATTGAACTTCAGTCTTATTAATTCACTTACTAATAGTTTTGCATAGACTCAATTAGATACATGGTTGTTACTTATCATCCTTAGCCTAATTTTAACATTGATAAAATATCTATGTATTTTAGTACCTATTTACTATTGAGACAAATAAAATTATTACATTATATAAAACAGAATAATAGCTATAACAAAAAGAGGAAAATATTGTAATATCCACAACTTAAATTATACAATAATTATAAAACAAGGTAACTGCTAGAAAACAGAAGAAATAAAAAAAAACAACATTATCAACTTTCCACAATGTAAAAATGCACTGAATAAGTTTAAACTAATTTTTATTTATTTTTCTTTTTACTTTGGCATCAATTTACTGAATACTTTGTATTTAATTTCACTGGTTAGCACTACACATATTCACTAAATTCACTTTGCTTCAATGGGTGCCGCTTACCCTGCAGGGTTTTGACCTCCTCCATCATAATTATTCCGACACCATAATTATGTTACTTTAGATGGGTACCGCTTACCCCTTTGGGTTTCGGCCTCCTCCATCACACTTTAACTAGTTCGTGTAAGTACCGCTCATCACCTTCGGATCTCGGCCTCCTTTACACAACTGTCAAATATCAATGGGTACCGTTCACCCCTTCGGGTCCCGGCCTCCTCCATTGTCTAATCATTGTTTGCTCGCTTGTGACATCAGCTGATGGGTACCGTTCACCAATGGTCTCGGCCTCCTCCATCTAAATTGGGATGCTAGATGGGGAATATATGGGATGATAGGAAGGGAAAACTATGCCATAATATGTAAGTAAAATCATTCCAAGAGTCAATCCACATTTATAATTGCCAGTAACTAATTATAACTATAAAATCACTTTTTTTTTTTTTTAGATATCTTTTAACCAAATATCTTATTACCCTCCAATCTTAAATAGAAAATTATAATTAAGTTTATTCAAGTATGCAATATTTTTTTTATTATTTTTTTTTATTCTAATCTGAATCAACTTCGGATTCGCTTTCAGTTGGAGAAGATTGGAACGTGATCCAATTTTTGAGATGATCACCAGGAAAAATATTTTTATACTTTCGTGTTGCATGTCCATCTATGCTCGATACTTCATATCGATCATTATTAAAAACAGCTGTAATCTTTAATGGACCTCTAAATTTAGGTGCAAGCTTTGTGCTTTTTCCTCTCTCGAAAGCATAGTTAGGTACCATTACTAAATCACCCTCCTTGAAGAACCTTGTAGGTGCCCTCTTCTTATCAAATGAGTTTTTCATTTTCTTTTGATTAATATCAATAGTTTCTGCCACTGTTTCCCGTATTTGACAACGTTTATTCTGTATAAGTTCTTCTGTATTTCTATTTTTATTGCTTACTAAATCATTCTCCTCTCTGTTTCCATTTTCACTCTCCATTTCATCATTATTTTCTAGTGCTTGTCTAATTATACCTTCCGACGGATTAGTAGTACGATGACCAAATACTACTTCAGCCGGGGTCTTTCCGATGCCCTTGTTTAATGTGTTATTCAGACTCCATTGTAGTTTAGGTATTCTCAAATCCCAATCTGCATCATCTAAATCATGATTCATTGATGCCAGCGAGTTGAGTATTGTCCTATTGTATCTTTCTATTTGGCCATTCGCACGGGGTGTTGCGACTGCATTCACTACATGTTTTGCACCTATTGATTCAATAAATCGCTTAAATTCCAAAGAAGTAAAGCTTGTCCCCTGGTCAGATATTATTACTTTTGGAGTACCAATGATAGCGAAAGTGTCTTCAAGCGCCTTAATAGTCGTACTTGATTTTGTATTACGAACCGCTTTTACAAAAATGAATTTACTGAAACCGTCGATAATTCCTAGTATATAAATGTTACCTCTTTTACTTCTCACAAATGGTCCAAGGTGGTCCAGATGAATGGTATGAAAAACTTCTTTTACTTTTGGAATTGGATGTAAATACCCCGTTTCTTTCCCAGGTGGCTTCTTGTTGTATGCACAATTCATACATGCTGATACGTATTTACGAATGAACCTCTTCATTTTCGGAAACCAGTACTCCCTGCTTATTGCGTCGTAAGTTTTTTCAAATGCGAAATGCCCCGATTCATCATGTCCTATTTGACATATCCTCCATCTCGCTCCATTAGGAACAACCCATTTCAAATTATTACCCACGCGCCTAAATAGTCTGTTGTTTTTCAGTGTGTAATTATTACGGTACTCTTTCATATCACTCTCCTTTGTTTCCAAAATATCCTTAATATGTTTGATTTTAGGGTCAGTCATTTGAACGGTGTGTAGCCAGTCTTCAGTACGGATGTTCATAATTTCAAGACAAATATCGTTCGAATCAGCTATTGGATTTCGGCTGAGAGCGTCTGCATGTTTCATGTTTAGCCCAGGTCGGTATTCTATGGTAAAATCATATTCCTGTAGCTGTAGCCACCACCGTGCAATTCTAGGGACAAGATCTCTCTTACTTAACGAAGCTCTCAGCGCGCTGCAGTCGGTAACAACTTTAAATTGAAGTCCAATTAAGTAGATTCTAAATTTTTTTAAAGCTGATACAACGGCCATCGTCTCAAGCTCGTAAGAGTGAAGAAATTCTTCTTCTTTTGTTGTTTGTCGACTATAATAAGCGACGGGCTTCAGTGGGGTGGCTTCATTTGGTTTCTGCAATAATATAGCTCCCATTCCTAGCTTGCTAGCATCGCAGTGGACTTCGGTGATATAGTCGGGGTTATATAATGCAAGAACCGGTCGTGATATTAATTTAGATTTGATAATATCGAATGCAGCTTGTTGTTCTGGGCCCCACATCCACGTAACGTTATTTTTAGTTAATAATGTAAGAGGTCTAGCAATTGTAGCAAAATTTTGTACAAAGCGGCGGAAAAAACTGGCAAGCCCAACAAACTGACGCACTTGATGAACGTTGATCGGAGTTGGAAACCTGGATACCGCCTGAGTTTTATTGCTTCCGGGACGAAGCCCATTTTCCGAAATTTCGTATCCTAAATAATCTATTGTCGTTTGTAGAAAATAACATTTTTTTATATTCAATGTTAAATTTGCGTTTTTTAGTAAAATTAATATGGATTCCAATTTGTCTAGGGATTCGTTAATGTCGGTTGCAGCTGTTAGCAAATCATCCAGATATGGTATAGCAAGATCGAATCGTCTTGGGCCCAGTGCCTTATTAATCATTTGCTGAAAAACAGCAGGAGCATTAACGAGACCGAATGGCATTCGGGTATATTCATAATGCCCGTCAGGTGTTATAAAGGCTGTTAAATACCGTGATTCTTCGGCTACTGGTATTTGATGATACCCAGATGTTAAGTCCAGAGTGGTAAAGAATTTCTTATTACTGAGTCTATCTAATTGGTCATCAATGACTGGCATGGGGTATTTATCTTTAACCGTCTTTTTGTTTAGTGCCCTATAGTCTATACATAATCTATAATCATTATTCTTTTTCTTCACTAGGACTATAGGGCTGGCATATGGAGAATTTGATTCTCTTATAATTTTATTATTGAGAAGGTCGTCCACCATGTCACGTACAATCTTTCGCTCCACATATGGTAATCGATAGGGTTTGTATGAGACCGGTGATTCGTCCAATAATTTTATGTGCATCTCCATAATGGGAGTTATACCTAATTCCTCCGGTGCTAAAGCAAAACATTCGCGATATTTGTTAAGTATATCCAAAAGGCGCATTTGGTCTGTCATACTGACCATCTCGCCTACATTCAGCATGTCAAGACTAATATCAGACCTCGATTTTTGTTCAATCATTTCTGTCTGTTCATTTGAATGGTTGATGCAGTTTATGTCTTTAAAATTTGTCATTGGGCTAAAATTATCTGTGCCAGGAATTATATGCGCCCTAGTCAAGAGTTTGTTTTTGTCAAAATTCGTTCCTTCTTCAAATAAACTAATAGCTATTATATTTCCTTGTCCATTTTGAAGAGTATATATTCCACGCATAAGAATATATTCATTTCCATCCTTCATGCAACTACTATTTGGTACAAAAATAGGACCCGAATATTCAGTCTTAGTGTGTACTGGGATAAGGTGCATACCGTGAAAATTGATATCTTTTGTGCTATACAATTGAATTCGTTGGGAAATAGACTCATCTGAATACAAATATAAGTTTGTGCTTGTTTTATGCACCACAACCGATGGTAGTTCGGTTAATGTCTGTCCAATCAATATGTCTGTATTAATTAAATGATCTTCCACTATGTATACTTCAATGTCGGCATTTACTGAGTCTACTCTAATGTTAATCATGGTCCTACCTAAGGGTTCTACACCTTGAGCCGCGAAACCCCGTAGAATAGGTAGATTGAATCTTGATAAAGGTAATCCCTTTTCTGTGGCTATACTAGCTTTTATTAATGAACATTGGCTCCCGAAATCAATGTAAGCCTGATGTTCCTTACCATTGATTATGACAGTTTTAAAATATTTACTATTATTATCATTACCATGTGCCTCTAGAATCAATATTTGTTGAGATCTTGAGGATTGTGTACTTGAAGATGTTTGCGTCTCTGGTTTATTATTATTAACTGACATACCTCTTTGAGTGGAACGACAATTTTCCTGACTGTGCCCAAGTCTTGCGCACTTGGCACATTTATTTAAAGGTTTTGAACATTTCAAAGCTGTATGACCTACTTCTGAACAATTAAAACATTTTAAATTTCGGAATCGGTTATCACTAGAATCATTTCTTTTAATGTCTGAGGAGGTAATTAATTGGTTGGTATTTAATTTCTTAAAATTATGTAATGATCTATTTGATATGCTCCTTAAATATTTTAACAATTCTGTAGGGGTTTGAAAGTTTGAACCCTGTGCATTTAACTTAATATGATTGTCATATATGCCATGTATTATACAATCTACAGCGTTTTTATCTCTAATATCACATATATTCAATAAGGTCATTTTATCATAGTAGTATTCTTCCAGTGTTTCATTTCTGCGACTCTTGCGTTCTAGCATTTCATAAAGTTTATCTCCATAATTGCGATCATCAGGAAAGGTAGTAAGTATACACTCTTGCCACTCGCCCCACGACATATTCACTGAGGATAAGCCTTCATACCATCGCTTGGCTAACCCGGCCAATTTTGGTAAAGCATAATAAATGGTTTGTTTCTCTTGCCAATTATAAATTGTAGCTGTCTCATTCACTTTTCTTAACCAATCCTTTGCTGTTTGATTTTTTACACTCGGATCAAATGAAGGAATTACATTTTGAGCACCCACGAAACTATTTGAAGAACATTTTTCACTCATCATATCAATCAGTTTTTTAAATAAGTGAACTTCTGTGCATTCATCCTTGTTTGGTGCTACATTACTTGAGGTTGATTCATGTGTAGTTTGTTTTTGTTTATTTAAAGTATTAGATGATGTAGATAAGTACTGTTGGTGATGGGCAAGATTACTTTCCATTTCATGTGAACTACGGCAATGACTTTGAGATCTATACTCTCTACATTGTGGGGAAGATCTACGGCTATTGAGATCACTGATACTCCTAGATTTACTCTGCATATAATCGTTAAAATTATGCCTTGGATTCTCCTCACGTTCTGTACTAGATGACGATCTTTGACGTCTCCTTTTTTTTCTAGTCCTAACTTCTTCACTGCATGAAGCAGTGTTAGAACGATGCTTACGTTTCTTTTTCCTTGACTGCCTGTTTGGTTCCTTTTTCTTTGAATAACCCGGCAAAGGGGGTGATCATAATTATTGTTGTCAATCTATTAGGCATCATTTAAAGGATTGGGTATGAGGTGATAGGAAAAGAAAACATAAAAGATAATATTAGCCAAAACACAGAATACTTTCTAAAATATTATGTTGACAATCCTATTATAATCTTTGAAGCTAGTCATTATGATCATAATAATATGATTTAAACATAAGGCATTGATTCATATTCTAATTGTCTGAAGAACATACCCATTATTTCACTAATAACTACTATTTCTTTACTAATAACTTTCATACATTTGTATAAGATTTGTTATTAGTTACTTAGATTTTACTTTAATTTGAGCTTCTTTAAAATGATCTGACACAATCTGGGACTTAATAGTCTATTAATCTTTTAATATTTATAAACTATAAGTAGGTACATACCAATCAGGATAACCTGTATGCTAAACGAACACAAAATATCACAACTTGTAAAGTTCTATTCAAACAATTCAGATATGCTTATTGCTGCTGCGAAATATTATAAAGATATTACATGCATAAAAAAAATTGCTTGCCCAACCTTGCCCAATCGTCACATTTAAATATAATAATAAACAACTTTATGTTAAAATGTGCACAAAATATACATACCAAAAGCTGCGTGTTTACTGTACCGTGCCACTTCTGACTGAAAGAAACTCCCAGTTGTAATGATTCAATTCACTTTAATTACTTTTCTTATGTTGCGTCCACACGTATTAAGTAGATAAGTAGTTAACTAAAAATTTAGTAAATTTTAAGTGAATAATTTTAAGTGCGTGTCCAAACGTAACAATTTAGTAAAGCTGTTAAGTAGATAAGTGCATTCAAAAATAAAGATGGAAGACCGAAAAGAACTCATGAATTAAATACTGAAATTTGTTATTACTGAAACATTGAATGAAGTTAATAAGTTAAAAATAAAATACATACTTTGTGGTAGCCTTGGTCCAATTGGACCAATGAAAGTGCCACATAATGGTGTGCATATATACGACGTACTTAATTAATTTGGAGAAAGGATATTTTTTTTGTAAATAGCGCAGTTCAAAATAAGACATGTAACTTTCATACTTAATTAATGTTGTACTAATAAAAATGCGTCCTGATTGTTTTATTCGGAATTTGGATATTTATACTTGCTTTTCTAAGTAGAAATTACATGTACCCTAGTTGGTAGTGAGAGCGACCCTGCCTGCGAAGTGATTAGATCCCCGGGTTCGATTCCCGGCCTGGGCAGATATTTATGAGACAGTTAAATATTTGTACTCGGGTCATGGGTGTTATTGAGATGTGTTATATGTGTCATCTATACCATCCGCGACACAGGTAAAAACCTACTGCGAGGGTGTGTATAAGGCTACTGCAGCGCTCTCTGGTGGTCTACCGCCATAAAACATATTATCTATGAACCCACTCTTTAGTGATACCTTTTGAATGCAAAAAACTGCAATGAAATCGGCCCAGTAGTTTTCATAAAAAACGGTAACATACACACATACAAACATTACAAACTAACAAACAAACAATCTCTAACCCCAAATGCATATACCGCCTTCGTTTCGTTCCGTCCGTCGTGGGTAAAAATTAAAGTGAAAAAAGGGATAGATACCATAGTAATAAAATAAGGCACAATGTATGCAGTATGAGTATTGGTAGAAATTACATTTTAACAATTAAATATTTAAATAATAAAAATAAATTAAAGTATTCATATTATTACTATATTATCTTAAATTAAAATAAATTTTGCATGTCCTTTGGTTTACTAAAAACTAATGATCAACAACGCAAAGTTTACGACTTCCTCGTGACCTACTTAATTACTTAACCATTTTAGTAAATTTTAAGTAAAAAGTGCCCGTCCAAACGTGTTAAGTGATAAGCCCCGCCCACCTACTTAACAGAAAAATAGAAAAATTTCTAAATTACTTATTTACTTGTGTACTAAATTACTTATCTACTTAACTACTAAAATGTCCGTCTACACGTATTAATTCACTTAAAATTTAGTTAAAATTTACTTATCTACTTATCTACTTAATACGTGTGGACGGGACATAGTACCTATTTAGTTATACCACCAACATCGACCTCCCAGTCTATCTCTAATGTTTAGTCTACAGTAATGTTACAATGTATCCTACTCTCGGTTCATAGAACGAGACATCTTACGTTGCATTTCTGCAACTACATCCTTTGTTCATTAGAATAAGCAGTCGATTGTTAACCGCCGATTACAAGAGTCTCGAAATTAGTCTTTTGTATTTTTTAAAAGACCTCGACGCTTCCTCAAAACAAATCTGGCGCAGCCGGTAGGATCCGCCGCAATTTTCCAAAATCGAAAGCCGTCTTTACGCGGACGCGGCGGAAGCAAACCAAATACTTAAATAAGATTTTTTGAGTGGTGAAGTGTGTGACGTCAGTGGTGCAATCGGCTCATGAAGAACATGGGATTGAGCAGTAAACTGTGAGTAAACCTTTTCACATCCTGCTTTATATTCCTGTGTTTTTCCTTTACGAACAAAAATTTTCGTAATTATTTTTCTGATTTTGTTCACACGAATAGATTTATACTAAATTTTTAAATCAGTGTGTTTCAATTATTCTTATATTTCTATAACAATTTACACAAAATCGGTAAATTGTTATACATAATTATTATATTTTATTAAGTGTGTGTTAATCATTTGAACATTTCTAATAAAATAATAATTTACACAAAATCGGTAAATTGTTATACATAATTATTATATTTTATTAAGTGTGTGTTAATCATTTTGAACATTTCTAATAAATAATAATTTACACAAAATCGGTAAATTGTTATACATAGGATTATTATATTTTATTAAATGTGTTTTAGTCATTTGAACATTTCTAATAAACAATAATTTACACAAAATCGGTAAATTATTATACATAATTATTATATTTTAATAAGTGTGTTTCAATTATTTGAACATTCCTATAATAGTTTGCACAAAATCGGTAAATCGTTATAGTTATTTCATTAAGTGTGTTTCGTTTATTTTAACAATTATAGTTTAATAGTTTATTAATTACCATCGCGGTTAATTATTATAGTTATTTTATAAATCGTGTTAGTGTACCATGGAAGTTAAAGCTATTCCTAAGGAGACTTTGTCTCTCGTTCCTAAATACGACGGGGAAGAGAATTTACTTAATCTTTTTATATCTAAGTGCGAGTATGTGGTAAACGGCAGTAAAATTAAAGGTAATTTGGAACAAGAACTATACCTATTTCATGCTATATCGAGTAGATTAACGGGTAGAGCCGCAGCCTTATTAAGCGATCGACCTAACATTAAATCATACGACGAATTAAAATTATTACTTACTCAACATTTTGGAGATCCTCGTTCAGAAGAATGTATAGCAATTGAGTTGGAAAATTTAAAATTAAAAAGCCAAGAATCATACATCCAATTTTGTCACAGAATACAGGGCGTCAGAAGTTCATTATTTGCAAAAGTGAATAGACTTACCGACGAAGGAGTAAAAGCCGCAAAAATGATTGTATATAATAATACAGCGCTAAATGTTTTTCTGTATAATCTCCCTGAGGATTTAATTAGAATTGTGAGGTTAAAAGGATGTTCTAATTTGGAAGATGCCCTCAGTATCGTAACTGAAGAAGTAAATTTTAAATTCCAATATGAGGCTAAAAACAAATTAAAACATACTTCAGCCATGCAGCCGCCCCCACCATCAAAGCCTTTACAGATTAACCAGCCTTTTAAACCAACCCTTAAATCAATGCCTAATAATAATTTTAAATTTAGCACTCCACATCAACAAAATTTTAAATTCGGTGTTCCAAATCAGTCCAACTCTAATTTTAATCAAAATTTTGCTGTACCGAAACAGCAAGAGCCCCTGTTACAGAATACTGACGTATCGATGCGTACGGCGCCTATGAGTCAGAATAGGGTTAATGAATTATTTTACATTGAACAATCAACCCCCCGCGAGGAATACATTCCTAATTTTACAAATGATTATGAAGACAATTTTAATTGTTCTACATATATAGAAGATGTTAACACAGATAATATTGGCTCTGAAACAACACAGCCTGAAAATTTTCAGGAAATGGGCCTCAAAAGATGTAGTGCAGTGATAAATTTGAATTATGGTGACAGTGTTCTAACATTACCTCATATTCATATTCCCGAAATTAATTCAAAATTTCTCATAGATACTGGAAGTAGTAGATCTTTTATAAGCCCAACAAAAGCTGATCAGTATTTCCATGAATTCAAATATATTGAACCGTTTACAGTTATTAGCACCCATGCCCAGACCATGCATAATGAAGTAATACACATTCCACTGTTAAGAACATTTAAAAGCACGATATGGCACAAATTTCACATTTACGATATAGATGGTAGATACGACGGAGTAATAGGATCTGATCTGTTAAAGAAGTTAGGAGCAAATATAGACATGCATAACCAAATGTTAGTAACACATAACACCCAAATTCCAATCATATATAATCCGCCTTATGAGATTAACGAAGAACCTTTTTACTCTTTCAAAAGGGAACTGTATTAGGAACTGTAAATTTTTGAATGCAGCAAGTACTGTACTTAACGGACGAGACAGAGCAACGGAAAGCGGTTCTTAAATATCAGTGCCGATCTTGGTGCGGAATTTAACAACACCCTTCTTAAAGAAATGTTGTGATTTTATAAAGTCGAACTCCATATTGGTACAGCTCATACGAACTTCTTGGGTATAGTCGAGAGGTTCCATTTCACTATAATATAAATTTAAGATTTACGATTTAAAAATAATTATGTTAGAAGAGTTAGAATTAAATATTAATAAGTATGTTACACTTAAACAGAAAATTAGAAGTTGTTATAACGTAAAAGCTTTAGATTTGGATTTCTTTGAAGTAGAGTCACAAGCAGATTTCATGTTGAATATCACTGTAGAAAAATATCGGCAGTTGATCCTATTAGTAAAAGTGAGACGCGGTTTATTAAATCCTCTTAGTACGATAATTAAAACAATAACGGGTAATCTTGACAATGACGATGCTGTGATGTATGAAAAATTAATTCGCGAAGTAAATGCGGAACAAAATGCAGTTACTATTATTTCTGAAATGTTGAGTACGTTCAGCTTTACTCAGATAGAAGAGAGAATTAGAGATATTTACCGGAATTTAGACGAATCTAAGGTATTCCAAGTTAATAACAAATTAATTAATCCTTTATAACATTTTTATACATAATTTCCACACACTCTATTTTAGGCCGAATGAAGTTGAAAGCTATTGCCTTCGCAAAGATTAAAATGTTACATGGATCATTTATAGATACAGATGAGTTAATAATATCATTATTTCAAATGATTGAAGCAACTGAAAACTTAGCGTTTCTCGTAAATATAATACTGTTAAAATTGAGCAGAGTATAGAGATTAAAGCTTTTATAAAACAAAATCAGATAAAATTAATTATGCATATTCCCATGAACAAATGAAACTATTATAATTTGATATCCTTACCCGTCCTTAATAAAAGTAATGATATCATTTCCCTTATCTTACCCAAATATCCATATATACTTGTGAAAGGGTTGAAAACTAAACCGCTCTCCCATCCATGCCATGAAATTGAGGAAGGCCGATTCCTGTGCTTGGAGAAAGACACTTCACCACTGATCAGAGATGATTGTATCACCGCACTCATGACATTCTCCAAGAACATATCAAACTGCCACCCTGTTCCTGTTATCCTCGATGATCTAAGGGTAGATCTTATACAACCCAGTCGCTGGATAGTCTACGCAAAAATGGAGACCTTACTTACCCAGTACTGCGAAAATGATGTTACGCAAGACACAATCCAGGGAACTTACCTGTTAACCTTAGATGATGACTGCCGAGTGGAGATAAGAGAAATCATCCTAAAGAAACATCAAATGCAAGGAAAGAATGTAATTTATACGAGTGTTCCAGTTGTCAACTTACCCAAGATTCTAATCAGTCCATTGGATAACTTGAAAAGACCTGTTAAACTTGATGGAATCGATCTTTCTGATATCCGAATCCTGAACTATTTACTACAAAAAGATGGATATGAAGATATAAGTGTACGAGAAAACTATAAAAGTGAAAGTGTTAACATAGGATTAATTGTGTTCAGTGCTAATATAATCTATTTGTATTTTAGTATTAATTGTTCTTTTTATATTCAAAGATAAAATTAAGACATTGTATACTTCTGGGAAGGTTCGAGACAATCCCACCCAGGATAATCTCGAACTTGCGGAGGGAGGAGTTATACCACCAACATCGACCTCCCAGTCTATCTCTAATGTTTAGTCTACAGTAATGTTACAATGTATCCTACTCTCGGTTCATAGAACGAGACATCTTACGTTGCATTTCTGCAACTACATCCTTTGTTCATTAGAATAAGCAGTCGATTGTTAACCGCCGATTACAAGAGTCTCGAAATTAGTCTTTTGTATTTTTTAAAAGACCTCGACGCTTCCTCAAAACAAATCTATTTTACAAATTGCGTCTCAACATATCGAAACTCCAAATACACAACACAGAACATTATTTTTTTCTTAATCATCGAGAGTGACAGCCACAGACTACTTAATCGCTACGTTTTTTTTGTGACAGCAACTATGGCCACAGATACACCAAAAATATTTTATAGATACTATCACAAATACAGATATACGTCACAGATTAGGTACAAACTGTTTTATAGTACACAACAAAACTATATCAATATTTAAATATGTGTCATTTAGTTTATTGTTTTAGTATAAATACACAGAATAGCTAACACTACATCATGGTGAGGGTCACCGGTACTTCCAGAAAAAGGCTTCAGGGAAAGATATTAATAGCTACTAAGTAATAATTAGGTACTTAATGGTAATATAACTGTTACCGATCTATAGAATTTAAGGCGTATTTACTGCCATTATAATATATAATGCTAAATAAACAGTATTTACGCAATAAAATTTAAATATAAATGAGATGGCAGTTATCAATATCTGGATAATAAATGGGAAAGTTGCCAATTAAAAGTTGTTTATCCAGCGTTAAATCTGCGGTTTGTTTACATATTTCAAAAGTGTGTTCTATTTGCATGGATATTATCTGTTTCTGCCTTTACTAATATTTCGTTGTAAGTAACTGTTGTATTGTTTGGATTTTTCAGGGTGCCCTTGTTAAAACTTCGTGAGCAAGGTTTTAGATGTTTTCTCAAAGGCCGTTTTTGAATAATTTTATTCTACTGCGCTGTGAATAGTACAGCAAATTCAAACTTGAACTATATATTTGTAATCATATCCATTTTTTTAGGAATTATATATCTAATTTATTTATTTAGATACCTTCCCCTGAAGAGTTTATGAGTCAAAGAGTAATTAACAAAACCCTAGGGATCCACGAAAGAGTAAAAACTTAGGACGATGAATAATTCTTCAATTAAGAAAACCAGCTTCTACGACACTCAGGAGAAGAGTAAAAACTTCGCAAACAGGTAGGTAATCAGGCATTCTCTGGCCGTAGGTACCATTGAAGTTGGGCCGTACCCAAATTGCTATGAAGTTCTCAAATAAATATTTTTAAATATACCAAGGGGTATTTTTTATTAGTGTGTGTGTATTTTTGAAGTTATTATTATTGAGTACCTATTTTGTTTTACATTCGTAAATGTACATTTAACATACTTACACTTGCACGAATGTAAAACAAAATACCTACTCAAATAGTTATTTTATTTCAATGTTCTTTAATAGCAATAATTTACATGAAGTGAAAACATTCATTCTAAAGCATACGATCCTACAATATGGCACCGAATGAAAAGATGCTATTGAATGAAATATTGAAGCATTTTCATCATCAATCATACATGAATGGGATTTAAAAATGGAACGTTGAATAGGAAGTCTTCCCATTTGAAAGGCTTGGATAAAAGCCGCGTTTGAAGAAAGGCCTTGTAGGGAAATAAACCATACTTTAATATTTTGTAAACATGGAAGGATTACATTTTAATGTAAATTGTGTAATAATTTTTACATAGGTAAGAAAAGATTAAATTTACTGTATCTTCGAGAAACATTTAGGTACGACAAAATTCATTCCGTAGCTTCCTGAAAGATTACTTAAGTAATTATGATTTGTGATTATTGATTATTGTTACCTAGCGCTCTGCCTGCAGATTTTCTCGCGTTTACAGGGATAATAAGTCAAAGCATGGTCTATCTGGGTACTAAATTTTTGTTTGGAAAACTAACAAATTTCCATACATCGCCACAAAAAAACATTCACATTTACGTATAATACTATTAGTAGGATGTATCTGGCTGTAATAGTTTCCCCTTGGAGTAACTATGAATAGGTACCCTAAATAAAAAAATATAATTCTTGACAAAAAATAACCGACTTAAAAATTAGGGATAACTCAAAAACTACTGGTCAAATCTCGCTCAAATTAAAGTGGGACCACATGAAAAGTACCAGCTTTCGATTAAAAAAAGAATCATCCAAATAGGTTCACCCAGTCGAAAGTTCTGAGGTAACAAACATAAAAAAAATACAGTCGAATTGAATACCTTTTTTGAAATCGGTTAATAAGTTAAAAATGATTTCCATTGGATCCAATGCAGATCAATTAACCGTCACCCCCGTCTCCTCGTCAGATCAAAGGACTAGCTCCAGTTGCTTTTCTCTTATAGATTAAGAGCCCAGGGCCGCCAGACATCACTTATTTTCTGACGGATGAAATGTGGACGATTGAGTAGCGTTAGTATGTACTATGATCGTATGCCTACTTGCTAGCTTGGAAAAACGGCCAATTTCCAGGTGTCAGGTGATCAAGGTACAAAAAATCATTACTAAGTTCACGTATTTTCTCATGGCTGATTTTCACGTATGTTCTAGATAATATAATTAGAAATAAGTCGTCAATACTCCCAGACACATTCCGTGGGCCATTTTGCTTTACAGACACCTTGAACCTGCCAAAATAATGAGTTACGTTCACGTATTTTCTGACGCTCCATTTTTATATATGTTCTCCAGACAACTATTTTAAAACCTTTGACAAGAATACAGACAGATCCAAGAGGCCAATCATCCCCTAAATTAATTTTTATATCTCTGTGGGTGGACACCGTGTACAAACACTCGACGCCGCGCCGCAGTGCCGCGATCAGCTGGTGGGTGGGTCAGTGAACTTTGGTAAGGGCAACACATGATTCCTTTTCCCTTCATACCTTTCCTGGACAGATACACATAACATATATAAAAATGGAGCGTCAAAATATACGTGACCTTAACTCATAATTCTGGCAGTTTCAAGGTGTCTGTAAAGCAAAATGGCCCACGGAATGTGTCTGGGAGTATTGACAACTTATTTCTAAATATATTATCTAGAACATACGTGAAAATCAGCCATGAGAAAATACGTGAACTTAGTAATGATTTTTTGTACCTTGATCACCTGATACCTGGAAATTGGCCGTTTTTCCAAGCTAGCAAGTAGGCATACGATCATAGTACATACTAACACTACTCAATCGTCCACATTTCATCCGTCAGAAAATAAGTGATGTCTGGCGGCCCTGGACTCTCCACCTATTAGTTTACCTTTATCATATCGCACCCTCAGTGGAAAAACAGCATAAGTCGTCTTACGTTTAATTTTAGTTATTAATATGATTGGAAAGAGGGACAGAAGCTGCATATGCTCATTTTTTTCAAAATTTTTATCATTAATCTTGACGGTTTTGTGCAACAAATCGTAATGTTTTCTTTGACTATTAACTGATATTTTAACAGTTTTTTTGCTCTCCTGTAAAATAGCAATTTTCATCTTCTGCCTTTTTCCGCTGAAGGTGCGATATTTAGTAACAAATTGTGATTTAATTTAATTCGCAAGGCATAGTTTCTCTTGATATTTGAGAAGGTTTGGATCAAATACAAACCTGTAGACTTGGTGACTGTACAGGACATATTAAATGAGAAGTCCCGAGTTCAATTACCGACTGCACCAAATATTGTGTGAAATAAATTATATTAAGTAAGCCTTTATTATAGCCCTTATTATATTAAGTAAGCTGTGGTTAACGATGCTGGTTAGCGATATATTACAACTATGTAGTTTACATGTGTTACTATTATATTGTCGTGTACTGTTGGTTGACCCAAATAAAGTGAAAAAAAAAAATGTTTGCACTCGAAGGGGTTGACTCGGGATATGGTTGTTTGTGATTTCTTATTTAATTTTTTAGGTTTGCGTATGAAAAAACGAAAAACGGAACCCTTATAGGATCACTCGTGCGTCTGGGCGACCGCCGTTCACAGCCAATTCACTCCGAAACTGCTGGACCAAATGAGTTGAAATTTGGTACTCATGTACTTACTTTTTTGTGCATTTGTCATCATCGCAAAGCAAATTAACGTATCGGTGATGCCTTTGGGACTGATGTCAACGCTGAACTCCTACGAACATTTATAAGAATATAAAAAATGAGGAACTGATAGCCAGAGAGGTTGTACCGATACTCGATCCGAAGTAATAAAATAAAAAATAAAAAATTCTTTATTGCCACACAATACACAATTAAATAAAAACTTAAATCTAAGATACATAAGTCTACTTAGCTATTAATTGTGGGCAAAGGAAGAGTAATCGATTTAACTAATTTGTTTTGTTCTTATTTAAGGCCCTAATCGAATTTGGATGGTGATTCATTACTAAGGAGCGATTAAAGTAACCGTTAGTGACTCTGAGCTGGGGCGTATGACTTGTTTGTAAATAATTGTACCTTACGTACCTACATATTTTCTTTATTTTTGTTGACCAAAGCAAAGTAAGGTGAAGTTGCTTACTGAAGATCGTTAAATAGGACGGTTTATTTCAGGATATGTCAAGAGGTAGCGTTCGCCTCGTAATCGGATTACGCGTAGGATTTAGGGATCAGCCGAAGCGCTAACGTATCTGTAAGCATGTATTTACAAAAACATGATTTACCTTAAATCAAAGGAAGGTAAGGTATGTTGGGTAACTTAAGAATTAACTAAATACAGTTATTTGGAAGTCGGCCATTTATTTTTATCGAAACAAGAATAAACATTATAAAGATGTTAGATACCATTGCATTAAATTTAATTATTAAGTAAATACTTTTACAAAAGGTTTTATTTATAAACTAGCTTTTGCCCGCGGCTTCGTCCGCAGTAAAGATCGTTTTTTTTTACAAATCCCGCGGGAACCCTGGAATTTTCCGGGATAAAAAGTAGACTATGTGTTAATCCAGGGTATAGGCTATCTCCATTCCAAATTTCAACCAAATCGGTTAAGTAGTTGTGGCGTGATTGAGGAACAAACATCCAAACATCCCACGAGGGACATCCTCAATGGTTACCATATTATTAAGGTAGGCTTAATTAATTACCCTTCAAGCGTTATCCATAATTACATATTTGGTACTGATTGTAATTGCAATTTGTGACGTAAAATATTGCCTTGAAATTATCTGCAATCTATAGTGCAATAGTAACAGTTCAACGGCCGAATTTGATAGATACCAACCTAATAGCAGAATCACAATACGTCCCGCATCAGAATAGATAGCCAAAAAGATAAAGCCCCTTGATAACAAGGTATAGCTCCATAAAACGATGTCATGCCGTGTGTTTATGGTTCATTTCGGGGGGTGCTGGGGGGTGGCGTAGCAATATGTGCAGGTTTATTGCCATATTTTAGGGTTACATTGTACACATAACAAGTTTCTACGGATATAAAACCTTGCATAGTTTGTAGGACATGTGTAACGTGCAGAATAATACCACCGTATAATGTATTTGATAGCGGAAGTGCTCGTAACTCGTAATATATAGATACCAAACTGTTCTTGGAGAAATTACTACCTTACGTAAAGTAACAACAACAACAACTTGAAACTTTGTAACTTCAATTTATTATTAGTTAAAATTGATCTGAGGTTACAATTAAAAAGCACTCTTAGGTACGAGCAAACGGCACACCAGTATTGTTCATCGCAGACGCCATAATATAGTCAGTAGCGGCGTTAGGGTAGGGCACTGTTGAGCGACCGCCCAGGGCGCCAGGTTTGAAGGGGCGCCACAGGTAGTCATAATAACGGATCCGATAAAGTTTCGTCGTCATATCTATCCGTCCGTCCGCAGAATAACATCGAGAGTGCTGGAAAGCTGTACCTAACTTTGCATGTATTTAGGTACATATTTCTTATTTTTGTATGGGTTCCAATGTCAGATAGGGGCGCCGTAGAAATCTCGCCCAGGGCGGTGGTAGTGCTAAAACCGGCACTGAATATAGTCACCACCGCCTGTTCTGTTCATAGATAAGTAATGTAAGTAATGTGCCTATATCAAAATCATAACAAAGGTCGACAAAAGTAACCTTTTTCTTAAGAATTTTTATATAATACTTGTGCTAGGTAGTTTAATAGATATCCTATTGGCTTGATGTTAACAACTTTAAAAGCAGAATTTAAGACCTAAAGCCCGAAAAAATTAATTAAGGTCTGATTTCTGCCAGTAACTTCCGGACTGGCAGAAATCAGCATGGTTTTTGACGTATGGATGGGCGTGGTAGCTTGTAAATACAGGAATTACGTAATCCAGCATGGTATTTTTCTTCCTCACTCAAATACAAGGCGGTATCTACCTTATTTATTGATCTGTGGGCACCTACATGAACCACTACAATCACAAGTCTTACGACATCGTAAAGTTTTATTACTATTTGATTGCCACCTCCCAACCAACAACTGAAATCTAAAGCCAGTTACCTGAGTTACAGTTTTTTCTCCAGAATAGAGTCCGAAAGCGCTCTTAAAATAAAAATAAAATATATGAGTCTGCAATCTGCACTTCTGGATTTCGTACACCTATAAATTTTTGAATGAACTCATAAAAAAAGCAACTTTTATCCCTTGTTGAGCAGGACTTTCTCTTCCATAAATATAACTAATCAACAGTAGGTTATTTAATAAATTAATCAATTCGTCACTGTATTATTATTGCATTTCCAATGACGAATTA
Source organism: Thymelicus lineola (assembly GCA_963932265.1). NCBI lineage: Eukaryota > Metazoa > Arthropoda > Insecta > Lepidoptera > Hesperiidae > Thymelicus > Thymelicus lineola. The sequence continues at coordinate 5,922,589 of OZ010703.1, read as the reverse complement.
ATACTTGACTATCCCACCATTCCCACCTGATGGTACCTACCTACCTAGGTAAGTTAATGTATTAATTTATTAATTTTATCTAATGATCGTATAATATTTAAAATACAACTATCGATCATTTCTTTTAGATACAGTCAATTCAAAAACAAAGTACCTACAGACTTAGCACGGTGACAGTCTTATTAGACAAAATATTGATTGCATCCAAATCAGATCACGTCGAACAACGACCCCGTTTACAAAATAACATGTCGAAATGTTCACGAATAGTACCTACAGTGACGAATCAAAGCAATGTAAAGCAAATTTAGCATTTCCAAAAACTATATAATTAATCTTACTTTAGAATATGAAGAACACGAAATAACGTTGGCAGGCATATGAATGGGAATGATTAATGGTACCGTGTTCTACGAGTATACTTCAGTGATCTTTGTTTAAGCCTGACAATCCAGTTTACGGTTCTAAAGCATACCAAGGAAATGCCACGCTCTTAATTTACATTTAACGTCATAATCAAAATGGTTAACAGCTGCTCAACTGCAGTTATTATACTATATTTTAACATGACGGACCCACCATACCCCTGGCCATACCCTTGGTGGTAGGGTGGGACTCAACCCTACCACCATAGAGATGTGACCTAGGGTACTTATAGTACTTAGGTAATACTCGTAATACTATCTGGTATTCATTTGAACTATCTTTTTGATAATAAAGTGAGGTGAGGCCAACTACTCAACTAGGTGGTCCAAGTAGTTTGTAAGGATGCCTTCTTACCAAGATCTAGTGTGGGGTATCGTTGAAAAGGTCTTCCAAAAATATTATAGATCTTCTTAGACCATTTTCGGAATTAGGGGTCCGTTTGCGACATATTTGGTTTTAAAGTGCTAATTTTGGTTAGTCAGATGTCCCCCCCCGTACGTGATTCGGGCGCATTTTGGGAGCGCCATAAATAATACGGTTCGTCGTTTTCTTTTTGCCCAGAAATGCAAATCACAGACATAGATAGTAAAATGCAAATGGTGAACCTTTGGTGTCACTGACGTCCATTAGGCCTGCGGTGACAATTTATTATCGGGGAACACCACAAAAAAATGTCTTGCGTTTAGAAAATAGTGACCGGACGCGAAAAATAAAACTTCTTTGTAGTTGACATAGTTCGTTATTATTCTATGTGTTTTTACTTTGTTTATTACATTATTTCTATTGCTAACATCAAGAGACATTCATAAAACATATTTAAGTATAGGGAGTATAGAGAAAAGACACTTTCTCTTAGGCAGTGTAACAGTTTAAGGAAGGAAAATACAAAAACGACTTGTAAAAAGTTACCTTAATTAGATTAAAAATAGTAAGTTATATCCCACAATAAACATCGGAAAAATTATTCTAGTCGTCATTTATTAGCAACACCCTGTTCTTGTCTACTCTTACATTAGGGGCACTCTTCAATTTTTTAATAAATTTATCAGCAATCCTATCATCTACATCATATCCTGTAGCTTCAGCATATTCAGCTAGAACTTTCTTTTGCAAACGTTTGAATGGAACTTCATTGCCTTTCTTTTCTAAAACAGACATAATCACAGCATGCCAATTAAATTTCCCATTACCTGCATTTATTTCCTCACTTTTGGCAACATTTTGGTCGTGAAGACAAATGCTTTCATCTGCTTCCTCCTCTCCATCAGTCTTTAGTTTCTTCTTTTCTATTTCTTTCTTCACTGGAGCCACATCATTTCCCTCTTTTCCATTCTCATTTGTGTCCGAAGCAGCACCAACAGTGTCTTGTCTTTTACGTTTCTTATTTTTATTTTTACCTTCAGCAGGGGCATTATTATCCTCACTGATAGAGTTAGACTTATTTTTCTTTTTATCCTTCTTTACCTTAGGAGTCTCTTCTTCTGGCTCTGTGGGCTGTACAGTTGCACTTTGTAGTTCAGCCTCATACTTCATGCGTTTCTTTTCTTCCTTTCGTTGTTTTTTGGTCAACTTTTTCTCAACAGTTGCTTCCTCTCTATTTTCTCCATTGATTTCTTCACCATTTTCAGCTTGTACTTCACCGTTATCTACTTCTCCCTTTTCGTTCAATTTTTCTTCGTCATTTTGCTCGTCATCATCATTAATGTCCCCATTTTTTGTATGACCGTTTGTTTTAGGAGCTTCACCATTTTGTTGAAACGCTTCACCATTTGTTTTAGCTGTTTCACCATTTTGATTTTGCGATTGATTTTTATTTTCTGAATTAACATTAGATAGGGCTGATAGTTTAACAGAAATTAGGTCCCAAGCTTGGTCAATATCTTTTATATTTGTTTTGTGTCCGCATACATTTTTGACAAAGTTAATGAATTTTGGCTTCTTACGGGGAGTGTTATTGTGTTTGCTGATAGTCTCTATAATTCTAATTACATTTGCGTTAGAAGCAGTTTTTTGTTCATCAAGAACAGATTGCAACATTTCCACCCATGCATTTTGTTTCTTCTCTCCTTTTTTCTCTTTTGCAACAAATCCTTTTCCTGAGTAGCGTTCTTCTTCAGATATGCATTTAATATGAGCTTCATAGTCCTTCCCACTGAAAATATAAAGGAATACATTTTACAATAAAGATTAATATTTCATGACACATTATTATTTGAACATGAAAACTCTGATAATTTAACTTTCTTAACAAAAAAATATTTCCTGTCTATTTCACTATCCATTTTTCAATTTTGTGTACCATACATGTATTTTGATTTGTGTAATATAATAAACATAATGTTAAAAAAGAAACAAACAAGTTTTATGAAATATAATACATTTTATAAATTATACTTAAAGTACAAGAATACATTTTATGGAATTACTTTATAACAACCTAATGATAAGGTTCAAATCATCGTAAATTATTCACAGTGAATCACTTTAAATTAGTTATAAAAGCAATTGCTATATTACATATAAAAGATGTGAACCTGACTGCACTTCAAAATATGATAATACTATTAAACTTGATGTTAAGGGAATAGAAATGGGACAGAAATCTTAGACTCGACATAGGGGTAATAGAAGCGAGACAAGACTCTTGGCTCAATGTAAAGATAACCATTCAATTTTAAAACTCTATTTTTGTTAATCCCTCTTTTAAAAATATGCACAAACACATCAACAATCTGACACAAATGAAGATATACTTACAAGAAATCTTTAAAACAGTCCATGCAAGATAAATTGGGATTGCGGTTCCTACACATGGTCAGATAATGCTTCTCGACCTTTGGTTTCTGCAGGGACTCCCCACAATGTCCACATGTGAACACAACCATGACGGTATTGCTTCTGCAAACTTCCTATGTTTTATTATTACTTATACCTGAAAATAATAGAAATGTCATATCATTATTTTACAAAATCAAGAGATTAGGGAACATACCAAAACCAACTTTTTACCCCCCTCCCCCCCTTCGTGACCATCCGTAGTATATGAGAAGACCCCCCCCCCCTCCCCCCTAGTTTTGACGTGGTAATTGATAAATACGGTTTTCAATACTTTTTTGCAAAAACAGAGTTAAAAAATAATAATTTTGCTTATATTTGACGACTTTGTGGCGCAATGGTTGCTAAAATATTGACTACGTGACAAAAACCTAAACCCCCCCCCCCTCCCCTCTGTGACCAATCGTGGTGTTTTGAAGACCCCCCTCCCCCCCCCCCTAAATGAGGCCCGTGGTTTTGGTATGTTCCCTTATTGGAAATTTAATTAATTTCTGATCAATAACATTATAATATTTTACTCATATTAACGCCGATTTTATGTTATACTAGTGAACACCCTCGGTTCACTTTGGCAAACCTTTCAGTAAACCCACACTCAAATAAATGTATGGATGGTATTATTAAAATTGACAAACTTTTTATTGGTGAACTGATTAAAATAAACACTAAATGTTAACTCAAGCTCACTAGAATATATCAGCAAAAACTGCATCTAAATTTGTTTAGCTGTTTCTGAGATTAGCCGGAATAAACGCACATACAAACACAAAAATTACCATTTTATTATATTACTAGAAAATCGCCCTCGCTTCGCTTCGGGAAAAATAGTAAAAAAATATATAATATAGCCTATGTCACCCGGAGATAGTGCAGCTTCCCATCAGTGTAAGAATTTTTCAAATCGGTTCAGTAGTTACGAAGCCTATTCAATGCAAACAAATCTTTCCTCTTTAGAATATTAGATGTACTAATTATTATAATAAAGGGAGAGCAAGCCACACTACAACTGACATCCTAGTACAAAATGGGACATTACTGTCATGTTCACCCCTTTTTTTAGTATGATCAATGTTCAATCTACTTCATAAGTTTTTGCAGTGTTTACTATGCTAAACTGTTAAACGCGGTTTCCGCACACACACTTCATACGGTGCAAATATAATCGTGTAATATATCAAATGTACATTATACCGATTGTTGTATCATTGGTCTGAAGCCAAGCCATAACATTGGAATATGTTTATTTGAACTTTTTTGCCCATTCCCTTCTATCATATGTTTTAAAATATAAATAATGTCTATAAAAAGCCTTTAAACACTTCAGTAATGCGAAAGTAGAAGAACATCTGATGCGCATTGCGCACAAACAAAAACAAATAGATAATGGCTTATCAATATATACAGGCGCGTTATACAGTAAACTATTGAAAAGTGATATTTCTCATTGATTTTTTAATACTTACTTTCATAAAACGCTACGACTTTGCTAAATATTGCTGGAACAACACGTGTAATAATTAATCTAGATGAAACGAAACGAAACACGCTCACTTACCAAAATAACCAAAACGTCAAATTGTTATCAAAAATGAAGAATGAACTAAATGAATGTCTTTTGATAGATCATATATAGAATCATAGAAGTACAATATAACCACAGAGAACTTTGTAGAGAACTTTTAAACCTCTTTAATGGGAACTTCAAAGATAGCGAGATACGATATTAAAAATTACCTGAAATACCTTTTTTGTTCCTGATATACACAAAACATAAGTTTCGCAGTTAATAAATAAACCTAATAATTGATTTGGAATTTCTTTTAGAATTTCTTTTTGAATATAATATTCTACTCTGTATTAATAATAATCTGTCCTTTTATTGTTTGTCTGTGGAGTGAATGAACAGAGTGAATTCGGGTGTGTCTAAAAAAAGTTGAAACTTAATTTCATTCATGTCACGCATGACACATTGTTTGCTTCCAAAACTTTTTTGTTTCAAATAAAACCGAAACTTTTGTTGTATTAAAATATTTATATTTTCCTAAATCATGCGTAATATTCTATAATTTAAGGCAAAATGTTCAATATGGGCAGCTATTGTATTTACATCTTTATTTATTTATTAACACGTAAGTTGAAAAGTTTTATTTATTTATCAATATTGTGTTTCTATGAGATTTTAGCCGAATTGGGGCAGCTTAGAATACTAACCCCAATCCGACGCCGCATGGATGTCGTAAGAGGTGACTAAATCCGACCCGCTGGTGGTACGGCACCTCGGAGGGATTATATTGGAAATATTGATTGTGGCTTCAACCCATTAATGGCCCACTACTGGGCACGGGTCTCTGCTATTGAGGAAGGCTAGGATACTCCACTACTCTGCTCCAGTGCGAATTGGTGCATGAGTTAGTGGCCAACCCAAGTTTCGGAAGTTTTCAAACCGCCTCCGACATGGCTTAACGACTTTTACTTATGATAACAACTGGGACCGACAACTTCACGTGTATCGTAATTGTTAAATAATACCACTATTACTATTATTATTTCTCCATGGGGTTTGTCTGGATAGCTACCACCCTTGAGCTTGAGTTAGCCACCAAACAACTCTTTCTTGGCCCTTGGTGTTGCTGATGTTCACGGGCAACGATAGCCACTTACCATCAAGTGGATCGTCAGTTCGTTTGCCAGCTATTTCCATAAAAGAAAAAAATCAAACCAGTAACAGTTGATAATTTTATATCTTAGTCCTGTAGTTTCCTTAATTTACTAAAATTGCTTAATCAAACAACCTTTTCATCATAATTGTCAACTATAATTGATGAAGGTTCAAACCACTAGGCTGTCAAAGTGAAACCTATTAATTATTTATAATTACAATTTCAGCATTAGTTACGGCACGCTTCTCTGATAGTGAGTCTATACCAAACAGTATTCTGGAGAAGTCCAAACTAGAAGGAATAGACTACATAACATGGTGTACCACATCTATACCAGAACAAGCTAAATGTGAGAAGCTAGCTAATACCACTGTGATGGATAAGGGATTGTTTGGACAAGATTATATGGAAATTCGTTGTAAGAGGGTAAGACAACTATTTCTTTGCAATCTTTATAATTTACGAAATTGTTTTATTTATTTTTAAATAATTATACTTTCTGATCTGTCCACATTGTGCTGCAAAAACAGTATCAGCTATTTTTAAAACTTTATTAGAATATATATCTTTGCAATATTAATAGAATATTATTAAAAACAAAATTCAAGTATGATTTGCAAACTCACTCAAACATGGATGCTCCATGTGAAAGAATGCTAAAAATTTAAACTAGACTATTCCTGACTACCACTTAAAGCAATGTTTCACAAAGTGTGTGCCGTGGCACTGGTATACCGTGGTCATTAATTGGTATGCCCCGAAAAGATTTAATATTTCTTAAAAATTTGTAAGACGGATGGAAAAAAGTACTATTTGTGAACTTCTAACTTCCAAAACTTATCGTAACGCTCATGTTTCACATGACATACCTCTTGTATTTTAAAAATAAGTGTGATAAGAGTAAGCAATAGTTATATAATTTAAATTTGAATTTTTATTCAAGGTGTACCTCTGAAATTTTTCGATTTCATAAGTGTACCTTGAACACAAAAAGGTTGCGGAACACTGACTTAAAGTATTACTAATAAATATAATAAGTAATCTATTATTAAGAAGTATAGTTATTAGTTTTCTACTTTCTCATATACATGTATAATCCATTTTTTTTTTTCACCATATGCTATGGTACAATCATTTTTATTGTACCTGTCATCATCAATTAATAAAATTACAGGCATTTGACTCAGAAGAATGTATGACCTGGGTGGACAGAGGTGAAGCATCACTCCTAGCTCTAGACGCGGGAGAAGTTTATGTTGCAGGGAGGTACCATTCTCTGGTACCCATCTTACAGGAGGTAATTTCTTTCTTTTTCTTTTCTTTCATTTTCTTCTCTCTTTCTTGGCCGGCCACACATCAGTGATGCCTTAGGTGTTGCTGATGTCCATGGGCGAGGATAGCCACTTACCATCAGGTGGATCGTCAACACATGTTACATATGCATCTACCTTAAATTGGAAAACAAAGTTAGGTATATACTATAGTGAATTCAAATGTCAACAGTTGTACGGACGTGCAGAACCTTACCAGTATGCGGTGGCCGTTGTGAACAAAGGAGGCCTGCCGTCAGTGCAGCCTGGGATGGGGCTTAGCGGTCTGCGGGGGGCAAAGGCCTGTTTTCCTGGAGTGGGCTCCCTTGCTGGTTGGGTCATGCCTGTGCATACTGTGAGTACTAATACTTTTTAGGTTGTTTGTATGAAGTGCTGATAATGGCTTGTGTGAATTGTTTCAACTGGCATAATGATATTATGTTTGTCACAATAAAACACTATTTTTGCACTATTTTTTATTATAATTGTTAGTATTATTACAATACAATTATTATTAATATTTATTTATTTGTGTGTTCATAAAGAGGCAGTCTTAGGGGGCGTCAAATAATTACGTGAGTTACTTGCAAAAAAATAAAAAAATATTATGTGAGATTTGCTGAGATTCGGCTCGACCCCCTCTCCCCCTGAACTCCTCACGTAATTAATGGATACCCCCTTACGCCTGAATATTAAAAGTACATTCAATGATTATATTATAAAATTTTTACTTACTTCAACATTATTGTTAGATATTATTACATTCAAGTATTAATTTTATTTACACGTAAAGTAAAAATACATTTTTATTTACCACATATGTATTATGAAAAACATAAAATAAATATTAGTTTTATTTTAATTACTTAACATACGTTTTTTTACATAAAATAAACTTGTCAATAATAAAAGCGATAAAACTATCTGATAAAATCGCACTAACTGAATAATAGCCTACTGTTTTGATTGCTGTCTATACTTTAGAATAAATAGTTTTACATGTGTCCTTAGTGACCTACTCAGTTAACGATATTCATTGCCATTTTGGTAGTAAAGATATATTTTATTATCTTGCAGCTGATGCGAGAAGGAGATCTAAAGATAACTGATTGTAACAACCATGTGAAGTCGGCGACGGAATATTTTGGAGAATCGTGCGCACCTAATTCTCTGAAGGACATGTACAACCCTATCGGTGATAACTCTGATAAGTGAGTATTGTTTAGGTTTTATGATATTTAAATAATATACAATAGGTGTAGCAAAACGAGTTATTGTGGAATTATCATTGAAGTATTATTACTAGTGTATAGAACCGACACCGCGAACCTCATGTATGTCCCAATGCATTGGCGCCAATTTTGTTCGAGATGTCTATTCTATGACATTATACTTCAATGGGAATTATGGCTCTGTAGTTCAATGGTACCCTTTAGTCTTGCTGTTAATATCTCCTGTGACTCAGGGTATCTATTTAAGAAGATTATAAGTTTAAGTCAACATAATGTAATAATAGTTACTTTTAAAATAGTATTCTGATTCAATATTATGTACGATAACTAAAATAAATTACTTATTATTTTCTATTTCTTAATTAATATTGCATCTCACTTTCTTATTAATTGTTTTTTTTCTTTTGTATATTGCCCACTATTGTTTGGAGCTTGTAGAGAGCTTGTAGCGTTAACATTGATGTTGGCATAACAAAATACTTACATAAATTAAATCTAATCCTTATTACGGAATAACTACAAAGTAAAACTTGTTACAGACTATGCAAGCTGTGTGCAGGCGGCGCGGGCGTGCGATGTACCCTAGCGGACCCATACGCGGGGTACGAGGGGGCACTAAGATGCCTGGTCGCCAACAACTCTGGCGAGATTGCGTTCGTTCGTGATACTACTATACAGCATGCTTTGCTGTCGCATAAGATTTTGGGTAAGTTGTTTATTTATAAGTACATATGTAAGATTTTGCATATTGGGTAAGTACTTTGTTTGTTAATGAGATAATGAGATGTAATTCAATTTTAGTACTCAGACAAAGTCAAAACGCAGAGTATGATTTTGGCCATTAAGGTTCAGATTTTTTTTACATGAAATAAGTTAATGCTTGATAACGATCCATATTTCAGATGACAATTCAACAAATTTCATCTTTAGAAGAGTGATTGTCGTTAGCTGGTGGGCTATATGACGTCACACTAAATTCAATATGGTGTACCTACTCTGAAACAAAGTTCAAAACTAAAAAAATTGAAAAAGTGTCCTGTTAGGTATCAAATTAACTAGCTCAATAAGCAAATTTGACATATTACGTATTGTTTCTTTTTCACAGCGCAATTTTAACATAGTCTGCTTTCAGTTTTTGTACTTTATCATGTATGTCGTGATATGATTGTAAAGTGAGGGTATGAAAGATTAATAAATCAGTCTTAACATGGTGACCGTGTCGTTTGCTTGCGCCTCCTTAAACATATAACTTTACATGGCGCAGTCGGTAGGATGGCTTTCACTTTATCATGACAAGTATGTGTATGTAACTCATGGAATCTGTGCAGGCGGTGTGACCGAGGATCGCTTCGAGCTGATCTGCCGCGACGGGTCCCGCATGCCGGTGACGCAGTGGGAGCAGTGCAACTGGGGCAGAGTCCCCGCTGACGCCATCGTCACCAGCAGTGCTGCTACAGTTGCTCAGCGTATCAAGTGAGTCAATATGTACAATATAATGGTCGTTTAGGGTCACGGTTGCTATGCCGTTGGAACGGTCCTGGCTTTGATTCCCAGTGAGGCAGAAATTTGAAATATTCGAATTTCTGTTCTTGGTCTGAGTGTGTGTTTTTGTTTTGTCCTTGGTACAAAATAAAGAATTCTAATGTGGAGCTATAAGGGTGTAGCCTTTAAAAAAATTACTCTTTTTTTTTACATGAAATAAATTAATGTTTGACAACAATCCCACCTGATGGTAAGTGCTGATGAAGTCTAAGATGGTGAACGCACTAACTTAATAAATGCCTATTCACTCTTCTCTTGAAGATACCTATATTGTAGGTGGGCGGGAAGTAAGTAGTAAGTAGTCACCATTGTCCAAAGACATTGCTCGTTACGGATGTCCATGGTTCCCCAAAGGAATATGACATATTATCCAGTAAACTAGAACTGCAAATTGGATTGGCTCTACAGATTTTTTTACCAACTATAGAGTTGAGACGCTAATATCTTGTCCCTAATTTTGTTCACAGATTCCAAAATTTGGTAATGAAAGCTGTGGAGTTATACGGTGATCCCAACCCTTCCAACAGGCAGTCGAATCGAACAATAGAATATCAGTCCAGGGATGGGTATGGAAACTTTTACACCACATCAACGGAGGCACCGAGATATTCCTATGATGCTTTTCGACAGAATCAGTTAAACAATAGGGATAAGATGGCTGATAATGGGTGAGTATTTTATGTCTTATTTTTAAACAATTTCAGAAAAGAATGAATATTCCTATGTTTATCTGAGAAATAAATTAATTTAATTTTTTTTTCGAAAATGCTGTTTTTAGATCAAATTGGTCCCATATTTCTCAAAATTTAGTTCTGATCAAATATTATAGGCGTACTATAGTGTCCATTTTTTGAAACAGTTTTTTTTTTGACAGAAAATTTGTGTTTTAACTGCAAAAAAATGTGTTACTCTTTAGTAATACATTGAAATAATTGTTTTTAGGGAATCACATCCGGGCTTCAAACCAAGATTGGATGCCCGTGGGCAACCTATCGAGTTGCCATTCCATTTGTTCCAGTCGAATGGTACAACGGATTTGTTATTACAGGTCAGTCAATAGCGGCCCCAGTGAAGTAATTAGTGATGTTTTATTTGTGTTGTCCATGCCACTACCGACATAAAATCCTAGCGCGAGCATATGATTGTGTTAGGACCAAAAAGCAAAGCAAAGCAACAACCCATAATTGTCCCACTGCTGGGCTCGGGGTCTCCTCTCACAATGTGAGGGGTACAGGCCATAGTCTACCACGCTGGCCAAGTGCGGATTGGTAGACTTCACACATCTTTGAGAACATTATGGAGAACTCTCAGGTGTGCAGGTTTCCTCACGATGTTTTCCTTCACCGAAGCAAGTGATAATTAACTTGTAATACGCACATAATATTTGAAAATTAGAGGTGCGTGCCAGGATTTGAACCCGGGCCCCCGCGTTCGGGAGACCAACGTTCTAACCACTAGGCTATCACTGCTATGTTAGGACCAAAGTATTCAGTAATATTTCGCACCCAAAAGCCACTGAAAACTGCTATTCATTCAGTGGAAATTGACCTTAAGAATGTATTTAATTCCATTTTAATTCGACAGGACGCAACAATAAACTTCACAGTCCTGAAAGAGGAGCATCAAGCAGCCAAACATATCCTGAACAACCATTTTGTGGGTGACCAAGCGGAGCGAGCCGTGATGGGAGTGCGGGACTGTCCCGTCAAACGAGCAGTGCTGTGTGTCACTAGCGATCCTGAGATGGACAAGTGTGTTAAGATGAGGGTATGTGGAGATACTTTGTTGACACTAGCGATATGTAGATAGACAGGTGTGTTAAATTAAGAGTATATTTAAAGGAAAATATGGAGAGTATTTCGAAATGAGGGTATATTTATAGTTGAATGTTGTCAGTAGTCTGGATAATGGTGAACGCACATTTATCGGCAGATGCCGACATCTGTCACCCGCATCGGGCTCTCATATGTTTTCATACAAATGCGATGCTGACAGCGCTTACGATGCCGATAAATGTGCGTTCACCATAAGTGTGTAAGATGAGAGTATATGTAAATAGTTTATGGTTACCATTAGCAACCTCCAGATAGACAACTACTCTACCGCGCTGCTAAGTGCTGCACTCAGGATACGCTTCGCATTAGCCCTGATTTTACTACCACAGGTGGCTCTCAAAGCGGCCTTCCTGACTCCGACGCTGGTCTGCTGGCGTGGCCACAGCACTCGGCACTGCGAGCGCGCCATCGCCGAGGGTACCTGCGACTTTGCCCTGCTCGACGCGGCCGACATGCTGCACGCCGCGTACAAACACCGGCTCGTGCCGTTCATGCAGGAGGTGAGGGCGCTAGTGTGCACTGTGTGTAGGTGATGACGTCAATATTGTAGTGGTCATTATAACTCGTGCTGGGGGAGTAGAGGGTACCTGCGACTTTACCCTGCTTACAGTGGGGAGTTTATGCAGGTGACGTCATGGTGATTTAAATATGACAATCAATAAAGGTACTTGGGTATAAACTTTACTTTAATATTTACATATATCAGTGAAAACCGCTTTCAAATCGGTTAAGCCGTTTCTCATATTATCTGGAACAAATTTATTTATTTATTTATTTATTTATTTCTTTATGTACCATACAAAAAGTACAGAAACAAAGGCGGACTTAATGCTCAAAGCATTCTCTGCCAGTCAACCTTCGGACAGTAGCAAAACAACGATGGCGGTATATTTGATAAAGGAAAAAAAAAATAATAAAGAAATTAACAAGTGCAATACATAATATACATAATATATAATAACAACATACATTACATAAAATATATATACTAATAACTATAAATATATTCATACATATGATATATATATATATACATAAATATTACAAAAAAATACATATATTATATTATAAACTAGTATAAGCAATATATACATACCTAGATGACAAAATTCACTATACCCAGGCTTACCTATTATCTAAACCTACAAAGTGTGCCAGTAGCCTTTTCTTAAAACTATACTTAGTTACTTGTTTTCACAAATTCACAATGAAACAAATTAACCGACAAAAATTCTACAAAACAGTGTCACGTAATCTGTAAATAGTGTAGATCTGTGTTAAATCTGTTTGTGTAATCTGTAGATCTGTGGTAATAAATACCCTCAGTCATAGTTTTACTCAAGTATCAATCATTTTCCTTTTGATTGTATGATGATGGTTAAAATGTTTTTCCCATCAGGTGTATAGCAGCGGAGACAATTGGTACTACGCTGTGGCGGTGGCGAAGGAACAGGACAAGGATACCGACTTGACGTATCTCCGCGGGAAGAACACTTGCCACACCGGGATAGGACAGGCCGCGGGATGGATGTATCCGCTGGCTTATCTCATATCCAATGGATGGATACGGTGAGATGTTTGTCATGACTAGTGTAAATCCACTAACGTAGATGTGAAAGTTGTGAAGATGTTCGTATGTTCCGAAGTTTGTTTTCTTTCTTCTCTCTTTCTCGCTGATGTCCATGGGCGACGATAGCCACTTACCATCAGGTGGATTGTCAGCTCGTTTGCCGGCTATTTCCATAAAAAAACGCGCTAATGGTTTGACGGATTACGATTAAACTTATTACACAAAAAGTATATGTCTAGAAACAACAACGGTAGATTTTATCCTGGTGATTATATTTATTTATTTACTCTTTATTGTAAAACAACTTTACAGTTCACTGACTTAATACCTAGTGGCATTCTCTCCCAGTCAACCCTTATGTCATATATCACTTTCGGTATTAATATGTGTATTTGATAATAATTAAAACACTTTAAAACTTTATGCGTACACATTTAATTACGGAAGACATATTCTCTACATTACAGCACAGACAAGTCATAGTTCCCATAGACTATACAACCAAAGACTATAGTTTTTATAGAACACTTTCTTTTTCTTCCCTCTTTCTTGTCCGGCAACGCATCAGTGCTGCCTTTGGTTTTGCTGATGTCTATGGGCGATGGTATATAATTTATTTATTTGTTCGTAATGGCAGTCCGTACGGCTGTGATGGCGCCCACGCGGCTGCGCAGTACTTCACCAAGTCATGCGCGCCCGGCGCCCTCAGCACGCAATACGTGGACTCGGGGACCGTGCCTCATGATAACTTGTGCCATCTCTGTCATGGGGCGTCCTACAGGTTGGTATTACAATACAATACAAATACTCTTTATTTGTACAGTCGGCCGCAAAAGTCGCTTAACAGAATCAAAAGTGCAAAACAACTGAACACTCAACGAACCATAAGTCTTTGTTGTGACACGGACGCAAATTAAACTTAACTTACAAACGTTTATAATAAGCATAACACAACTGTTTCATAAGTTGCTGAACGCTTTCATTTCAAAAGTCGCTGAACATCATCAAAGTCAAATATAGATTAACAAATTATATTCAATATTACTGCGAAAAAAAGTAATAAAAGTAGATAGTTGTTTTTAGGTTTTACCCTCGGTTTATTAATATTCTGATTGTTATTCTGATGTTCTCAGGTATCAATTTGTATTATTGTTAAATTATTTTTTCCACACCGTTGCTTATAATTTGTATGTAACTATATCGAGTTTTTTTTATACTATGAGCCTTATTACCTACAAAAAGTAACCTGTTGCGAATATTTCATATAACCACAAGATTTGGTAATCAAAAAGCACGGTTTCTTAACCAAAACGCACGCTTTGATTCATATGAAAATAGTTGTAGCAACCAAAGAGATTTACTCTTAGACTTTTTTGTACAATAAGTGACTATCTTCAAAAACATTTTAAAATATCAAATATATTTATGATATATTATAATATATTTATAATGGACATGTAGGTGGTGGAGCAGTAAGATAGTCAGTAATGTTAAGAGTTTATTTACAGATAAACCAAATCAAATAATATAAACAAGTAATAATCTAACATTTTAACAAAAAAATAACCGACTTCAAATGAAGTACATCCAATAAAAAAAGAATCATCGAAATCGGTTGGCGCGATATTGAGTTATTCGTCCATTTATCGCGCACATACTTAATGCAAATTTAAGACTTATATGCTTTTGACATGGATGCCATTGTCAGATCTCGCTCAAATTTATGTGGGACCACACGACAAGCACCAGCTTTCGATTAAAAAAAGAATCATCCAAATCGGTTCACCCGGTTGAAAGTTCCGTTTAACCGACTTCAAAAAAAGGAGAAGGTTCTCAATTCGACTGTATTTTTTTTATGTTTGTTACCTCAGAACTTTGGACTGGGTGAACCGATTTTGATGATTCTTGTTTTAATCGAAAGCTGGTGCTTGTCGTGTGGTCCCACATAAATTTGTTCGAGATCTGACAATGGCATCCATGTCAAAAGCATATAAGTCTTACTCAATATCCAACCGATTTCGACGATTCTTTTTTTAATGGATGTACATACTTCATTTGAAGTCGGTTATTTTTTTGTTAAAATTTTAGATTATTTGAAATCTGTTAAAAAATATCAATATTCGCCCACAGACGTTGCCGCCGCGACGCGAGCGAAGACTACTACGGCCACGTGGGCGCCGTCCGCTGCATGGTGGAGGGAGGGGGGGACGTGGCGTTCGTGCGTCACACCGCGCCGTACGAGGTGTCGGCGGGGCGGCGCCGCGAGTGGTGGGCGCGGGACCTGCTGCCCGACGACCTGCAGCTACTGTGTCCTGATGGTGTGTAGTGTGTGCGTGTGTGTGTGTAGTGTGGTTCAAAGTGCAGCGTTGCGTAAGTTTGACGTCTGTCTGCACTTTATTGCTAACTACGTTCGCTGTAGCATGGTGCGGGTGACAGTTGTCTTTGATGTTTACATCTGTCAGTACCACATGAAAATACGTCTATGGCGTTAAGTTATATGCATAAGACTTTGCTAAATTTTTCTTTCCAATAGGTTTTATTTGTAGATTTGAACATTCTGGTTGGGTTTAATTTATTTTCTTCAATAATGATTTAATATATTACGAATGTGGTGCAGCTGAAATACTAAGTCATAATTTGTAAATCGCGGTAACTGTCAAGAGTGAATCGAAACGTTATTGAAACTGTCACCCGCACCATGCTACAGCGCACAACGTATAGTGAATACTATGCGTGTTTCACTACGCAAATTGTTGTATGGGAAAAGTGGGAAATCGACTATATCAATGGAAAAAATGTGCCTAATGCATTGTTTTAGTAGTCTCAAACCACCTCCGGCCTTTCAAATGAAACCATTTTGAGGCATATAGGTGGATTGGTTTCAGAGTCTATAAAGGACATCTGTACAAACATTTTTTCTGTTTTATACATATTATACATACATAGATAGATAAGCTAGCTTCTTACAATGTTCTTGCATTTTTAAAGTTTAATCCTACCACACATTCTCATCATAAACAAGGGTTGACTGGTAGAGAATGCCATTAGGCATTAATTCCGCCCATTGTATAAAATTGCAATAAAGGATTAAATAAAATAAATAAATAAAATGTTCTCATACAGGCACCCGAGCGAAGATGCATGAATACAAGACGTGTAACCTGGGCAAGGTACCGGGCGCGGTACTGATGGGGCGTCCCAACCACACTGAGCTCGACACCTACTCAAACCTCATGGTGTATGCACAGCAGTTCTATGGGGCTGTTTCGGCTGATGAATTCAGGTAATACAATTTTTAGGATAGTTGTTAATTACACGTATGTGAAATACCCCGCAATCATAGAGTATAGAGGAAAGAAGAACCATTTCTTGTATGAAAAGTGTCCAAAAACGCCTCTAAGTGTGACGCTGCGGTAGCCTAGGATAAGTTTTATTGAACTCCGCAAACTTCACTCCGTCTACAACATCCATGTTTATATCGTAGTTATTCCGACGCCAGCGCTATCGTTGTAGGATGGTGGTAGGTACTGAAACCTCTATTTTTAGTATACAGCTGGACAACGTTCCCCCCATATGAAATGGCTCTCCTTACACTCTACACTCCATGCCTACAATGTTAAAATTTGCATGTTTTGTTATATACGATTTATTTTACTGTGGTTATCAATTACTTCTGTTATTTAGTCTATAGACTCAATTTTTTAATATTTTTAATTTAGTTTATGGCAAATAAGCAAAATTTGAAAAGCCGATCACCAAAATCTCGGTTTTTGTCAACTTTTTAACACGGGACGCAATATACGCATTTTATATCAGCCTCCTTTTATGATAATAGTAATAATTCATTTATTTATTATGCCCACATAGCATGATTATATCGAAAATAGTGGAAGATTACGTAAGAGATATATATGCAAAAAAAAACGCCTATTTTATTGAAAAACATTGTGTAAAGGAGTTGGTGTTTAACTTTCACCCGAGAAGTTATAAAACATTTATTTATCTTTTTATTTACAGCTTCAGTATGTTCTACTCACTACCTCCGTACGCAGACCTGATATTCAGCGATGTTGCAGTCCGTCTGAAGCCACTCTCGCACGCCAAGAGGTCCGCAGAAATAATCGCAGGGAAGGCCTTACCGAGGGCTGCTAGGATAGTGTCGTGTGATGCTCCCCAGGCCTCCTATTATATAGCCTCAGATCCAGACTTTCTGTCTAGTGCGTATAGACATGGTGTCATAGGATATATTGTCGCACTTACTTTGGTTTTAATTGCGTTATTAAGATAATGCAGTTTAAAAGATCTAATTATAATACTTTATGGGTAGCTTTAAAGTAAGTTTACAATATATTTCCGTCCAGTAAATGTGCCTTAATATTTTTTGTTACTTTTTATATAATAGCTTTAAGAATCTGTGGTTGTCTATGTTCTTTGAATCTCAACTAATATTGTTTTTTTAATTTACTGATTTTCTAGATTTTTATGTTTTTTACTATTTAAGTTCTGGCAGGTATTTTCTTACTAAATGATAGTACAAATCAAATGTATTGTATTTATGTATTCCATTTTTAGTAAACGTATGCTTTATCAACTTGTTTACGTATTTTATGAAAGAAAATTACGTAGGTGAATAATTCCATTATATTCATTCCATTTTAAATTATGTTAGGTACCACTCTACTTATATATTACATTAATGATTGTATGGTTCTATGGTTGTTTATTATTATTGTTTTAAACATGACTGATATACTTACTGTGGACTTGAAATAAAATGCACTTAAAAAGTTGATTAATTTAATTTCTTTCTTATATCAACATTCATTTAAAAACTTCTTATGATTGTAACATTCAAATCCTTGCGGTAAAACTTCAAATTGCTTCATTATTTTGCGTAGATCTGTTCTTCGACAAACTTCTTTGATCGCTGGGCGCAGAATATTTCCGCTTTTATCAATTCTGCTCGCGTGTTCCCTAAATTTACCGAAAATACAGTTTGTTCTAGCTAGTTCTATGTTTATTATAGGAACTAGACCCCTACATTTTGGTGTTTCCTTTGAACACAAACATAGAGCTTTGTAAGATAGATGTTGAATATGATTAATGCAATACACAAATAAAAGCTCCTTTGGTTTGTTTTTCATTAATGTTTCCATCATAGCATTGCCCAGTTTTACTGTCACTCTTTTCTTATAAATATCCAAATATTTTTCCATCTCCTTTTCGTTGCTAAGTATACCCAATATAGTGCAGAATTTGTTGGCAGATAAACAAAAGGTCAGAAAAATATGCTTCCATATTAGTTCTTCATCGTTGTAATTGAAGTTAAATAAATGTGAGTTAACTTGAATACCAGACTGACCAACTCGATTTTCAAGAAATTTTCTTAAATCTGATATAGCATTTGAGAAAGTTATTTTATAACACATAGGACCTTTATACACATTGCTTGCCCGGTTTACTTGCAAAGTTGCTGTATTATAACTGTACCCTAAGAAAGTAATATTATCTTCAAACGCTATTGTTGGATGAGGAAAATTTACCACAGTTTTCGCGTAATTAACATTTCTGTAATTCGAAAGTGCATTTAGAAATGATTGGGCATCCTCAATTGAATCAGTAATATATAGGTAATCATCCACAACTCTTACAAACAATTTCAGCTGTGTATACTTTTTCCAGTGATCTGAGAAATACAAGTCATCCATGTAAGTATAGTAAAGTTCCGAGAGGGCTGGTGAGTACTTATACCCCTGAACCAAACCTTCCTTCCATTCATAAACTGTTGCACCTGCTCTTACAAGCAACGGTTTTCGTAACTCAGTTATCATTTCTCGGTAAATCTGTGCAAATTTCTTCTTTAGATATAAAGGCTGTTGACTTTTCTGAAAATCCAAATGCTTTTCAGCCAGAATCTTCATTAATCTGCTCCTATTTATTGAACCAAAAGCATTGCTCAAATCTGTTTTAACAAAATAAAGTTTGGGTTGTTTCAGAGTTACCCAAGTTGAATGGAATGAAGAATATTTTTTTTCTATTTTATCTTGTGGTTTTCCACATAAAATTCGAAGAAAATTCAATCTTTCTTTTACTTTATTCTTCTCACTTATTGTCAATGAATCATTCTTATACCTTACTATAGGTCTGTAATTTGTATTTGGTTTTAAAAGTAGATGCAGTTTTGGTACTTCTCTGTTGGCCATTTTTAAGCGAAGCCTTTCCTGAGGACTATATTTAATTTTTATTTTATGTCCCATACATTTCAACTCACATCTGACTAATACTTTTGAATAAATCATATCTGATATCTTCTTATCATAAAAACTTTGCCATTCATTTTTCCAGAAAAAAAATAGTCTGTTTTCATTGGTATCTATTTTACATGTTGTTACAAAAAAGTTTAAGCATATTATTGCTGGCAGAATATTTTGCAATATCCAGCTAAGTGTTTTGCTCAAAACCTGAGTCACAATTACCTTTGAGATTGTATTCCATGGATGGACTTTCAAATCCCATTTACTTATGAATTCATTTAGTAAAATGTGTTGGCTCTTCATACTGTACAATACAACTTTGATTAAATCCTTGAATATCTTCATATTTTTCTGACTTCCTATTAAATTTCTTGGAATAGTCTCAAACAAAGCTTTCCAACATCCAGTAAAAATATTCACTTTAGATACTGGCATAATTTTACATTTTGAGTCCACCTGATGTTCATCACTCTTGAAAAAATAATTTTTAAAATCCTCTTTGCAATTTTTTTTCACATTTGTTCTTAACAATTGTAAAATATCTAAAAAATCACTTGATAATTCACTTTCCAACAGCTTATCTGTTAAGACATATAGATAAAATTCCCCTTCGCTTTTCTTAAATGATTTAAAATTAAAAATATGTTTCATTGATCGTACGTTTTGTTTATTTACAAAATAATTTGAAAAACAAATAGGGTTCTCCATTTTTTAAAAACTGCTGACGCTAACGATTTTATTAAAGTTAAGTTGTTTATATTTGAACCACTAGCTGGAAAAATTAACTGGCACCCCTTATTTATTGATCTGTGCTGGCACCCTATAATTTGAATATGTTTAGGTAACGAAGAACATGTCGAAACATGTCTTAAAACATCTTCACTAAACTGATACGAATTCCTTCTTCAATTTCACTGTAAAGAAATAGTTGTTATTGCACATCAAAAATACTTTATATTTAATACAACTTACTGACACAGGAATGATAAAATAAAAATACATTCAATTTCTTAATTTTAATTCGTTAAGCTTCGTACGTGGCTACTTTTATTTAAAATTCCCGCGCTTTCAATTTTTAACCGACAACATGACTTAAGTGACATAATGAATTGTCTTTGTATCTTTGAGAAATTATTCCCATAGAGTAACCTAACCTATATTATTTCTTAATTTAGTCTATGCTCAGTTATGCAGGCTCTTTATTTTAATGTTTTTATTATTATTTTCGATATTTTTTTGGGTTAGGGCAAAATCAATGTATTTAAACTTACTTGACTTGACAAAGTGCATCAGCATGTAGCAGAGAAAGAATGATAATGTGCCTAATCAAGCAAGTAATACACGTCTCTAAAAATTTAAAGTTTTTTTAATTTACGTACCTACTGTAGGCTTGGGCCTAACCGGTCACTACAGAGAGCGCTCAATTTAGTTCATAATCCAAGGATGAACTAGTTCGCTCTATTAGTTCATTAGTTCTTTTTATGGAATAATTTAGTAAGAACAATAAATAAAGAAATAATATAGTTATGATTATAGTAAGTTTTGTTTATTTTTATTTAAAAAATACAAAGTATTACATGAAAATTTTACACGTCCATTTATCAATAAATGGGAATAGAAGAGAAAATTTTTAATTTTAATTAAACTTACCGTAAAATAAGACATAAATGATATTAGTATTCTGTTTGATAATTAGCCAGCAATACTTCAGTTGACGATTGTTATGATTTCATATGATTTGATAAAATTTCAACCATGGGTATTTGAAGTTGTTTAGTATCGATATCGAAATGTCAAGGCGCGCACAGTAAAAGTAAATAACTCGGTTGGTCACATAGCGCCACTGTCTAGTAAAGTGGACGCTAACAGAAATATAAAAAGAACTAAGAGCGGGATTTTCAATGAACTAGTTCGCATAGTTCACCTAAAGGAGCGCTCTTCCCACCTAGGTCGTTCGCGAACTACCCAAGACTAACCTACTGGCAATTGAAAATGGAACTACCGCGCTGATATTTAGTATTTTAATTTTAAGTTTTTTTTTTACTTAAGATTTAATGGTAAGTACATCACAGAACATAGCAAAGGAGAGTCAAAAAGTGTAGAACCATCATGAGGAATATCTTTATCTCTAATGTGATAAGAATGCACTCTTATCAGTCAATGTTGTTGTATTATTTCTGTAACCTAAAAAGTTCAATCGAGATAACACAAATATCTTTTTAGATATATATAAGTGTATTTATGAATTCTCATTGAAAAATGTCAAAAACTGTTGTGTGTGAGCTTCTTCAAATATTTAACAGTAGTGTTTCTGCTGTATTTCCTAGAAATTTAGTGCGAAAATCGCTCAAATATTGTCGCCTTACCGATTCTCTGTTTATATCAGGAGAAAAGCATGATCTACTAAATAAAAATGTTTATGTAATTGGTGCTGGTAAAGCTGTGCAAAACATGGCATTGGAAGTGGAAGAAATATTAGGACCAAAAATTAAAACAGGTATTATAAGCATACCTGTAGGAAGCTACGTTAACGAATCGATCAACAAAAACATAGCATTTTTTGAAGGCGCCAAAAATAACTTGCCTGATGACAGTGCTGTGTGTACAGCTAGCAAAATAAACAAACTTGTATCATCACTGAATGTAGAAGATTTTCTCTTAGTCTTAATATCAGGAGGTGGTTCAGCATTGTTATCTCTCCCTAAACCACCTGTTACTTTGAAAGAAAAAACTGATCTGATTAAAAAGTTATCAAACTCTGGAGCCGATATAAAAGAACTTAATACAGTGAGGAAAAGACTGTCTGACCTGAAAGGTGGACAGTTAGCTATAAAAGCATTTCCGGCTAAAGTTGTTTCACTGATACTCTCCGATATTGTAGGAAATCCTTTACATTTGATAGCAAGTGGTCCTACAACAGAAGATGAAGACGGCCCTTCTGATGCTATGAAAATCATTCACAAGTTTCAATTGCAGAATGATATATCAAAATCTATTGAAGATATTCTGAAAAACCAGCCTGACTACCATAACAAATTTCCAAAAAATAATGTACGCAATTACTTAATAGGTTCTAACAAGATAAGTACTGAAGAAGCATATAATGTATCAAGAAGTTTAAAATATGAAAGTGTAATTCTTTCAAATTCTGTTACGGGTGATGTAAAGGAAGTAGCTGAAAAATATGTCCGATTAACCAAACTATTTTGTGACTTTTTACAAGGGATTATAAATCTTGAAGATTTAAAAGCTGGTTTGAAAAAAATTGAGATACCAGAAATAAATAATAATGAAGATATTGATATTGCTCCAGTTACTGATAAGTTGTGTTTGATTCTCGGAGGGGAAATAACTGTTGAAGTTAAGGGTTCGGGATTAGGAGGCAGAAATCAACAACTTGCTTTGGAATTTTCCAAATGCTTGCACAATATCAAGCATGAAGTAAAAGACTTTGACGTACATATACTGAGTGCTGGGACAGATGGAATTGATGGGCCCACCGATGCAGCGGGTGCAATTGGCTATCAGAATTTAGTAGCTGACGCAGAAGCAGATGGTTTTAATGTAAATTTATATCTAGACAATAATGATTCTTACAATTTCTACAAGCAATTCAAAAATGGTAGTCTACATGTAATTACAGGTCACACAAATACTAATGTAATGGATATACATTTAATTAGCATACAGAAAATTAAGAGTTAAAAGACTATTTAACAAAAATCATATTTCTATGAAGAAGGTTTCAGAAATAAACTAAGTTTATTCTGTTTTTCTTTCTGTTGTTTTAACTGTGCAGACATCAATACAGCTCTCTGGCATAGTCCGGCAAATTTGTCCTTTTTCTTTTTATTGTTCTTGATTATCTTTGGCTCTTTTACTACTTTGGTACTCTTCAAATTATTCTTCTTGTTTTTTAAAGAAAACACTTGTGCAATATTACTGTAAACATCACATGTTGTGTTCTTCGATTGCACTTTTTGATCAAGTTTTTGTGTCTTTTTCTTAACTTGGACAAGTGGTTGTTGTGGTTCAGTTCTAATTGGTTTATTAGGCTTCGGGGCCACTGTTTTGATACTGTGCTTGCAGAATGTACAAATTTTTTCCTATGAAAATAAATCATAGTTTAATCTTCATAAAAATCAAGTAAAAAATTAAAACCAATAATACTTCATTGGGGAATTTAATACTTACAATTTCATTGCTATGCAACAAATGCTTTTTGCTGGCATGGTTACTCTTTTTACTTTGAGATTTAATTCTTTTTCTTTGTCTTTTGCTGAGTTTAATACTCTTTACCTGAAATTAGATTTTGTTTAAAAGTAGAAAGAAATAGATTTAAACTTTAAAAACTCACCTCGAAAAATGGAATCTTACTTTAATCTCTGTTCCTTTTCTCCACTCTAGACAGCAATGCGTACACATTATTTGTTCCGAAAAATGCCTCTGTGGTAAACCATGTCCTTTGGATATTTCTTTGCATCGCATTCTATAAAAAAATTTGTATAATAAAATAAAATTTGTGTGGATGTGCACAAGGAAAATGAGAAAATTAAAAGGTATTCTGTGACAATCTGTGTTAAAATAATATAATCTACAGAGGTGATATAACCCAGGTAACCCTCTTCCAAAAGTAGTATTGCTGCTTATAAAATAAATAGAATCTTTACTGCTAAGTATCGCAGGGGATTTTTGATGAAACTGGTAGACAAGCCACCTTATGATAAGTGTACTCTTGCCCAGGGATACAAGCAACACGAGGCATCACCTGTGCGTTGCCGGCCCAGAGAAAAAAGAAAAAATTTAAGAGAATAGTAAAAAGAATTTTTCTACTACATCATACCTAAAGTGACTTTTCATTTTTTCTTGCGTATTATTGACGTTTGCTGCAGGTAGCAAAGCAGCAGCTTTATATAAAAAAGCAATCCTTGCTTCGGTCATTTTAAGTATGAAAAGACTTAAATCAGAAGTCTGTTTTTAAATTATTTTGTTTTCCAACTACCAGCTGTCACAACATAACCTATAATTTCGAAGTTTGAGTTTTGACATTTACTTTTGACACACACATTTAACCTTCTTGTTTTTAAGATTAATTCATAAATGCACAGAGTACTTAATCACTTCGTGCATAAATAATCCATTCAACATCAACGATATTTTTCTTCCGGGAAAATTATTCATCCAAAGACCGGTATTGAAGACCTCCATATTAATTAAATGTAATGTTTTACATTACCTATCTCATATATCGTTATCAAGTAGTACACCAAGGTGATGTACTTAATAACAACGCTATTAATATGTGATATGTTTTAAATATAAAATGGTTTTTGAAATATAAAAGACACTTAATTCAATGCTATAATTACGCCCACAGGTGCAGATTATATAAAGAACTGTATAATTTTTGTGTTCGTTTCTTAACTTGTTAGTCTGTGGTTTTCGCCTTTGACAAGCTCTGCCAAAGTAAAAAATTGCGCCAAAATTGTTGTCACTTAATCACTTATGTCATTGTCAAAATAAGTCTTACATGCTGCGCCGGCCGTTTTTCGTAAAAACTGAAACAATCAATTAAATGTTTATTGTTTACCTCTTTCATAAAAATTAAGAATTTATTCTGAAGTGACGAGTTCTAAGTTTTTTATTTAAAGGTACCCTGCCTTACCATGTATATTCAGTAACATCATCCAGTTTTTTTTTTATATGTTTTGTAAATGAATCTTTTATAGTTTTCAGTGAAAACTACTGTCTTACAATAGTAAAGTTTAATGTGTTGTGTATCGATTAAAAAATGGATGTAGCTGACACATATGCGACACAAAGCCAAGTGAAAGATGAGGTTGGAGTACGTTGTCAGAAATTGTTTCAAGACTTCTTAGAAGAGTAAGTAAAACTTTACTAAGTTTTCTTCATGTATATTTATACCTTAAGCAATCTCCAGCAATCCGCACTAGAGCAGCGTGGGGGAGTATGCTGTAGGCCTCCTCATGAAAGGCCCGTGCTTAGTAAGGGGCCACCAATGGGTTGTACCTTAACTAACTACTCTTGTGTTCTAATACCATGTGAAGTCATGATAATAACCACTGTATGGTAACTTTAAATTGATATACAATTTTGATTAAATGACAATATTCACAATGACTAGTTAAAACATATTTCGTAATAAGAATAACCTATAAATTATGACGATAAAACCAGTTGACAAACTTAATTCATGTTTTGTTTGTTTTGACAAAAATATTACAGTCCTAAATAGAAATTTCTGGTTTGCTAATGTTAATCACACTCAGTGGAAAAAAAGCATAAGCCGTGTTACTTTGAATTTTAGTTATTAATATGATTGGAAACAGGGACAAAAGCTGCATAAGCTCAGTTTATTTCAAATTTTTATCATTAGTCTTGATGGTTTTGTGCAAGAAATTGTAATGTAACTTACTGATGTACTTACTGATATTTTAAGTCTCCTAATTTTAGTTTTTTTTGCTCTCTTGTAAAATTGCTATTTTCATCTTATGCCTTTTTTCCAGTGAGTGTATAGTTTAACGTTGATATTAGAAGTAATGTATCAACTCCACCTTCTACTTAACATAGTAATACAATCTGTGATTATGTGTTCTTTATGGTATTATTCATACAATTTTTCAGGTTCAAGGAAGACAATGAATTGAAATATGAGAAACATGCGAAAGAACTCCTGAAACCTGAGCTCAGTACTTTAGAAGTCAGTTTTGATGATGTTGAAAAATATAATCAGAATCTCGCAACTACCATAATCGAGGAATACTATCGAATATACCAATTTTTGAATCAAGCAATATTAAATTATGTGTTAAGTTTAGCTGATCCTGGTATGAAGAAGGATGTGCAAGATAAGGAATGCTATATTTCATTTGTTGATGTCCCAACGAGGCATAAAGTGAGGGAATTGACAACAGCTAAAATCGGGACACTGATCAGAATTTCGGGACAGATCGTGAGGACACACCCTGTGCATCCGGAGTTAGTTTCAGGCACTTTTGTTTGTTTAGACTGTCAGACTGTTATTAAAAATGTAGAACAACAGTTTAAGGTATTTATGAAAGTCTTACATCTACACAAATGTTATATCGCACGCTCAGTAGAAAAAAGGCATAAGATGAAAATTGCAATTTTACAGGAGGGCAAAAAAACTGTTAAAATATCAGTAAGTAGTGTACAAAACCATCAAGATTAATGATAAAAATTTGAAAAAAATTGAGCATATGCAGCTTTTGTCCCTCTTTACAATCATATTAATAACTAAAATTCGATGTATGACGAGTTATGTTTTTTTTCCACTGAGGGTGCGATATTATTGATTTTATCAAGAAATTCATGTAATGAAGGAAAAAATGAGAAATATTAATGTTAATCACACCTCCCTATCTTTAGGCCAATTTTATGAAAAATCTTTTTATATCACTTGTTTGTTGGCTTTGAATTTAAAAAAAAGTTTATGTTTTCTACTATCTGAGATAGCAGAAAAAGAAAGTGAATGATAACATATTATTACTGCTCTCAATGCTATTATTTATTCTTTATTGAACCTTACACAAGTAATGGAACAAAAGGCGGACTTAATGCTAAAAGCATTATCTGCCACTCAACCTTAGGGCAGTGGGAGAACAAAGAAGGTGGTGACAACAAAGAAAGAGAAGAGTAAAATTAATGATAAGTCATATTAAGTCTTATTTGTATATCAAGGAGAGAGAAAAAAAGTTATAAAATGTTTATGAACGAATATATTTGATACATCATCCCATTTCCAGTACACAATACCAACAATATGCAGAAATCCAGTGTGTGCCAACCGTCGTCGCTTTATGCTCGATGCGGACAAATCTGTGTTTGTGGACTTCCAAAAGGTACGCATACAAGAGACACAAGCTGAGCTGCCTCGAGGCTGCATTCCGAGATCCCTTGAGGTTATACTGAGAGCAGAAGCAGTGGAATCTGTTCAAGTGAGTTGTATTTATTATTTATTTATTATACAAAAGCAAAAAAGCAAAGCAACAATATTTATTGTACATACTACAATATTCTATATTATGATACTGTGTGTAACATGGTCTATTATTGCATACTAATGGTTCTAAATGATGTGCATTAATAGAGAAACTCAAAGTTTGTGTAAAAAGGGCTACTTTGCACAAGGAAAAGAGTGGCGTAAGTGTGGGAGATTCCCTTTTTCAAAGGTGAAAAAGACATCAGAAACATATTATGTTTCTGTGTGAAAAAGGGAATCTCCTACTCTCTCCTCTCCTAATTTAATATTGAACATGTTTTCAGGCAGGAGACAGATATGATTTTACAGGAACATTAATAGTAGTGCCTGATGTGGGCTCACTATCTTTCCCGGGAGCCAAAGCTGAAATAACTTCGAGGACTCGACAAGCCAATGAGGGGCAGATGGAAGGGATTAAAGGGCTGAAGGCTTTGGGGGTTCGAGAACTGCATTATAAGTAAGTAAAGAGTATAATCTATATTTATTGGTGTATCCGACATGCATGGCGTCTATCAAAGAAAGGGTTTGTTGCTTCCTTCTCGGCTCGCAACGCGTTGGTGACGCCACTTGTGTGGCTAATATCGATGGGTGACGCGAATTACTCACCATTAAATGAATCATGTCAAGGTCTGGTAAAACAAAAGAAACAGCATTGAGAGTTCTTATAACTAGCACTGCATGCATTTCATTAAAAATGACATCCATACAAACTAAAAAATTTAATTTCATTTATAAAATAGTTCACCGGGAATTTTGTCTTATTTGTTATTGACAGGACAGCATTCCTAGCGTGCAGTGTACAAGCAGTCTCTCGTAGGTTTGGAACCGCTGAGCTGGCCACGGACGATATGACCACCGAGGACATGAGGAAACAGATGACAGATAAAGAATGGGACAAGGTCTGAATTATTTATTAATAATTATTAATAAAACCAAAAAAGCAAAGCACAGTTAACTTGCTAAATATGTAATCTTGTTAATGCCATTATACTTTACAATACCTTAAAATTCATATATTTTCTGCTTTCCTTGTAAACTTTATATTTTTCGTAATGTACATTTAAAAATATTTATTAATTTTTTCGTGTGATAATAGGCAATAATATGCCATTTTAATAGCATGTGCATGGGTTTGTTCTGATGATAAGAGAACCCTAATAATAACTACAATATTCCAGGTATATGAGATGTCCCGAGATCGCAACCTGTACAACAATCTGATCACGAGCCTGTTCCCCAGCATCCATGGCAACAACGAGGTGAAGCGAGGGATTCTGCTCATGTTGTTTGGAGGAGTCGCTAAGACCACTATGGAGGGTATGGATAATAGTTATAATTCTTCATTTTTGCCAGTGATTTCATGTATTAAAGTAAGGAAATTAGTTATATAATTATATAAAATAGTATTGTGATATTTCCATATTTATTTCTGTCATGTCTTAGGTACCGGACGTCACCTTGTCTTATCGAGAGTGACGCCGCCCGCCCCATGTGTGTGTAATTTTTAGTGTGGTCCGACCAATCCGACGCGGTAATGGCGGCCGATTAATATCAGCATAGTGTCATTGTGTGCGTGTGATACTTGTACGAATAGAGGAGTTGGTATTACTATGGGTGCTTCACTGAATTTGTTGTTGACATTCTGTCTGGTTCTTTTTTAAGTCTATGTAGGTATATAATAAACTGAGTATAAAACATTAAAAGTATGTGTCTAATGTATCTGTCAAAAACATTTGTCAGGTTTATGCACACTCCTTTTTTATTAGTGACCAAACTATTTTGCTCCTTTTACTTTAATAATACTAAAATTTTTTTTCAAGGCACAACGCTCCGTGGTGACATCAATGTGTGTATAGTGGGTGACCCGAGCACAGCCAAGTCTCAACTGCTGAAGCAAGTGAGTGAGATCACCCCCCGGGCGGTGTACACCAGCGGGAAGGCTTCCTCGGCTGCTGGGCTCACTGCTGCTGTGGTTAAGGTGGGTAGTAACATAACGAGCTGATGTTCCACCTGATGGTAAGTGGTGGTAACAGTCCAAGAAAGATGGAGAGTAAGAAAGATGTGGCGCTCAAGTCCAAAGCCAGAACACAACGAGTCGTTTGAGTAAGATATTTGCAAATAACCAGAACAAATGATACAAGTTCCAAGCTTGTCCTCTGTATTCGGTGGGATTAGCATGGTGATATTTATTATGAGCTCCTCAAACCGAATGAGACTATCACAGGAGATCGCTATCGACTACAATTGATGCGTTTAAACCGAGCCCTGAAAGAAAAACGGCCACTTCACAAGCAGAGGCACGAGAAAGTGATTTTCTTGCACGACAACACTCGGCCACATGTTACGATACCAGTGAAAACTGACCTGGAAACACTTTGATTTGAAGTCTTACCCCACCCGCCATATTCACCGCATATTGCCCCTTCCGACTACTCCCTATTCCGTTCAATGGCACATGGCCTATCTGAGCAGCACTTCCAATCGTATGAAGATACCAAAAATGGATTGATTCATGGATCGCCTCAAAAGACGTTTCGTTTTTCCGACGCGGAATTCATTTGCTGCCAAAAAGATGGGAAAAGGTGGTGTCTAGTGACGGGCAATACTTTGAGTGAAGTATGTTTTAATAATTACTGTGAATAAAGAGTTTATTTTCCTAAGAAAAAAACCAGCGAGAACTTATTCAAGAACCTAATACTAACCGATAATCATTCACATCAGGACGAAGAATCATTCGATTTTGTAATCGAAGCGGGCGCACTAATGTTGGCTGACAACGGCGTGTGCTGTATCGACGAGTTCGACAAGATGGATCCCGGAGACCAGGTCGCCATCCACGAGGCTATGGAGCAGCAGACTATATCACTTGCCAAGGTAAGGCTTGGTTAAATAACTAAACATTTTTAACTCCCGACGAAAAGAGGGATGGTTTAAGTTTGACGTGTCTGTGGATCTGTATGTCTATCTATGGCATCGTAGCTCCCAAACAGATGAACCGATTTTGATCTAGTATTTTTTTGTATTAAATCTATACATCTATACAAATAAATAAAATTGGAGAGTCTGTTTGTAATATTAAAATAGCCGCTTTTTACTACTAAGTGCATTTGGACGTATACACAGTACATAATAATATACCAAAACAACATTCTTTACAATTTTTGTCTGTCTGTCTGTTTCGGCTAATCTCTGAAATGGCTAAACCAATTTTGACGGGACTTTCACTGGCAGATAGCTGATGTAACAAGGAGTAACTTAGGTTACTTTTATTTAAAAAAAATAGTTTTTGAAAAATCACGATATGAAATTCACCAGGTCAGCAAGTACTAATTAAAATAATCTCATTCCAGGCCGGAGTCCGAGCAACCCTAAACGCTCGTACATCCATCCTAGCCGCTGCCAACCCCATCGGTGGAAGATATGACCGAGCCAAGTCCCTTCAGCAGAACGTAGCTCTCAGTGCCCCAATCATGTCTCGGTTCGATCTGTTCTTTATCCTCATCGATGAGAGCAGTGAAATGGTGGATTATGCCATCGCGAGGAAGATTGTGGACTTGCATTGCAACAAAGAGGAGACGTATGACTGTGTTTATACGAGGGAAGATCTGCTGCGGTATATAGCGTTTGCCAGGTCCTTCAAGCCTATTATTACTGAGGTAAGTTCAGTGATGTAGAATAATGAAATTAATAAAACACATTGTAGCGAGCAAATCGGCAAACTATATTTCTCAAGTGAACAGAGGTAATGAACAGGAACAATCATAAAAACATTCATTCAACCTGAAGACAACAAATTACAACTGCACGATTAAGTTCACAAATTACTAATTGAATGCATTAAGTTCAAGTATTAAATAACAGATGGCATTGCTAATTTCATTTGATGTATATTAAAAGACAATTTCAACAGAAATATTTAATTTATTATTTATTTATGTATTGCAATTTGTTTTATATTACCAACATAAGATACAGCGTTTATGTTTCTGAAATATTTTTTTCTAATACATCTATCAAACTGTTCTTACTATAACCGGTAACCACAGTATGCTTTGTGACTAGCAAAATTTACAACACAATGACATTGTTAAATTTAAATTATCAAAGAAGAGCACTAACGTCCCAACTCAAAGTTACTAACGATTACTCTAATCGCTCCTTAGTAAAGAATCATCATACAAATTCTGTCCTAAGGAGCGATTTAAGTAGCCGTTAGTGACTCTGAGTTGGGGCGTAAGTAACTTAAGTTAAATAGTTTCACAAAAACTTTTTTTTTTCTTTATTTAACAGATTAGGTATTACAATAGCAAGTGGCCAGAGCCTCCTTTTAAGCACAATATCCGGATGACCGAGCTTAGCTTGGTTTAGTATTGCTTAACAACGCCATCTGCTTTAGCTTTAGTGTAGCTACTCGCCAATAGATGTCAGGAAGAGTCTATTGTAGCCGTTTTTCATTGAAAACACCAATAAAACGACATTTTCTAAAAATTAATCCTAGCTAGATCGATTTATCGCCCCCGAAACCCCCTGCATACTAAATTTCATGAAAATCGTTGGCGCCGTTTCCGAGATTCCAATTATATATATATATACAAGAATTGCTCGTTTAAAGGTATTAGATTATAATTTTGAATTATGAATCAATTCCCGCAGGAAGCCGGCAAGCTGCTAGTGGAGTACTACACGGCGCTCCGGTCGCGCGACGGGGGCTCCGGGGGCCCCGGGGGCTCCTGGCGCATCACGGTGCGACAGCTGGAGTCCATGGTGCGGCTGGCTGAAGCCATGGCCAAGATGCACTGCTGTGGACAGGTCACGCCACAACATGTCGCTGAGGCTTATAGGTATGTCCCCTTGTTCATAAAAATAAGCAGTACTTAATAATATTAAATTAAAATTAAAAAAACCCGCGACAGTTTTATTTACACTAAACATAGCTAAGAACACTTGCTTAAGTCACCTTTTTTTACATAAAATAAGTTAATGCTTGACCGTAATCCCACCTGATGGTAAGTGAAGATATGGTCCAGGATGGTGAGCGCACTAACTTAATAAAAGCCTATTCACTCTTTTCTTGAAGTCATCCATAAAATAAAAAAAAGTGTAAAAAAATAAATAAAAAATAAAAATAAAAAACAAAGAATAAACTAAAAAAAATAAAAATAAAAAAAAATACTAGATCAAAATCGGTTCATCCATTTGGCAGCTACGATGCCACAGACAGACACACAGATACACAGACATGTCAAACACCCCTCTTTTTTCGTCGAGGGTTATTATAAGGCTTATAAAGTTAGTATGTTTTTTTTTCACTCATATGAAATACAATAAAGATAAAATATTATAACAGTGCAATAGCTGTATAGGTTTATTAAGCGTTTATGAATAAGGCCTTAAGGTCGTAGCCCATCTACACGACACCGCTCCCACCAAACCAAAGTATGAGAATTCAAATATAGACTTAAAATCGTTCTCTATAGGTGCACTTTACAGTAACAACAAAAATTAGCAGCCCGCGCGCGGGAAGCAAGCTTACCGCAACCTTGCCACTCAATAGTTGCATCTACAGAGCACGATTTTAAGTTTTTATTTGAATTCTCATACTTTGGTTGGGTGGGAGCGGTGTCGTTTAGATGGGCTACGACCTTTACTTTGACACGGAAAATGTAAAAAGACAGTGTTTGAGTAATCTGTCGCATTGACTTTATAATGAAACGCCGCTTTTTTTGTTTCTTTCTCTCACTTCTTTATTAGTGGTCATCTAAAACAAAAAGAAACAGCTTAGATCTCCAGTAATATTGTAAAAACCGCATCCAACTTGGTCTAGTCTTTTCATCATCGAAAATTCTAAAAATGGCTGTTTTGACTTTTGATTTTTCCTACAAGACCCT
This sequence comes from Thymelicus lineola, assembly GCA_963932265.1. Classification (NCBI taxonomy): domain Eukaryota; kingdom Metazoa; phylum Arthropoda; class Insecta; order Lepidoptera; family Hesperiidae; genus Thymelicus; species Thymelicus lineola. The sequence continues at coordinate 5,889,014 of OZ010703.1, read as the reverse complement.
TCATATTAAATATTCAAGGGTTAAAGCCCTTCAAGGTTGCAATATTTAAGTAATATGTTTTTAATAAACATTGATTTTTGATAAAAAGTTCAATTTATTTTTGTTGTTTTTAATAATTACCAGCATTATGTACTATGATATAATCTGTTGTGTGCAAAAACTTTTCTTCATACATTCGATTATCCCATAGAATTATCCGAATGCCTAATGACAACAATTATTCCGTTTAATAGAGGCTCTACTGTAGTTCTACATTGAGGTACAATCAGTTGATTTGTGAGTAATTGACGTTGCAGGTTGCTGAACAAATCAATAATCCGAGTAGAACAGCCGGACATTCACTTGGACGAAGAAGAACCACAATTTGAGCCCAGTATGGATGTGGATCAAGAAATACCTAATGGAACAGGTGACTTATACATTTTTTAAGTTAAAACTTCTCAGGCAACAATGACACAGTTTCTTAATTCAAATGGTTATAAAATGTTATAAAATATTACTGAACACTTTGCATGCTCAGTGGAAAAAATATATAAGTCATGTTACTTTGAATTTAATCTTAAGGTTGTCTGGAAGAGATTGCTATATAGCGATAAGACCGCCTTTTGTACCTCATATGTCTGCTTTACTTGTTGTATTATTTTATTGGTGTACAATTAAGAGTTATAAAATAAATTTAATTGATATGATTGGAAAGGGGGACAAAAGCTCTTTTTCAAATTTTAATCATTAATCTTGACGGTTTTGTGCAAGAAATCGTAATGTAAATCCGTTGACTACTTACTGGTATTTTGACAGTTTTTTTTGTTCTCCTGTAAAATTGCAATTTTCATCTTATGCCTTTTCCACTGAGGGTACGACTTAACATTTATTGAAACTCGATGAAACAAAAAAGCGACACTAAAAAGAGAAACTCTTTGATTTAGCTTGCGAGCGATTGCTATGTGTATTAGTATATGTGTGCATGTTATCAGACTAGAATATAAAGTTATTATTCTTCTTTACAGGAGAAAGCCAAGTGAATGGTGATTCTGCCCCTAAGAAGAAGCTAACATTGTCGTTTGAGGAATACAAGGCGTTGAGTGACATGCTCGTAGTGTTCATGAGGAAGGAGGAGAGTGAGGCAGAGACAAGAGGTATTATTATCAGTTGTTTGAGATAAAACTATTTTTAACGAAGGTTTTTTTTGGCTGATCCATGTGGCATAATAGTTTTTTTTTTTATATATTTTCCCCTGATTTAATTTTTCAGGGACCTTGATTGAATTGATTGTCATAAAAATAATATTTGTATTGTATTGGTATATTGTAAAATTATACATTAATAAATAATCCCTATATAATAACGTTGATTATTCGTACTCATAGTTAAATAAAGAATATAATATAAATATGAAAATATATACGCGTACCTATTATAGGTATTATTTAAAGGCTCTATTTATTTTGCTATTCACCTGTTTTTATGACACCGATACAGTAGTCAGTGAATTTTGGTCCTGCCAGAAGGGAGTTCCAGCCCGAGGTCTCAATGTGCATATTGACCTCGAGTTTGAGCTGCATCCTTCTGGCACCAAAGCGCGGGCATTCATTCAGTATGGTTACTATACTGGATTGGCCCTACCCAGGGTCCTAAGTTCGATTCCCACCGTGGCAGAAATTTGAATGAGTTTGAATTTCTGTTCTCGGGTTTGTATTCTTGTCAAAGATATTTTACTTTAGATATGTTATGTTCAACATTGCGAGGTTCAGTTTTTGATAAAAACTTTAGATTCAATCACTCAAAGGAAGCTGTCAAATTTCATAATGAAATCGCTACATCTGACTAAATTCGATTGTCTTAATTTCAGCGCCCTCTTGGCTTAACTACCTCTTTATATACATACAATATCATTGATTCTTGTCTTTTTCCGCCTCGCTGGGAATCGAACCCAGGACCCGGCGCGGGAATCCGGCATGGTAACCATTGTAACATGAGTTATATTAACAAAAAGTGTTATGCTAATTCCAGGTGAAGAGAGTTCTGGCATGCGCAAAAGTGCAGTAGTGAGCTGGTATTTGGAGCAGCTGGTGGCACAGGGACAGATCGAGAGCGAAGACGAACTGCTGGAGAGGAAGACCTTGGTGGAGAAGGTCATTGACCGCCTCATGTACCATGTGAGTTAATTATTTATGTTTTCAGTTAGAAATATCAATGAAATATAAGAAGCTAGGACGCTCGCGTTTTCAAGGAAAATAAGTAACTTATGTTATTCCAGGATGGTCTACCCGTTTGCTAAATATCATGGAAATTCATTCAGTAGTCACATTCATAATATCGTACCCTTAGTGGAAAAAAGGCATAAGATGAAAATTGCAATTTTATAGGAGAGCAAAAAACTGTTTGCAGTAAGTAGTCAAAGATAATTTACATGACGATTTCTTGCACAAAACCGTAAGAATTTGAAAAAATTGAGCATATGCAGCTTTTGTCCCTCTTTTCAACCATATTAATAACTAAAATTCAAAGTAATACGACTTATGCTTTTTTCCACGACGGTGCGACGTATTCCTCTTATGACGTAGGTAGTAAGAAAGTGTTTTTCAAAATTCAGTCCCCAACGGGGTGAAATAGGGGATAAATATGATAAGCATAATTTCCGCGTGCGAAGTTGCAACAGCTAGTTTATAATATTAGTATATGCAGTAAGATATACTTATATCCTAGATCGAAATAAATTTGCTGGAGCTTAACTTTTATTACTTAATTTCAATGTTTTAGGACCAAGTAATAATCCCGCTGTCAACAACTGGCCTCAAATCAACTCAGAAGTCTTCGGAACAGGAGATCGAAGACGACCCATTGCTCGTGGTACATCCCAACTATGTTGTTGATTCATAGACATTCTTGTAAATCGGCCTTTGTAATAAATCATTATTTTTGTGACAATATTTGTTTTATTAAATATCTATGTGACTTAGGAATTGTGATGTTAGTGTAAATTGTTAGGATTTTTCTTTCTGGCAATTTTAAAATGTCCATTGCATTTATTACATATTGCTCGGATTTCCCTGTCATCAATTAGTAAATTGTGCACAACTATTTTAAAGTAGAGTTTTAAAATTCTTTAAATATTTTTTAAGTAAATCAACAAGATCTGCTTGCGAGTCCTCGAGTATTATACAAAAAAACAACAAAGAAATTTTATTAATTTAATTTCAATGGCACTTAAAAATCAATTAACAAAACAGTATTTAACACCGTTCAAAAACTTTATACAGATCACAAAGGTTCGCAATTTGTAGAATGGCCCCGTTGCTCACAAACCCAGTAGGTGGAAGAAAGTTTCTTCTGATGGCCGGGAATATTATGTGTTCCTGTTTCCAATGCTCCGACTTGATTACCTGTTCGTTATCGTCTGTGTTGGGTTGGGAATAAAAGATGGCCGTCTGTCGGCTAAACGTGTCAAAGCATTCTTTCTCTGACTGCCAATTCACTTCTGTTACTAATCGCACGAGGTAAGTTGGTAATGCACCTAGGAAGGGCGTGTGACCATCTGGAATTAAAAAAAATCAAGAACAGCCGGTCTATTATGAGAAAGAAAGAAAGAAACATTTAATCCGACATAGGCACTGCAACAATGTTAAAAAACGGTGGTATATCTATTACTTATAACAACAATTATAAATTGTATTCGGAGTTGCAGCTACCAACATGCCGGAAAAGGGTCGCACTCAGAGTACGGCGTAGCAAGTAGCAGGTACTTTCTACGTCCTCTGATTTTCCAGCAGATAAGCTCTTAATTCCAGTCAAGTTCCAGTGTAAACGTCAAATTCGTGTTACGAAAGCGGTCACGTGACACTTTTTAGCCAATCATACGTCGTTTAAAGCCCGATAAATGAATTGCCTGGAACATGAATGGTTTTATAAAAGTTCATTATTAGGCCCGCAGATCACGAAAATCATAAGTAGTTTGATTTTTAAATTGGAACTTTACATCGACATTTAAGAGACGGGGTAACAAAAATTTGTAACGTTTTACCGTCACGGCTCCATGAAAATACCACAACAAAATAGTCGGTATTTAAAAAATACAATTAAAAACAGCTTTACAAGTCGAGAAGTTTCATTCGGTAGGTACTGCTGTAATAAAAGTAAAACACATTTTTGTTTATTCCAAAGGTAATGAAAGAAATGTCCTTTGAGTCCCATATTTTGTATTAAATTTTGATACTAACCCAGACTCAAGACAAGTATTTTAAGAAAAGCAACAGATACTTGTAACTTCAACTTGATTCTATATTAAAATGAAAACTCGCAAAACCTTCATCCTTACCTAACAACAGCGGTAAGGCCAATAATTCTCCATCATTGTTCACCTCAAAAGAAAAATATTCAAACAGCATTGACCTCTTGCTAACCAATAGTTGAGTCATCTGTTGAGCCATTTCTCTCATGTCACCTGGAATATTATTAAATTATTAATTATTAATATGAAATTATTAATATGTAATAACTTAACTAAGTCGTTCACTAAATCAATACATGATTTGCCTATCCCAATGTCTAAGAAATATGTTAAATCTCAGCTAGTAGGCAAGGGATACTATGGTTAAATGAATATATTAATGACAAAGACGTCTGGAAATTAGTGCCGAATATAGTTCCGCGTAGGTAAAACCATATTATGTAACTTTTCATTATTTTAAAATATGTGCCGAGGAGTTTCTTTAGGCTTTTCTTCTCCATGACAAAGCACCTTTCCGAAAACCCAAAAAATGACGTGCATAAGTGTATCAATGATACCTATATGAAATAAATTATTTTGAATTTGAATAACTGCTGTTATTAATACCAAAAGTCTAGAATAATACTTTTAACGATTAATATAACTTTATTTATATATTATGTATTTATGTTTTATAAATAAAATCTGTGTGCTACGTATACGAAATCTATTAATCTATTGTGATACAACAAGAATATATTTCAAAGTACATTAGTAAAACAATGTTAGATAAGAACTAAGTACCTACCTAATTCAGGTTTCCATTCAGCCTCTTGAGAACTAAGACCAAGTATGAATAACTCTTCTAAGGGAAGTGAATTTGATAATTTTACTAAACCAAAATTTTGAAAATCATATAACAAAGTCTGATAGAATAATTCTTCCCTGAAAATTAATATTAAATACATTAGTATCACAGAAGTCAACATACGTTAAAAATTATGTAACAAATTAACTAATTCAAGCCGCTTCATAACACGACAATCGAAATAAAATGTTACAATTTATTAAAAGTTAAAAATTAAATTTAAAACTTACGTTAGTCTAGTTGTATTACATAAATATAACTTGGTCGAATGTTGGATCAAAACTTTGTGACAATCTATACACGCTATGAAAATGAGATTCGCCAATATTTCCCTCAAATTGGAATTACACTTGTTTTCGACATCCATTCGTAATTGCTTCACACTCGTTAGTTTAGTTTCTACTCTCTCATACTGGAAGGTTCTAGTTTTGAAGGATTCCTTTGGATCTATATAAGTAACATTATTATCGATTGTTGTTTGAGGCTTCCATTTATCTTTACTTCTGTTTATACTTTCATTTGGCTCGGAGACCAGAGAGTTTTCTAGTACATCATCCTCGTGATCAATTGTTTCATCAATAACAATCGCTGGTATTTTAGTTTTATGTTCCAAATTATTTTTTAAATCATTATGGTTTTCTTCAACCACAATTTTATCAGGTTCAGCAAAATCTACATCCATTTCTTCATTTTCTATAACTTTAAAATTCACAGATTTATTTTGAAAAAACTTATCAATTTTTTGTACATCAGAGTTGACTCTAACCAAATCTTTTGCATAAACTTTTGCTCCATCAGTTGTTTTCTTGACAATTTCTTCTACCATTGTTGCTCCTGGTAAACGTGCCTGAAGGTATTTAAGAAAGTGCAATTAGAATTTATCATCCATAGTCTCTTTCCTTAAGTCCAAGGACTTTCTTGATGGATATTTAATACAATGAAAAAATAAGACTATTTTAATAGTAGGAAGAAATAGTAAAATAAGCATATTATAGTAGCCTTTTAAAAATATTTTAACATTAGCATGAAGTTATTTCATTTAATACCTATACTATAATTTATCAGTTTATTGTAAGGGTCATATGTAAAGGAATAATGCAATGTCCTATTAAATATTAAATATAGATATTTGCACAGACTTAAAAAAAGAACCAGACGAATTGTCAGCAACAAATTCAGTGAGGCACCCATAGTAATACCAACTCCTCTATTCGTACAAGTATCACACACACACATTGACACCATGCTGTTATAATCGGCCGCCATTACCGCGTCGGATTGGTCGGACCGCACTAAAAATTACGCACACATGGTAAGCGGGCGGCGTCACTCTCGATAAGACAAGGTGACGTCGGTTATTTTTTAAGTATGTGGATATTTGTTTGATATTCTTGTTACTAACCTGTGTGTACATCACTCTAGATGAGTTACAACTGAGCAACTTATTCTCGATGCAAGTTTTTATTCTATCAATTATTTGTTCCTCATATAGAAACTGCACTTCATGTTTGGTTGGATGTACATTTACATCTACATTCTTTGGATCTGAAAATTTTTGTTCAAAGCATTGAAGTATTATTACTAGCTTATAGAACCGACACCGCGAACACCATGTCGACACCCGCAACGCATAAGGTTGTAACTCAAGTTACAACCTTATGCGTCTATACCACAGGCGTATAGTCCGTGAAAAGAGCTACACGACAGTAGTATCGACATATCTCTAGCATTCGTAGTTTCGAAGATAGCCAGTTGAAGAAGGTAGTAATTGCCATATCGTCGCTTAGGTAACAATACCGCGTAAGTCGAAAATTGGTCAATGACGTTTTTTACCTCATTGGATAGATTTTGTCGATACTTATACACTATTAAAAACACATATTTTTACTTATAACATCATAATTGATTCTATTATATACCTATCTATGTATTTAGTACACATGTTTGAAGTATTTAAAAGATATAAATCAGTTTTTTGTCTCTCCTGAAAACTAGTCAAATTTAACTTCCGCGGTATTGTTACCTAAGCGACGATATGAAGAAAAGTTCCAGCAATATTTTAGACGTAAAGCGAATTACGTCTCTTATGTTCGTTGTTGAGCGTGGAAGTAACATCTCTTACAACTTTTTGACGGGCATCATAATACACGTATCGGAACCGTAACTTAAGATACTGCTTTGTCACGGCTTAGCTGTACTGAGCGACCGGCTAATGTTTATACGATTTGTGTGTATTTGTCCTACAAATTTACATCTGAGCTCCGTGTTTTAATTAAAATTTGTGGTTATTAGGGTTTCATAGTCAAAACGGCAGCCTTGTGGTTTCGTCATGTTCGTACGTCCGTCCGTCCGTCCGTTCGCAGCATAGTGCAGAGACCTTTAGTGCTAGAAAGCTGTTATTTACCCGTACCAGCAGTGCCGTACCAGCTAAATGATGTTGTTGGATTCACTATCTTCACTATCTTCTGTGTACGGTCAGTTTGCTTGTTTGTTGTTCTTCTCGCAGGGAGCTGGAGCTTGAGAGGAGATAGAACCGTCTGAAGAAAACATGGTGCTAGACTTGGTTTTCAACCTCGTAAGGTGACTTTGCTAAATAGACAGATCCCTGGCGAATACTTTGGAGCCCTGGTTTCACTCAATTGTGTTTTTTACATGATTTGTGTTGTTCTCACAAATCGCATCGCCTGCACTTTGTAATAATAAGACCGAGAGTTTATGCTGACACAATAAGAGATTTACCACTGGATCTTTCAATAATTCGATCCTACTTCGTGGACGGTGGTTAAAATGCTGGTATTAAACTCATCCACTGGGGTGACAGGTGTTGGGCGAAACGCAGACTTCATAAGGCGTAACCGTTCCAGCTTCACGACGATATTAAATGGTCCTCTTACAAGACGGCTATGGCTTCTGGTTTTTAAGCTGCCGTTTGTCTGCCAGAATGAAGTCCATCTCACTATTTGTGGAACCATCGGGACTTATCCATGTCCACTTGCGTTGAGGCTTCTTTCTGAAGAAGGAGTTCATCATAAACAGATCTTTCCTCTCTAAAAAGTTAGCCAACAAGTGTCCTCGACGATTCCGCCATCTAATTCCAAAGGGAAGGGACCCACTTTTATCTCGGCGCCATTTTGCCAGTCCCCCATCACAACTGTGAAATAAGCTTTAGAGGATACCTCTGGATCTACTATTGTCCTAACACATAACCTTAGTCTCATCGTCGGGGTGTCGACGCATATGCCTGTACAACCTTCAACAAATAACTTTGAATATTTTTAGTGTTAGGTACCTGCGATACCCTGGCTGACACGCCCCAACCTGCACAATATTGTTGACGAGGGGCTTGTAGATGAGAAACCCGACACCACTTTGCATCCTTGGTTGGTCTTTGGTCATTTGGTTTACCCTGTCGGTAATAGAACAAGTTCCCGAATTATTCATTCCTGCTCTTTTATCTTTCCATTGGTCCTGTGTCCTGGAGGTATAATTATGTTGCCAGGTGCCGAAGTCGTCATTGGTACAATGAGAAATTAAACATATTTGATGTTGATAATTTATTTTATAATATAAGCTTTATAATTAATATTAAAATTCAAGAATATAACTTACTTCCATTATAAGTAGGCTACCTTTCATCACTAAGACGGTTGTAACTAGCTAGATACAACCTTATCGCTGCTGAAGTTATCCAAAACCTTGGGTTGTAACTAATGCTATCTCAGCTTCTAACAGTATTTTTTGTGATATATACGTATCAAACTATAGTATTTACCCCTATAGAATTGATGCACATATTAATTTTTCAGCAAACCCAATACTTTTTTCGTAAAAAGCATTCAAATACCTAACTTTTACTTTTTTGCTTATTCTGAAAAAGACGGATTTCAAGTTACAACCTTATGCGTTGCGGGTGTCGATGTATGTCCCAATGCATTGGCGCCACGTTGCTTCAATCTTCAATGGATTTGTTTAATTTTGAAAGGAGAACCGGGGCTCAGTTTTGAAAATGGAACCTCCCGGCGGGACACATTTTGTTTGAGATGTCTGTTCTATGACATTATACTTCAATGGTTCAAAGTACTCTTATAAATTAGGCACTTTACTACTACGAGTTTAATGAATCTAAAGTTAACTTACCTAATTCGAGGCTCAGATAAACAAAAGCGTGTGCATTCTTTGGTAAATATGTTGCGTACACAGTGTCCACTGCTTTTCGTATTGCTGAAACATTTTAAGAGAAAAAAAAATTATTTTGGTGTAATATGAACACTATTCTGAAAATCACAGATAACATTTAAACTGTAAAGGGAGATTATACTTAATATTGATAGTAAGTTATTATAGTAAATATTTTACCCATTATGGTACTTAATAAATATATTGTCACAAAGTATCCTTCACTTCAGATAAAAATTGATTTGTGATAGTTCTGAACATTACATTTTAAAGACTTACAAGTGAAAGGATTCAAATTCAAGTTCTCATCGTTTTTTTTATATTCTTTGAAGAATTAACATTTTCAAACCTCTTTCTATATTTTTTTCAAAATTTTGTAAACTTACTACTAACATTGTGACTCCACCAATCGATGGTTGATGAATAGCAACAGGGTTCCTTTTTTGTGGGAATAGTTTACATTTGTGATGTGTCCGTGCAGAGTCAGCTTCAGAGATGGATCTTTCAGCTCAATCTCTAATAGCTCCCTAGCTATTGAATTGCCATGAATCTGAAATTAGCTATTTAATAAGATCTTAAATTTATTGCATACTAATGAAGAGATTGCGACATACTCTATTAGACGATTTTAATAACAAGCAATCTATCTACATTTACTACCATCATTAGAATAAATAACTATTGCCCTTGTGGGTTTCCACTCAGAATATTAAGTATTAAGGCCACAATCACATAATAGTATACCAAAATCCATTATGTTGGCTTGTCCTTATGATCAATATTGTGATAATTTATTTTAACAAAGCGAGTGGCAATTTACTAATTTTAAAATGTGTTGTTAACTTTATAAAAATTAGGCATGTAGGCAAGGTTCCAACCCAGGCTGTAAGCAGAACCCTTTTTAATTATTATATTAGTAATAATAGTGCTTGCTAAATTTGTAATAAATAAATTCATAGTTTTAAAATAATGTACTTACAATTCTAACATTCTCAAGCACTGATGATTTTATAGGGGTTTTGATATCAGTATTTTCACCAAACTTCTTCAGAGTGAACCCAACATGGCTGTTATGTATTGCGTATCCCCCAACCACCTCCATTATATGTGTGTATTCTTCGTTAGGACTCCGCAAAGCTCTTTTACGTGCAATCACATTGTAGAACAGATCTTCAACAGTTATCTGTGTACCATTATTGCCCGCACATGGTTTTATTGGCCCTTTCAGTTTGCTGTTTTCATAGGATGCCCTGGAAACGGAAGATAGTAACATTATTTAAGTATGTTAAAGATAGAATGACTGAAAGGTGTATTTCATTTTGTAATTACTAATTAGGCATTATGCAGGGTGTCTCGTAAGTAGTAGATCAACTGTAGAGGGCAGATAGCTGTAGCAGACATCCTGTATATCAATAGTCTTGACATTAATTAAGTGAACAATAGTTAGAAAAAAGATTGTTATTATATAGGACTAATAACAATGATTTGATAGGAGATTCTCAACATTATGTTCCATACATAAAGTTGAAACTATGGTCTACTTTTCTTGGTCGAATAGTACAAAAATACAAAAGTTATGCCTCATGTGCAGTGATGTAAAGTGTATGACTAAATTAAAATTAAAAATTTACTTGTAAGCACACTTATCCGCAGCTGTCTTTGTAAGTATAGTAAGATGTGCAATGTGGCTGATGCTAGCCAGAGCTTCTCCTCGGAAGCCATATGTATTGATGGCTTGGAGATCTTCATATTCTCTCAATTTGGATGTGGTGAACCTCTCGCAGACTATGTCCAAATTCTCACTCCTTATTCCCGTTCCATTATCTTGGATCTACAATAAATGAAAGATTGAAGAAGAATATGATTATTTTATTCTACTATACTTATCTGAGATCCTTGCTTAAGAAACGGTCATGCTAAGACTATGGTCAAGATTTCTTTTAGCTCTCAAAATTTCAAAATTAATAATGAATATAAGTACATATGTAAAAAAATATGTATTATTGTCAATAACTTCACTGCACTGAAAAGGTAAGTGAAAACAAACCTGCAAGAATTTTAAGCCTCCACTCTTCACAGTTATTATAATATTTGTTGACTTGGCATCCAAGCTTAAACACAAAAAATTCAAATTACAAATAAAATTGTAGCAGCTGTAGTTACCACGGCGTAACCGAGGTTTATCGATGACAATGCAGCCTCTTCCCGCTGACGCTGCATTTTACTGTAATTGCACACCATTCGGACAATAGCATTTCTTTAATTAATTCAATGAGTCTTGTACCTACCAGCCTTTGTTCAGTAAACACATAATTATTGTAACTCTGTTTAAACTCTGTGATTAAATAAATTCTTTTTAAAAACATTATTTTCGTTCGCCCGAATTTAACTCTGTTGGAATCATTTAATTATTGAACTGTGTTGTTCATCTCCTAATGGCCCACACTGGCACAAGTCTCTCCTCTTGACTCTTGAGGCTTGGAGCATACTTGTGAATTGGTTAATAACGGCCAACCCAAGTGTCTACAGTCAAAATTCAAAACACTTTGATTTTCAGCATTGAGATTCTATGTTGCATAGATAATATTTATGTAATTTTTAGTTGAAATTTAGTTGAATTTCAGTTAGTACATAGCACAGTGAGGTGATGAGAACCCTCTGCACATTTTTGATATTGTTCATATTATATATTCCACGAGATATTACCTATTTTCGATGAGCTCTTTTAAAGCATTAGCTGGTCTCTGCACAATTTCTCCTGCAGCTATTCTATTTACTACTTCTTCATCCAATTTCCTGATGATACCCGGCTCGATCATATTGATTTAAAAAGAAACCGCGAATTCCGCAAAAACCAAGATTCCGATTACACTAAGTACATGTATTTAGTTGAGTTTTTAAAAGAATATAATAATATAATATGAAGTTATTTAGAAGGCGAAACTATAGGTAAATCTTTAATATTATTAGAACTTTAAGCTTTTATTTTTAAAACGTTTAAAATATAAGTTCCAAAATAAATATACCCTGTCCACAAATCTTAGAGACTAAATTGACGTTTCATGATGGGTGACCAGTTTCGGGTGCAAATTAAATAGTGATGACCATAAACCGGAAAGTAAATCGGAAAAATATTCGCAGTTTTTACGGTGGGTTGAATATTTGTATATATATATATATATATATATATATATATATATATATATATATATATATATATATATATATATATATATATATATATTAAAGAGTCCCTATAACTGGTAGAAAACTAAGTATAAGCAACCATATCAAATATAATTAAATCCATAATATATTTACCCTAATTAACTGAACTTAAAAGTTATTTTACTTACAAGAACGAGTATTTGGTTATGGTATTGGTGACATTCGGTATACAGCTAATTTTATACTATATAGCCAAGTACGTCTATTAAACACTATTTTGATATATAAAAATTGAGATATCCGAAATATCTCATCGACTATATGCCCCAGGCAATAAGTTTTGAGTGAAAATAAGTTTTATCGTCTTATCAATGATAATATCGTTACTAACTGAATGATTTTTTTAATTAGTTCAAACTTCTTACAATTCTTACGAAATGGTTTACGATTCAAAAAACCGGAAAAATAGATCGCACAAATTTAGCTGGTATCATTATTTCGAACTTTGACATTAGTGGTTGTCATTTTAGTCTCTAAGATTTGTGGACAGGGTATAATCAACTTTCGTTTCGACAGAGTACATTTGATTTGATTTGACGGTTTGGCTATGGTTGGCTTCACAGAGTACTTAATCACTTGGTTGGCTTGGCTGGCTTTGCTTTGCTTCTTGCTTTGTTTGATTGACCACAGAGTACCTACTTTGTTATGCATTGACTTGACAGTTGACACAACACGTTTTTTTGACGGCATTGTAGGGTTGTTCAATCCGATCCGATACTTGTATGGATCGATACAATGGGATACGATTCACTCGAGCGGGCGCGGTCGGTAGTTGTATCGGTGACCGCTAGTGGCAAAAAAATTTGAGCGTTCCCGTACTTCGGAGGGCACGTAAAGCTGTCGGTACCGGTTATTATCGTAAGATAACAGTCGTTAAGCCATGTCGGAGGCCCTCGGGTGGCAATAAAACTTCTGACACTTTTCCATTGCACGCCTAAGCCTGGGAATACACGTCCGATTTTGTTTCCGATTGTCTGATCAGACTAGTCTGATCAGACAATCGGAAGGCCCTCGTGCCATACATTTGTTTGAATACACAATACACGTCCGATCAGATTGTAGGATCGGACGTCCGAGTCGGAAACAGCGCCAAGACGTCTACGATTTTATGGCCGATCCGATTGTCTGAAGGTGCGGTCTGCATACTTTTCTACAGAGACCAATACACGTCCGATTCCTCCTTCCGACTTGCCAGTTTACTCTCTAGCGTGACAGTGTACCAAAGAGTAATATAATACCAGTGAACGCACGCGTCGCATTGTTATGTCATTTTAGTAGTTAAGTAGATAAGTAATTTAGAAATTTTTCTATTTTTCTGTTAAGTAGGTGGGCGGGGCTTTTCACTTAACACGTTTGGACGGGCACTTTTTACTTAAAATTTAGTTAAAATTTACTAAAATGGTTAAGTAATTAAGTAGGTCACGAGGAAGTCGTAAACTTCTTTGCGTTGTTGATCATTAGTTTTTAGGAAACCAAAGGACATGCAAGATTTATTTTAATTTAAGATATTATTATGAATATTTTAATTTATTTTTATTATTTTAATGTTTAATTCTTAATGTATAATAATTTCTACCAATACTCATACTCCATACATTGTGCCTTATTTTATTCCTAGGTATATGGTATCTATCCCTTTTTTCATTTTAAATTTTACCCACGATGGACGGAACGAAACGAAGGCGGTATATGCATTAGGGGTTAGAGGTTGTTTGTTTGTTAGTTTGTATGTATGTATATTACCGTTTTTATGAAAACTACTGGGCCGAATTCATTGCAGTTTTTTGCATCCAAAAGGTATCACTAAAGAGCGGGCTTATAATTATATGTTTTATGGCAGTAGGCCACCAGAGGGCGCTGCAGTAGCCTGATATGGGGGGTTTTTCAAAATTTTTATTTTTATGCTCTGCTATCTGTACCTACACGCTGCTAACTATTCCAATTTTTAACCGACTTCAAAAAAAGGTGGAGGTTCTCAATTCGACTGTATTTTTAGGGTTCCGCACAAAAAAACGAAAAACGGAACCCTTATAGGATCACTCGTGCGGGGAAAGGGAGGGAGGGGCTTATTTCCGAAACTATCGACGCTAGAAAGTTCTCGCTCGAAAGCTGGTGCTTTTCATGTGGTGGGACCACATGACAAGCACCTTAAATTTGAGCGAGATCTGACGAGTAGTTTTTGATTCATCCCTTATATTGAAGTAAGTTATTTTGTTGTCCAGAATGATTCAAGTACAAAAGTACGTTAAAAGAGCTTATACCTACTCATTCTATAACAATCAAAAAACTTTTCGGGGTATCTCAGTAGTTTTGGATGTTTTAAGTAGAAATTACTCTCGGTAAGTCTTGTCAGATTGATACACTGAAATTGAATATTGAATCCAATAACGACGTTATTTCTTCTTTCGCGCTAACACGAGCAAATATGCAATAAGTAACCATAATTTTCATTCGCCATCCATCTTTTCTTTTTGGCAAGAGTGGCAAGCAAGCACTTACCGCTCTCACAGCTCGAGAACGACTGTGTTCAGAAAAAGTCTGACGCAAAAATCGGACGTGTATCGAGTAAATACGATCAGATAGTCTGATCAGACAATCGGAAACAAAATCGGACGTGTATTCCCAGGGTAAATGAAACGTTTTTTCACCGTTCGCTTTCTCGGTGAATCAAGCACTATTAATTTTCTGCAATAGATGGCAACACTATTTGTCAACGGTGTGTGTCACTCACATTGATATAGAAATTAAAGAGGATCTGTTATAATGTCATGTAGATAGTTATGGAATAGTTTAAAAGACGAAATAATAAACATAATGGCGTTCTTGTCTAACGTATGAAATAAAAACAATCCAACTTTATACGCAATAGTTTTGCTTTCTCTGGCAAATATTGTCATGAAGTTAGCGTTTATTAGCGCGTGCCGTGTTCGCCATTTTGCTTTTCTCTTTACTACAGTGAAGTACAGTGTAAATTGTGGCTTATTACCAAGGTACTAACTACTGAAACCCACTTTGACAAAGGAATGTCAAAGTCACGTCAAATTGAACATTAATAGTAACAAAACCGCCATGTTTTGTTGCGTAGGTATGCATATTTTTTCGTAGGTAGGGCCGCTCCTGGTATCTCCATGGTCGCATGTATGTCGACTCGACTGTCAAATTATATTGTGATGACATTTGTTCTGTAGGTAGTTGATTGTGTTTTGATAAAATTTACAATTTTACATAGCTCAGCACTTAGGTACGTCTGAATTAAACAACACAGCAATCGCTCAATAATGTCAGTACTACATTGTTATGAAATTATGAATCCTGAAACATAAACTATAGGCGGCACTGCCTAACAAGCTTTGGTGGTAAATCTACCAGTTTGATACGAGGCGAGGATATAGTATCATCTCCATAATGAGTGACTCCGACATGGACATAGACTTCGATAGCGAAGAGGAATTGGAGCAATTGCGAAAGATAAGACAAGTGATGGAGTGTGATGATGATCAATTATCGCTCTCAGATACGATTTTACATCAGGAGAGGCAAGTGCGAGAAGCCAACAGACGAACGTCATCTCACTACATTGACTATTCTACATCCTTAAACAAACATTTGGGAGAGAAACTATTCCACCTTGAGAAACACCTAGAAGCCAGGTTGACCGAATGTCAAGATGCACTCAAAAAAACCATCGGTTGCCCAGGCGACTCCGAGGCAGACAGATCTGAATCATTTCGCTACATAAATTGTGGGAGGCCTTATTTCAAAGATAGATCGAATTTTGCAGCTCCAGATAACGAAGATTCAGTGATCATGGAAAAAAATCATATGTTTGACTTCTCTTCCATCACTTCTGTACCCGGATGGACGATGCGGGATAAAACACAACTGTGGAATCAAATAGAGAAAATGACAAAGATTATGAAAAAAAGGGAGATACAATCAAGAATAGCTGCATTAAAACGAGATGCAAAGAAAATGAGTTACAAAGAAAAGCTTGGTATTGAAAAGCAAATTAGTAAACTTAAAAGAGAGATGTCCAAGCTAAACTCTATGAAATTAGAAGATATAGCTTTACCCATCAATGAGGAGTATGATTGGGAAGAAGTAACACATTCCTTAGATCGTAGGCACATCCCTGGCGAATATCAAGCTTTATGGAAACTATATTTACATCCAAGTGTTAATAAATCTAACTGGTCAAAAGCTGAACATGAATTGTTACATAAAATAGCACACAAACATAATTTACATGACTGGGAACGCATAGCAGAGGAAATGGGAAATAACCGCACTGGCTATCAGTGCTTTGTTTATTTCCGTACAAACATGAATAACACTTTCACAGGCAAGAAATGGACAGATGAAGAAGTGGATTATTTATTAAGATTGATAGATTACTACAAGGAAGATCATTACATTCCATGGGTAAAAGTAGCTGCCTTAATGGAGAACCGCACCAAAATCCAAATTTACAACAAATATACAAGGCTGATGGAACAGAGAAAAGGCAGATTTTTAGTAGAAGAAGATGCTGTTATACTTACCTGCGCTGATGACTTTGGAGCAGACTTTAAGAAAATGGCCCAGTTTCTCCCAGGCCGTTCCGTATCTCAGATACGTTGTCGATATCAGGCTTTAACCAAAAAACGAGTTTCAACAGTGTGGACAGTAGAAGAAGACAGAAAATTACTTCAGTTATTGAGTAATGAAGACAGTTCGGCAAATTATGCAAGCGTTACTAAATATTTTCCTGGCAAAGACCGAATTCATATACGGGCTCGTTATGTCACTTTACTGAAATGGATGAGGAAAAATCCTAATGCTGATATTATCAATGCTCCAAGGCGAGGAGCACGCCGTTTGGGGCATGGTACAGCCTCCGAAAACTTAAATGTGGCTGTAGAGAGTCTAAAGAATCGCATACAATCTGAAACTGATAAGAGAAAAACAAATAGAATCAATACAGAATCTACTGAAGAAGCTATAGAGGACAGAATCGTTGCTACGTTGATTAATGAGAACATTTACAATGAAACTCAAAATGGTGATGTCTATCACCCTAATCATCTATCAATACTACAAAATGACTCTAATGTGGCATTAGATGCAGTAAATTCGGGCAATTTGCAGAAAATACTTCTAATATTGAGAGCAAAACTCAATAAACAGCTTTTTGAGAAACGTTACGTTGAGCCAAATAAATCAAAATTAATTTCACCAGATAATCATACATGTGTGGTAAAGGTAAAATCTTATTCTAAACGAAATAAGATAAAGAGTATAGAATTGAATACACCCCCCGATGTGTGGGGAAATAATAGGTTGAAGCCTCTGGAGTATGTGTTACCACCTCAATACGCTACAATCACTGGATGCAAAAAATTAATGAATTATGTAGCGACTAAACAAAAGCTAGACGATGAAGATGCGGTAAACTTTTCCACGGTGGGGAGAAGAAATGTAATTTTACGAGAGCAGATGGATATATTGATGGAAAGGTTCAATACATTGTTTTTGTGGCCATTGCTGCTTTCTAATGAAAGCCCAAGTTTGAAGCTTCAAAATCGAAAAGGAATTTCAGAGAACACGATGGGAGACAGCGACGATTCTGAAACAGAAGTGTTTGAAACTAGCAAAGGAAATGTTTCTATAGATATTATGTCAGAAGCAGAGGATGGTAATTGAGATGACAGAAATGTTACTGAAAAATAACTTTACAGCATTATTTATATGTATTTATTTTATCCAAACCAGACGTTGCTACAACATATATTTTTAGTATGGATCATATTAGCGTATTTATGCAATTATGCATACAAAAAAACCTCATTATTTATAAGATTACAACCATTTTTATTGGAATTGGTCAAAATACTGAATATATTTTTAAGTTACACGGTATTTCTCTTAGATATCTTGAAAGTAATGTAGTTTTTTCTGCCCGTAACCCTATGGGATATTATATTAATCGACTTCTTTTTAGTGACGCAGCAGTAATATCACAATAGCTATTAAAGAATCAGTGCATAAAAATCATTAAAATATCATAGCATATAAGAATGTAAATATAAGTAAAAAGATATGGAGTGTACAGTATTGTGTTCACAGTAAAAAATATTATCAAGAAATATAGGTATAATTTTCAATTCATATTACTGGCCTACATAGACTTGTTACTTCTGTTGACAAAGTCCCCAGAATCGTAAAACAGTCGTCCAATAATATAATAATCTGATTTAACGTCATACTGTCTCACAATGTCCTCAAGGATTAATCGTACGCGGATCTTAATCCCTCGTGTGTGTTATTTGATACAGTTGTAAGCGTTCTATTATGTCGGGGACAATACCACCTTTACCTATAATTGTACCTTCTCTGTGCATTCCATATTTATCATTATCACTATCAGCCAGCCTATAAAACCACATTTGATGAAAATATTGTGTAACTACGAATCAAAATGTATGTATAAAATTCTATAATACTTATAATTATGTAAAACTTCTGTGAAGACAAACTTAAACCACGTGAAATAAATGTCTAACAATTACATCTTTTGAACTTTGATTTTGAATCCCAGTCTTCATTGCATTCGTTTTTATCATACTCAATGAGTTACGCTTGAGATACCTTTTTATTAAATAACGTAATAGCAGACAAATCAAAATAGCTTTTTTTAAATTATATTTTAAACTTGATTTCGCCAGCTGAAGAGTCGTTTCACAAACATATAAAACGGCCAAATCATACCACGGGAATGTATAACCGGGATAAAATCTACCCTATTTTTAAGTCTGGACCTGGTCTGCCTGTGTGCCTAGTTTCATTTTAATCCATACAAAGCTTACTACGTGATGCTCACCTAAAGATCTTCAAAAACTTTCGCATTTATAATATTTAGTAGGAAGTAGTTACAATAACTCGCACTAAGATTTTTTGTGCCGCGGATGGCATGGAGACTCCATGTGTGAAGTGTTTGTCACAAACATTTATCTATCAACATTTATCTGCACCACCCGGGAATCGAACCCAGAATTGTCAAGAGTAGGGTCATTACCAATAATGCTAAGGGATCCTACAAAGTTAATTGTGATAAAATTGTTTTTCAATAAAATGAAACCAATTATATGATTAAAGTACATATATTAAAATATTAAATAAGGCATTTGAAACATACTCAAATACATCCTATTTACTAAGAAAAGTATAATATTGCATACTAAATTGAGTAAATTATTGAACTTACTAATCAATACAGTTTGCTTAGTGAATTCATAGTCACTATAGTAAGAATATCACAACTTAGTATATACTCGAGAATATTTAATCTTATAATTAATTTATTTAACTTAAACCTAATTATTTTTTATTAAAATTACATAACTATATTTCATTCATACAATCAACTATATTTTATGTACAATGGGAGTAAAATATAAAAATACTGATATCTGCAATTTTAATAAAGATATTAAATAAACTTATACAACAGAAATAAGTCAGTCGCCAATGCTTATAATATTTAATATGCTATTTTCAATTCGCTTCAAATATTTTCTTAAATAAATGTGAAATGTGTGTTTGGGTGCTAAATTCCCAAGTCCAGCATCTTGAACCTGCACAATGATTAGTGGTAGATGTTTGTTCATCAAAACCTAAGCATTTATGTGTAGTCAGACTTACAAAATCATATTTTTAAATATTATAGCTATTTTTTCATAAACAACTTTAGAGAAGAGATAATACAAAATTTATTAAATCGCAAAAATACAAAATGTACTAAATCATTTATTAAATCATTGATAGCATAATATTTAAATAATCTTGCAAAATATTGCAACTTGAAATTTTCTATTTTAATTTCTTTTTCACTTTTAATTAAATTATTAACGCAAAAAGATTCCACTACGTACAAGTGTTCCATAGTTTTTATGTGCTTTGAAAGTGTTCCAAATTCAAATTTCGTATTTTTACTCGCCAGCCTATATTATTGAGAGTTTACAAAACTACAGATCATTCATCGTTATAATTAATATACGCGTTGAGATAATCTCCCTGCACCTCCCCCACATATTTCAGGGGAGGTGGTGGGGGTAGGCAAGCTGCCCCAGCGTTCTCCAGTTCCTTACGTCGTTTTCTGTTCTTCTTGTCCCAGGGTGCGTACGGGATCTTGAGATGCACCGTCTGGATGTGCAGTTTGACCGCACTGCTCTGGGTGAACCGACGGTTGCAGTGTTGACATTGGTAGCGTTTTTCACCAGTGTGCACCTGGAAATTTGTTTGGTGAAAAATGTTGTGATCTTACAAAAAAACTGTTTTATTTTCCCCAAACAAAGCTAACTACCATCTGGATAAAATTTCCAAAAAAAAAAACGCATTAAAATCCGTCCTTCCATTTAGGACACTCACACACACATACACACACACAGTTTTTGCGTAGCAGGTTAATTGGAAGTACGCATAAGATTCGATTTCTGACTATATAAATGAAATGAAATGCATTTATTCAAGGGTAGCAATTACAGTACATAGCAGTTAAATAAGATAAAAGTAACTAAAAGTTAATAAAAATAGAAGTAAGTACCTAATTAACAACAAAATAAAAATAAAAAAGAATACATCATACGTAAAAAAGGTGAAATTTTTTATTGGTGCCTGTACTGCAGCGTGACCCCCGAACAGGCCCAGACTATCTGAATCAAACTTGAACCAAAATTAAATTCGTGAATATCCTTTCAAAATGACAAATACTCTCTCCCTCTCCCTCCCCCCCCTCTCTCACCCCCCACTCACCACGAGATGTCGGTCCCGGTTGCTGACCATGCTGAACTTGCGGTCGCAGTGCGGGCACGAATACGGCTTCTCCTGCGTATGCGTTCGCATGTGCACCATCAGATTCGCGTATTGCTGCGACGGGGATAGTATTGTTAGTGCAGAGAAACTGTTCACTGACTGTTGTATTCAATCAATCAATCAAATCATTCTTTATTGTGGACAATAGGTTTGTATAAAGGTTGTTACATTACAAGGTTTTAATTACATTAACATTACAATATTCTTTATACAGTGTGTCCAGGAACCAACTAGCGATAATTTAAGGTCATGAAATACATATAACTAATTTTATAGACAAAAATATCCATTAACAAGGATATTATGTACAAAACGACATCAGAATTATTGCTCAAGTTGCAAGATTGGTGACTTATTGCTGTTTGAATATGAGCCTTCTGCGACTTTGCATAGGTACTTCTTGCGTCTAACTACATGCTATGTACATTGAAAAAAATGATGGCTAAACCCCCACATGTGGGTGTTTTTGTCGATAAAATTAGGTATATTTCATGCCCTTAAATTATCGCTAGTTGGTTCCTGGACACACTGTATATGTCGGCGAGCGACCTCTTTGGTTCTACAACGGTCGGCCAATGCAGAAGCTGCCATATCAGAACGCGGTGTCATACATTCGTAATCTATCACACGTCATGTCATCACAAAAAAGACAACCGTGACGTTGTCAGAGAGGATAAGAGTTATGATTAGAAAGAGAAGCAACATCTAGATGTCAACGTCTGTTGACGGTTAGCGCTGTGCGACCTGAATTACACTTTATTGTGTCCTAGCAAGAGTCGCTATTTATTTAAATGATTTTGTGGAGTGACTCTTCTGTACCAATAAGTACTAGATAGATAGATAGATTATTCTTTATTATACACACCAACTAAGCTATTGATACATTAACGGCCGGTCTCAATAATATACTATCAGTACAACAAACTGTAGATAGGGCATACATTAGTATGTTATCTGTCATATCTGTCAATTTTTGCGTTTCAATAACCTTCGGTGGATAGAAGATATCTACCGATGACATCGATCTACCATTCGGAGGGCCTACTCATGGTCGTAGCACACATATCAACTCGTAAACGGAACGTAAACGTATCAACTCTTGCATGTCAGTATTCTTTGTATGAAACTCCCTACTGTAAAGCACACTTATCGGATCCGTAACGTAATCGCCTCGCCTCGAGACAAGCTCACGAACCGCGGTACGGTGCGTGGACGACTTGCCGTACCCGCGCTTACGTCTCACCGTACGCTATCCTTCGACTTTCCGTTTCCTCGTGCACGCCCCGCGCCGCGTCGGCGAACTGTTGTCATTCATTCCGTCAACCAGCGGCCGGCGAGCCGTAAGCGAGGCGTCGCCTAGCCGTAAGCGCGGCGTCGCCTAGCCGTAGCCCAGCTTACGTTAGGTTGACGGCGAGGCGTTCCGGTGCCGATCCCTTTCCGAGTTGATATGTGCGCTACGACCATCATACCGGAGAGTATGTTGGTCTATACAAAAATGAAAACTTGTGTCTCAATAACGCTTTGACAGGTACCTGTCGGTATTAGAAGTTACCAACTGTCGGAATTTTTCATATCACTCGATTTCGACGGATAATTGGTAGATTTCTCGTAGTGTAAAAAAATATCAAAGAATCATGGATTTATTAATCAGTGATGAGTGATATTGAATGCTGTGAAGCCTGTGAACTTGATTCCGCCTTTTTTAATACCAAGATCGCCGAAATTATCCTCGTAAAAATATAATGACTGTATTGTCTGAATCCAAATTTGTTTATAAGTAGGTACCTAGATTCAGATTAAACAAAACGGCATTGAATGAAAATTGTGGAAAATTTCTTTCTTTAAAGTTCTAGGTAAGTAGGTATCTTAATAAAACAAGAACACAAAGCTTTTTTTAAGTAAAATATATTTTGAAATTATTTATTTATTTCCCAATAAATGTAAAGATAACAGGTTCATTTCAACTTAACAGCGTTTACAATTTACACGTTGTAAATAATCTATGGCCGTTCTGCGAAATACAGCAGATGTCGAGTAAATATGTCCCGATGTGGGTTCCAAGCCAGGATCCCATTGAGCAAAGTTACTGCACGAACCAAGGGTGATTCTCTCACCAACTGCAATGCAAATTACATCTTGGTACTGCTAACAACCTTCGTCGACGTGCGTGAGTATAGTTGTCCGGTACATACAATAAAACTTGTTTCAGCACTGAGGGGTTAGAGATACTACCTCTAATTAGCTTAAAAAATAGTTCAGTAGAACCATGTATCGTCGAACTTCGAGGGAATCGTAACCTGTCATTCCAAGTACAAATAAACTTGGATACAATTAGGGATAACCTACGAAGTATGGTAGAGCCATCTTAAGAATTTTCTTTGGAGTTTCTCCACCATTGTAACAAAAACATTTTGCCTTTTCAGAAATAATAGTGTGTCCCTGCTACATCAATAGCTAAATTGGCCTTAAAAAGAAAGGCACATCATCTTTTGAGGGGTCTGGACTTCATCTGAAAAGAAATTTGCTTTTAGTACATTTGGCAACAATTTGTGTTTTGCGAAACAATAATACTCGTATATTTTATTTTAATAAAAAATAAAGTCTATACTCACGTAATTGTTGAGCAATGTCTTTCATTTATTTATAAAACTAATTAATATTACTAAAATTATGAGAACACATACGTTGTTTGTATTTTGGGTAACCAAGCGACACAAACACAGAGTACTTAATCACTACGTTTTAAGAGACGGCACTTAGAACATTGTCTATAGCTAAATTCGAACAGTTTTTTTACACCAACATTACAAGATAAGCGATGAGCCATAGATGCTTTTGATATCTGTGGTAAAACAGAAACAAGGCTGCCAACATAGCTATCAAATGACATTGACAACTGTCAACTAGTGATGTACTTAATATTATCGATAACTAGTGTTGTGCTTTTATATTGTTCATAGCTATTAGGCTTTAATACCTTTTTATCCTTAATTGTAAATTAAAATAAAAGCCACACTTGAATAATATTATAATTTTATTTAACAATTCTAAGTATGAATGAATACCAGTACATTTAATTATTTGTTAACACCTGCCTATGTATATGCGGAGCTCACAACAAGGTACAAGATCTATACCGGATCGACTACACGAAATAATTAATTGTTAACATATTCTTACTCAAAAAAATCATTAATTACAAATTCTTTACACATAACAAGGTTTCACCTTTTTATTTCGTAAGTTTACATTAAAAATAATTAAAATAATCGGTATACATGTATACATTTAAGCAACTAGCCTTTCGGGAGGCCCATATATATTTTTATATGGTTTAGGTATAGTTGAATTTTATGATAAGTCTGCTTACCAGATGATACTTTTTCACTTCCTATTCTTAATGGGAAATTGGTAAATAGGTTGTCTGCTAGACGTGGACGCGTAAAGTTGATGGCACTGCATTTTTAAGTAATCTGCTTCTTTGGGTATTATATGCTGAAGGTGCGAAGTGGTGTCCGGACACAAATTGCAACTGGTGTAATTTTTCAATCGGCAAATATATCAAGTCTTCATCACCAATGGCTTTAACCCATTGTCGACATCTAAAAGAATATGAAAAGAATATAGCAATGTAAAGTTCTAATGAATAAAGTATAAATTCAATAATTGTAAGCTTCATACATAATTTTTCTTTAATATAGTATGCTTATTCATATACATAATAGTCATGAAACTTACCTATTAGGGTCTAAAGAAAGGGCCGCGAGAAATAAATTTGGTGTTGATGGGCGTCTACGACAAGAAATACTACATTTTTGTACAATTTTTACCAAATGAAATTTTTATTTATTCTGACTTTTTTTTGATTGACAACCGGAAATAGAAATTTGACATCATCACATTTGTCATACCAACATTTATGACGAAATTCTGTCTGTAATATTGGCCAGAAGTCGCCTTAAATCTTGATACAAGCTATGTATCAAAGTGAGTAGCCCCTGGACACAAACGAATGTCAAATGACAATAACATGTCACCGTCATCAGTCGGGATACCTATCAGTACTAAACTTCAAATGCTGCGTTTTGTTACTAGTGAAGCATTGTTCGAGGTTACAGTTATTATTATTTTATTAACTTTATCTGCAAAATTTACAGCACATTAAGAACAAATTATCATTTTAATATTAAAATGAAATAAATTTATAATCAAAAACACGGAGTTCCTTTTTATAATAAAAAGTATAAAAAAAAGTATAAAAAAAAGTATAAAAGTATAAAAAATGATATTGTCAGGCAAAAACGAAATTTTCAGAGGGACGTAAAAACCGGAAATAGAAATGTCATTGAAATGTTATCTACCGATGAGTTGACTTCTGTTTGCTTACTTTTGATTTTAGAGACGGCAGTTAATGGCAGATAAATCTTTACTTTTTATCTCTGCTATGTACCAGAGTTCGACTGACAGTATAATATTGAGACCGGTCGTAAAACACGTAAAATTTGAGGTACAAAAGCCGGTCTTATCGCTATAGAGCGATCTCTTCCAGACAACCTTTGGGATGAGGACACAGTAATGAATGCGAGAAGATAACATTATTCACACATAAAGGGAAAGACACATAATAATATGTACATTATTATGAGAATACAACACATGCACAAACTAGCAATTAGTGTCAAGAATAGAATAAAATAGAATAGAATACTCTTTATTGTACACACCAAATAGGTTACTACATTAGAACATAATATAAATAGCATGTAGTACAAAAGGCGGTCTTATCGCTATAGAGCGATCTCTTCCAGACAACCTTTGGGCAGAGGACATAGACATAAGTGAGAAAAAGGGTGCACAGACAATATAATAAATAAGATAAGGCTACCAGGGTAAAATAATTTGACTTGAGGAGGCTTTCTTAAAGGAGTCAAGGGATTGGGAGCGTCGGATAGCGGACTAATGTATATTCTGTGACCATACCTTAGTGACATGTCCACAGATGTCGCACATGTATCGCTTGAGGTAGTCAGCGCCGGGGTGCACCGCCTCGTAGTGCTTGCGCGCCGCCACGTCGTTGCGCAGCGACTCGCCACACTAACACACACACACATACACACATACACATACATACAGGGATGTATTTATGGAAATAAAATGCAAACGAGCTGACGATCCACCTGATGGTAAGTGGCTAACGTCGCCCATGGACGCAGCTAGTTTGGCGTTACTAAACAAGTGGTCCCGAAACTGAACTTCATTCGAAATGTCGACACCAAGAATCCCAATGCTTTAAGAGATGTTAAGAGGAACATTTTGGAACTGTGGTGCCGACTTTTCTTTGGAACCCTAAAAAGTATTTTTGATGTGAAACATCTATAGGCGAGAGGTAAACCTGATTTTTGGCGCGACGCTTCGCCGCACTATATTATTATGGTAGGGCAATATGAAAAAAAATAATATAATAACACAATGTGGGTAATCATAAATAAACTTAGTTTGATAGGCTGTAGCATACAGTAGGACAAAACTGTCATTATTTTCTGGAGACAATTCGTAATATTGTATTTTTTCATCATGCCATATTTAGTTCCTGTCATAATATGTACTTTTATGTCTATTAGTTGTATAAAATAATTTCGATGTTTCACATCTGCCAGCCACCCCATGACCGATGACGGCTCACATTTTTTTATAAAACTGATTTTGAATAAAAACATTTGAATTGCGAATTAACTGATGATTACAAGAACAACGTAAGCTAAGCAGCTAAGTAAGTATAAAAGCACAGCGTGGGTAGTTGGGTACTCACAACCTCGCAGGTGTTGGAGGTGGGCATGCCGTTGTTGACGATGTCCGTGGCGGCCTCCCCGCGCCCGCGCCGCCGCATCGACTTCGGCGTGCGCACCGGCTTCGATGAACTGTCATCATGGATACTTCACTTGCATCATGTTTAACATAAAAAAAGCAAAGCAACAACCCATAATTGTCCCACTGCTGGGCTCGGGGTCTCCTCTCACAATGTGAGGGGTACAGGCCATAGTCTACCACACTGGCCAAATGCGGATTGATAGACTTCACACACCTTTGAGAACTTTATGGGGAACTCTCACCGCTCATTTACACTCGCGGCTCGCGGACCATCCCGTGGCTCGTCCGTAAGCCACGCCCCCTACGCGCGCGAGCGCTATCTTGTGTTTAGACGCGCGCGGCGTTCAGATGCGTTCGATCGTTCAAGGATGGAGCACGTTGACGTAATACATCGGCATCCAGTCAATGAAACCTTTCTACCATGATTTATAAGCAAAATACTCAATGTAGATTGTACTATGGGTAGATTTCTGTACATTAGGCTTTTTTTTAGTGCAATAAGCAACTAAATATTTTTTTTTAACTAAAATGGGGCAGGAATTAGAATTATGAGTTTTAATTTTTGTTCTTTTTTTTCAGTGTCTGTTCGGTTTGCGTACAGATATTTATTTTTAAAATAAAAGAGCATCCTAGTTTTGAAATCTTTCCAGTAGTTTTTTCATTACAAACAAAGGAACAAAACATCAAAATTCTCTTCTTTATAATATTAGTTTCAATATACGAAGTCTAATTATTAGTGGTTTAAGGTTCATTATTATTATCATTCAGTACCATATTTTATTATTTCATATAATTTTGCGTAAAAGTTAATACGATTTCGAAAAATACGAATCCAATAGAACACGTACGTATGGCGCTAGTTGCCGTTGTCGAATGAAGCTCGCGCGTATGTGAACACCACGCGAGCTCTCGCACGAGCCCCTTTGGCACGCGCCCAAAAAACCGCTCCCGACGCGAGCCCTGCGAGCCCCGACACGCGCGCGCGAGCTACCTGTTTACACACTCGGGCTCGCGTGGGTCTCGCGGAAAGTCTCGTGGCTCGCGCGCGCATGTAAACGGGGCATAAGATGTGCAGGTTTCCTCACGATGTTTTCCTTCACCGAAGCAAGTGATAATTAACTTCTAATACGCACATAATATTTGAAAAATTAGAGGTGCGTGCCAGGACTTGAACTCAGGCCCCCGCGTTCGGGAGGCCAACGTTCTAACCAATAGGCTATCACGGCTGATACGTCACGGATGTGTAACATACTAACATATAATATTACCTACACTGATATCGCTCACTGTAATATAATGGTACATCTACAAAAAATGCGAAGTTTATATGGTATACGTGTGTGCATAATCTACATAGTGGTAAATATGTGTTAATGTCTATACTAGTAACCAAACCCATACAATCTGTAAAAAACGTAAAAAGAACCCATAAATTAATTTAAATTTTTTTTATAACATTTTTGAAATTCGTTTCTGTAAAATATGACCACAGACATGTATTTACTATCTATGTCTGTGAATATGACAAACGTAGATGTGCCGTTATATTACTGGGTGAGCGATATTATAAAGAGGAAAGTTTTAATTTTTTTAACATCCGATAAAAAAGAGTTATAGGTCCCTATAATTAAGGTAACATTTAATTTTTACAATATTTGTCTCATGTATTCTTGTATACTTAATGTGTGTCTTGTTGGTTATGCATAAATAAATAAATAAACAAAGAGCGTAAAATATCGTTAGTTGGTAGCTGGACACGCTGTATATATGTATTATAATATCTCCCGCTGTGTGTGTGTGTGTGTGTGTGTGTGTGTGTGTGTGTGTGTGTGTGTGTGTGTGTGTGTGTGTTTGTGTGTGTGTGTGTTTGTGTACTTACACGTTGACCTCGGCGTGGTTGGCGGAGCTGCCGAAGTGCGTGGCGAAGGCGGCCGCCGAGCGGAACTGCAGCCGGCACTCGCGGCAGTACAGCGCGTCGGCCGCGTCCGTGCCCGCGCGCGCGCTCTCCTCCACCTCCTGACATTATCATATCATTATAACCAATGATATTATATGTATAAAAAGAGGTAGAGATGCCAAGACGGCGCTGAAATTATGTATGTCGAATTTAAACAAGTGTAGCGATTTTAATTCAGACAGTTGATAGCTGCCTCTGAGTGAGGCCGTCTAGCTGTCTTTTTCACTATTATGGTTTTAGTAGTGCCATCCCTTTTACATAAATTACCAATGTAATAGTGATTAGTGTAGTGAAACAAAAGATAAACGTGTGTGTGTTGTGGCTCGGTTGGAACAGATTTTTTGCTTGATTTGTAAGGGCATAATGTATCTATAGTTTAATATCATTGTCATTACAGTACAGTACGGCCACAGAACATCTAATAATTAGTTAGAAAGGAGTTGTGGGCAAGGCAGGCGCGCCAATACTGTGATCAAATGCGCACATCGCACAAAAACACGCGATCGCGCTGTTTAGTGACTCGCAAACTCCAACGGAGAAAAGTACTGCGAAATACTGCGACTTAATTACGTAAAAATGCCTTCATGTGCGGTAATTGGAAAAAACTTTGTTTCGGAGGCCATGATGAAATATAAGTCTGTCGACGGAGTAAGTAATTACAATCAAAAAGTATAAAAGTACATGATCAATGAGTATACCTTGCGAAAATAAATACCGATAAAAGTTTATCAACAATCAATCCCTAGCTACAGGGTCACGCCTACTTCACGCACACATAACAATCCTCGTGCGTATTTGTTCATTTTCGTTAGTAGTGGTTATTGAAACAAATTACGTGCTATGCCCTTTCTAACTAATTATTAGATGTTCTGTGAGTACGGCCGACGTAACTTGACGGCGGGGCATCTGAACATAGGCTTTGCTAACTTTAGCGCATGTAAGACAGAGATAGCGACACGAACATGCTAACGTGTGATTGAGACATAATACGCCGCGTACCGAGCTTTGCCGAATTGGGATGTTGACACTAATTATAAATTAATATAAATTTATGCCTAAAATATTAGTGGTAACATTTAAAGGCCTAAAATATGATTATTTTATTGAAATCAATCACAATAAATTAAATATCATTAATTTAAAATGTTAAAAATTGTACTCACTGACACGTGACCTCAAACGCCATTTTGAGAATATGACGTCATTGGAACAATTTTATATGGAAATTCAACTAACTTAGCAGACAGATAGTATTGAATATCGTTTAGTGACGTCACGTGACGTTTTTGGTGGGAAATTTGATAATGATTTTTATTTATCAATTTTTGTTTTTAAATTGAAGATTATTATTTTTATAATATTTTTTTCGTGAATATTAAGGTCATATCTATAAAATAAAATTGAATCCTAAAATTAGTCAACATCCCTATTGTGTTACTGCGCAGCCTTCTGCGCGAAGATTTTTTTGGCAAACAATCTTGGCATAACTTTTATTGAAATTTTTAATATTACTAATTTAAAAAAATACATTTATAGTAAACAGAAATTACTTTTAGCATAAAATATTATCAGTTTTTAAATTCCTTTCATTTTGTAAAATCTACATCTGTGGAATTGTGAAATCTACATCTAAATCTGTGGAATTTTAGAGAAGTTGTTGCATATTATTATGCCACAATATAGACGATAAAATAAGGATTCCAAAACAGTAAGAATACCGATGATTACAAAAAAAAATGTTTTTTTTTTTCCTAAAAATTCCAACTTTAAAGTTAGCTCAATGTCGCTTAGTCAATGTTTCCTTTCAAGGGTCAATATACATATATGTATGTAGATAAGCTGAACATTTACAACTTTTTTTGATGAAAATAACATAACATATTTGCCCCCGTTGATGTACAGATGTCTTTAAGTGAAAAGTGAGCTTTTTCTAAGTAATTTTGTCAACAGCTACAACAGCTTGTAGACAAAAAGTTGGTCCATGGTCTAATTTAAGAAAACATGAATCTCAATTTATGTTTTGTGATCTCCTATCCTACGTTCCTCCTACCTAAGAAATTTCTGGACTTCATACCTTATCATGCGGTTCTTGCCCAATTCCCCAATCTTATTGCAACGAGTAGTATTGTCAGCTCACCGCTTTAGTATGTGAGATCTGCTTGTGGTAGTACAGCCCGGTGTCACTCACGAAGCTGTGTCCGCACAGCTCGCAGATGCACGTCGACGGATGCTTCACCCTGATGTGGGTGAGACGCGTTGACATCTTACTGCAATCACATCATACATATGTACAGTACGTTTTTTAAAGTTTTATTTGGTAATCTTGGCACTACTTTACTATATTAGATTACAGTAGTTTAAAATTTTGACGTGATAACGTCTATTAAAACGATGCCGGCCGCACGCATGAAAAAGCATGACTCATCTGTCGCGTTACGCGAGCGAGCTAACAATGGAGAAAGCGCCACCTATGAACAAAACTATATACACAATTAAGTCAGAAAGGAACTTGCTGGAAAAATAGTTTAGTTCAGGAGTTCTAGATGGCGTTGTAGTATAAAGATAAAAGTTTCTAATTATAAGTTAATTTTCAGAGATAATATTATATTCGAGCACTACTTCATCAATATTTTGTCATGACGCTGTCACGTTAAACTACCGTCCGTAAACCGACTTTACAGACAACCATTTTTCTAACTATTTTTATTAATAAACATAAATTACTTAATTGGCATAGTATTTGACAAAATCTTTCAATTTTGCGTCAGCCTTTTTGGCAAAGAGAGATCTCCCGCCAGGCGAGGTGGTGATGCCTGGGCGGCGGCCGAGCCCCGACTGATCTTGTCTGAGCATTTGTATATATGCAACTTATCGTAAAAAGTTTGATAGCGTGATTCAGATTTTGTGCAAGAAGACGGTTTTGAGTTGTGGTTGCCTATAATTGGGAAGGCACTATATAAGTTTATATAATTGATATCTAGATTTAAGGTGTAGTGTACTTTCCGTTGGCAATCCTTAAAATAAATAAATAAGAAATCGTAATGTAAATTCCTTTGACTACTTACTGATATTTTAAATTTTTTGCTCTCCTGTAAAATTGCAATTTTCCTTGCCCTTTTTCCACTGAGGGTACCACTTATCCTCTTAGGATTATACTAAATAGTGTCCCTAATTAGTTTACTCTATAGTAGTTAATTATATTGTAGGCAATTAGACTTACTTGAACACCATGTCACAATGAGGACAGCTGAATGTTATATTCTTGTGATATTTGTAGTGCATATGGGCCGAGCTCCTGCAAAACATATACATTATACAAACATCAACATTACATTATAAAAAATGTTGTTACTGGAAAGTCATTTTATGTCAAATGTGTAAGGTAGAACCATAGTGATCCAAGTGACATTTTTCATTAATACACGATTTTGGCAAAAACGTCTAAAAAATTCAAAATTTTTTTTCCATTTTTGATCCAAGTGCCATTCAGATCATTGTCTAGGAAAAAACGAAGTCTAGGAAGTTATAAGTTATTTGTTAACCGACTTCAAAAAAAGGAGGAGGTTCTCAATTCGATTGTATTTTTTTTTATGTTTGTTACCTCAGAACTTTGGACTGGGTGAACCGATTTGGATGATTCTTTTTTTAATCGAAAGCTGGTGCTTGTCGTGTGGTCCCACATAAATTTGAACGAGATCTGACAATGGCATCCATGTCAAAAGCATACCTATAAGTCTTAAAGCATTAAGTATGTGCGCGATAAATGGACGAATAACTCAATATCGCGCCAACCGATTTCGATGATTCTTTTTTTATTGGATGTACTTCATATGAAGTCGGTTATTTTTTTGTTAAAGTTTCAGATTATTATTATTATGTTATGTTCACACACATACGCACACACACACACACACACACACACACACACACATGATAGATCTGGAATAACTCATAGGGTATTTATTATTCCGGAAAAAGCGAGCAGAGCGCTAGTAACAATAACAACTCACCTATTGTATGTTTCAAAGTTGCAAATCCGACATGCATACTTAAAAATGTGGCAGATTCGCATGTGTCGGTACATCTT
Organism: Thymelicus lineola; assembly: GCA_963932265.1. Classification (NCBI taxonomy): domain Eukaryota; kingdom Metazoa; phylum Arthropoda; class Insecta; order Lepidoptera; family Hesperiidae; genus Thymelicus; species Thymelicus lineola. The sequence continues at coordinate 5,855,773 of OZ010703.1, read as the reverse complement.
CCTTGTGTTGTGGAAGTACATCTTACACATGTCACATTGAAGCTGTCCTGACTGACTCTGAAATATATGGGAGCAACACTAATTATAATATTGCCTTTCAAACATTTTTTTTTATGGAAAAAACCGGCAAACGATCTGACGATCCACCTGATGGTAAGTGGCTAAATCGGTGTCATGGTGGTGGTGGTGGTGGTGGTGGTGGTGGTGGTGGTAGTGGTGGTGTGTGGTGGTGTCATGTGGTGGTGGTTAAAACATAATATTTATTTATTTTTGCAACACCTTAATCTAGGGTATACAAGGGCAAAAACTTAATGCCTAATGGCATTCTTTACCAGTCAGTCTACATAAATATTTAATGCCAACACATATAAATCGTAAGTAGATGCTTAACCCATGGTAGATAACTTAAGATAATATGTCGGTATTCATTTAAAAGGTAAGGATAGGCCTGTCGGTAAAAATGTTTACTAAGTGCATAATAAAGTGACTATGCATACTTTGTGGTTGCAATGGTCCTATATGACCATTGCAACTATTGAAATTATGACTATTAAATTTAACCCCTATTTCATCCCCTTAGGGGTTCAATTTTGAAAAATCCTTCCTTAGTGGATGCCTACGTCATAAGAGGAATACGTGTGCGAAATTTTAAGTTTCTAGCCCTATGAGTTTGAGCTGTGCTTTGATACATCAAACAATCACTTTTGCCTTTTATATATACAGATGATGAAATGGCCACACTTTAAGCGCACAAATGCCTTGTTCTTAGTCAATGATAGTCATTTTTATCGACTTCGCAATTCCAATTCCACTCACTCTAAAAACAAAAAAAAAGAACATAAACGTGTACTTATGTACGCGCGTGAGAAATTATATTTTTTTGGCATGAAAAAAAAATAAGAAAACAACTAAAAAAACATTTGAAAAAATTCAAAAAACAATATCCAAAAAATTTTCAAAAAGAAATTAAAAACACTCATATGTAAATCTATTTAAAAAAACAATGTTAAAAAATATATTTAAAAAAACAATATTCTAACAACATTCAAAAATAAATATTCTAACAACAATAATCATTTTTTCAAAACGACCGTTTTTAAAACCGCGCGTGACGTTTTTCCTCACCGTCGTTTTTGTGTCACTTAAAGTTTCACTCTCATCATTTTTCCGTTTATTTCATAACGCACCTAAAGAAGTTTAATTTAAAAAAAAAAAACAACTTACAGGATCATGTTTCTTCATATGCTTGCTATACGTCGACAGCTCTCTAAACCCTCTATAGCACAGCTGGCACTTGAAACTTGACTCCAGGTAGTTCTTCGAGTGTTTCCTATCTAACACCAGTCGGTACTGTTCCTCCTGAGGCACAGAGGTTTGTTTGGGGAAGTCTTTAGGGATCTTACTGGGTTTGCGCACGGGGCGTAAGGCGAGCACACCTTTACGCCTCTTGCCGCCACGGTTGCTAAGCCAACTAGGTCTGGAGCTAGCATCATACCAGTTTGAATTCTTCTTCTTGCCTTTTTGTAAATGTGTCCATATATAATGCTGTTTTGCGGAGGTCCTGTGATTGTAATGTATAAGTCGGTTAAAAAAATTGTATGTATTATTCTGATTGACTAGTTAAATAACGTAACATATAAATATGTACATACACATACTTTATTTAATATTTATGTACAACCTCATACGCAAAAAGAACAGTGTTTAAGTTTTATGTGTGAATCTCTGTTTATTAAATTTTGTGTATGATATTCTGAATGAAAACAATTTAAAAATCAAATAAGACAATTACTTATCATATGAAACTTCTGGGCACTTTTTGCAAACATATTTGTACATGTGTTTATCAGACACATGGGTTTTCAACAGGAACTCACTCTTGTAGTAATAACTGCATAAAGAACAGTAGAATACTCCACTTGTATGCTGTAAATAAAAAAAAAACTATAAATAATTGAGAATGTTATAACAATTTTATTATAATCTGGTAAATTTACATGTATACATGTAAAAGCAAAGCAAAGCAACAACCCTTAATTGTCCCACTGCTGAGCTCGGGATCTCCTCTCACAAGGTGAAGGGTACAGGCCATAGTACACCACGCTGGCCAAGTGCAATTTGGTAGACTTCACACACCTTTGAGAACAGTATGGAGAACTCTCCGGTGTGCAGGTTTTCCCACAAGGTTTTCCTTCAAGTGATAATTAACATCTAATATGCACATAATATTTGAAAATTAGGCTCTATTACTCGGGGCCCTTGCGTTCGCGAGACCACATTCTAACCGCTAGGTTAACACTGCTATTTATACACATTCTCCCATTACCCCATTATTGCATGTCTCTGACTCTAATGATTACCTAAATTTATCTGAACTACCTTTTCTAGTAAAATGTTAATGCTTTGGAGAGGAAGTCACAAGCAGTGCTGATACTATTATGAATTGATATCAACATCTTACACATGCATGAAACAGGGAGAAATAGGGTAAAACTGGTAAATCCTTGGGGCCCTGAACTATATAGATGACTTCTATCTGCTTAGCTTTGGAAATAAAAATTAAAAATGTATTCTATTCTGTTCTGTTCTAGTTACTCTTGTCTATGTGCAAACTGAGCTTGATGCTTTGAGCCTCTAAAAGATCATAGAGATACAACCAATAGAGCTCTAGGAAAAGGTTCTCATGACTTTCTGGAATGGTAAATGATAATCTATTACTTACTAATATTATAAAGAGGAAAGATTTGATTGTTTGTTTGCATTGAATAGGCTCCAAAACTACTGAACCGATTTGAAAAATTCTTTTACTGTTGGGAAGCTACACTATCCCTGGGTGACATAGGCTATATTATATATTTTTTTCACTATTTTTCCCGAAGCGAAGGGAGGGCGATTTTCTAGTCATAAATATAATGAAAAGTTTTTACCGTATCATGCATACGCATATGAACTTTTAGACGGTTCTCATTGTGATATTTCTTCTGGCAAACATTGCACTCATGTTTTCCTTGGCCAAACATTTTATAAACTTCTACAACAGCCTTAACCTCTTGCGTGGACAGGGCAATCATCGTTGCATACTCTTCGTGCATTTGAGACCCATCTACGTCATCATTTGCTTGTACTTGTGGGTCATCAGATTTACTAACACCATTACTTAAGTTATCATCTTCGTCTTCACTTTGTTGTTCTTTTTCACTATTCGTGCCAAAGATGCTATCGAAAAGCATCTCTATATTATCATCTTTCTCTGCATCAACAGTATTGGGTAAAGTTTTACAAGGTTCTGTAGTATCATAATCATCATTATCATCTATGTGAGAAGATTCATCAAGGATGTTCTCTTCAACGATTTCTTTTTTTGCTACTAACTCATTCTCCACAACTGATTTGACTGCGGGTTCTATGGGCACTTCGAAAATGACATCTGTATCAATCGTACTACAGTGATGGATGTTTATTTTTTCACCCCTTTCTAATAATGATCGATTATGGTGCACCCATTTGAACTTTACTGTTTCATAATGAACATTTTCTAATTTTAAAAATGACAGATTGGAGCCAATACCAATCTGTTTCCAGTCAAATGCTTCTAGTATGGATACATCAATCTGTAAATGAGGAAATTATAAATTAATGTTTTATGGTTAATTAACAGTCATCAACAAAATAACAAAATGTGGAAACATACACTGATATAATCATTATCAATCATTATTAATAATCAATATATTTTTGTTCATACTGTTCAGGTTGTGTACATTCCTGCTAGGTGACAAGGCATAAGAATTATACAAGATTCCTTGAATATCTCCTGAAGATATTATTTCTTATTATAATGAATCGTAATAAAAAAAAATCCCACCTCTTTATTTTTACTTAGCAATTCTAGCATAGCAAAATGAGCTTCATGACATTTTTGTTTAAATTTCTTAATTTTTTTAATGTAAGTTAGGCATTCCATACATAAGTATTCAGGCAGCCCATTTCCTTTCGCAGTCTGAAAATTCATAGAGAAATATTCATTAAAATACTACAGTGCTATCCATAACATATATCATTAAACCTGCATAAACATGAGTAATAATTAGAGATGCGCCGAATAGTGGTTTCACCGAATAGCCGAATACCGAATACTATTCGGTTTAACCTTTACCGAACCGGATATTCGGCCGAATTATTCGGTTTACCATTTACCATTACCATTTACCAAAAATATTGTTTTGAGGTTTAAAAATAAATGCTCATTTAATGTTTAAAATAAATATTGACTATACTAAGTAACAATAGGTTAAGAAATAAATATGTTGACTTGAGGTTTCAAATACATAAATGTGATATGAAGTTTAATTCCTTTATTTTGTTAGCTTTATTCAACAAATTCCTCATAGGATTTCTTTGACTTATAATATAACATAGATCTTACATAAGAGGTTTTGTCTTTTAGTTCTATACCGTGTAGTGTAGTCAAGAAAAAAGAAATACTCGAACCGAATATATTCGGCACCAAAACCGAATAATTCGGCCGAATACAAATAGTGAAAAAGATGCCGAATACGCCGAATACCGAATATCAAACGAATATTCGGCGCATCTCTAGTAATAATGTAACAATGCATTCATTCAAATTTTAATGTTATGTCCATATTAATCTCGGCTTTTTAAAGATGCAAATAACATGGATATCTTTTTCAAAAGTCATGAGAGATTCACAGACTGAATAAAAAAAATTTTCATTTTCATAATGTAAGTACGGTTAATGACATAAACAGAAGTTTAAGTAATTAAATTCTGTACAGTATTGCTTAAGCACTGACCCGCATACAAAACTGTTTGGTATTTCTTCAATAGTTACGTACGCAGGAATGAGAAAAGTTCGGCGCTATCAAAATTTTTATTAATAAGACTTTCATAAATAGACGTCCAGCGACCAAGTACAACAAATAAAGTAATAAATACCTTGAGGCCTGAAATCGAATTGTAATCATTTCGTAAAGTCCCGATAGACATGCTATGCAATTTAACCCTCGTTCGCAAGCATATTGCACATGCTTGTAAATCCCTCATCTTGAATGAATATGAAGCGATGCATTCAGAATGTTTCACAGAGAAATGTTGTGATTAATTTAAGCATCATCCATTTTTACGATAATCAAAATTATGAATTCTCAACAAAAAAATCACAAATCAACAGCAAACTGACAAGCCAAAAACCAAACAAATTTGATTTGACAGTTGTGACGTCTTGTGTTGTGAGTTGACCTCTTTTTTGTCATTGGAGTTGACTTCTTGGTAGTGTTGCCAGACCAAAATTTCAAAAATCCAGGAAATAAGAGCAAAAAAATCAGGAGATAAAATACTGAATTAAATTAATGTTAATTTTGCATCAACCTACATTTGAATATTCATTTTTGCCGTCATTTTTTCGCTTACATTAAAATTACAATTTCAAAATAAATGTTGTTTTTTAATTTGTTTTTAGTCCTCGAAATTCCAGCAATAACTCTGATACTCGAATTATTTTTCAATTTTGTCTTTGTTATGTTAATAACTAAATTCTTATCAACTCAAAATTCTGTTATTCTGTAGTTAAAGTTTTCTTTCTCCTGTTTTCATTCACTCTACTCCAAAGTCCAATCAAATCAAATAATGACATGAAACATTTAAATATAACCTACAACTTATTAAAGTGGTACCGTAAAACACACCTATTTAATTTAGTCATGTAGTATTGGCGGGTAAAGGTTCTTTCCCGTACCTACTCATGGCAACCAGGCAACAACAACAGGTTTGAAAATCGATAATGGCATATTTTATCAATGGATTTATTGCAAAAAAACACTTTATTTGATTGATGTTATAGTGTGTCTATTTTCCAAATTTAATACTGTTTCAAAACCCAAATATCAGGAGACCTATTAATAAAATCAGTAGATCAGGAGAATTGTAGAAAAATCAGGAAATCTCCTGCAAAATCAGGAGATCTGGCAACACTTCTTCTTGGTCTATGAAATGTCAAATCATCTGACTATAAAAGCAATGTTGCCAAGTCTAAAAACCGGTCGATTTTTCAATGAAATACGGTAGATAATTTTTATAAAATATGGTAAATTATATGAGATTCGAGGCTTTTTGTCAATTTTTTTATTTTATGCGTTGGTCAAAATACGGTAAAATGTACTAAAATCACTAAAAATCCTAGCTGAATACCATAGATTTAGAATATAATATCACGGAATGCACGACGGAATACAGAGAGACGAGAGGAGTACGACATCTATTCTGAATACGATAGATCTACCGTAATAAAATTATAACACTTAAGATTACTCTGAGACATAGTCTGTGAGAGGTAAGTATATTATCATGGTCAAATGGGGGGAATTAGAAGCGTAAATCAAAGCACTTACGTCGGGTTTAAGCTTGAGTCAATTTTTAAGTTCAATTTTTGGTTCAATCCTTTCTGAGAGCTAGCTTTTGCCCGCGGTAGAGATCATTTTTTTACAAATCCCGCGGGAACCCTGAAATTTTCCGGGATAAAAGTAGCCTGTGTTAATCCAGGGTATAGGATCTTATCTCCATTCCAAATTTCAACCAAATCGGTTAAGCAGTTGTGGCGTGATTGAGGAACAAACATCCAAACATCTTGACAAACTTTCACATTTATAATAATGAATGAATAGGAAAATAACATTGAAGTATAAGGACATAGAACAGACATCTCGAACAAAATGTGTGTCCCGAAACCGCGATGACGCGTTCTTTTTTCAAACTCTAGAAGGTGATTTACATAGAGTAACTTTGTATAAGACACTTGCCGAACCACGACAAACAGTCAACGACTCTAAATCTTTAACTCTTCCAAATGTTTGATTTAATGTTTAATTGAATTCACTGAGTAATATAATACACATAATTTATTATTTACCAAAGAGTAGGTACTATAGTCATTCTTATCGGGCTTATTTATTTGTCCATTAACACGCTTACTTGCCAAGTGTGTAAGCCCGACTCATGATTTTTTCAATTCAATTCAATTGACTGACCTGAACTGACTGAACTGACTTGAATTGATTCAAGTCAATTTATTTGCATTTCATTCAAAAATGGCGGGAACATTCCACAATAATTGAAATAAATTCGTTTTAGTTGATTTAAGTTAATATTTTGTTTTCTTACTGATGATAAGTAATACCATTTTATTTTTTGTATTTTTATACGTGCAATTGTGACAGGTTCTCATCACGCAAGACGGCATTTTTTCAGTTTGTTACTAAACAATTTTGGCATGCGGCCGCAATGAACGCAGGTGAGTGACAAGCAAGTGAGTGAATGAAGTGAGCCACCCTGGCCACAATGAATGCACCCGACTCAATGTTCGGGGTGTCTGTTCTATACGAAGTAATAGTACTTCAATGGAAAATAATAACTTTTTTCCGAGGATCCAAGTTAGCTTTTACAAGAAATTGAATATCATATTTAGACAATGGGAATCCCCAGTCTCCTGTAGATGTAATGTTATAGTATACCACTAATATCAGCCTCTTCCTATTCTTGGTAAACATGATGACGCTGTATTTTCCTGTTTTTTACTATTTTTGTGCCTTGACAACGTAGACCGTGAAATATCTACCATACTAAACTTCTCTGCCTTTACCAAACTTAAAAAAGAGAAGGTGTTCAGTCCTGTTTTTTTTTGACGATTGTGACCTCAGGACTGTCAGTTATTTAAATCGTGGTTACACAGCGTGTGCCCCACTACACAAAAAATGCTTCACATCTATGCACCTCTAAATAATTGGTCCCGGGTTATTAAACATAGTGACCGATTCGGTAACTTACTGGGAACAATTAATTTCTAGACATTGAAACATTTGTATCGCTAGTTATCGCTATACGAAATCTCTAAAAATATTTATCTTAGGAATGTCCCAATTTACATCAAAGCGAACGCATTGAAAGTAATCTCATTAAAATAATTTTAGTGGGTATTTCGGAAATGGACGGATTGAATCAAAGGGTTCTCCAGTAGTGTCTTAAAAAAGGGACGAAGAAAAGTAAAACACCTCAATAAATAAGACATAGGTATTTATTTTGTACATTTTCAATTCTTTAACAGCAAAGGATTATTCTAACATACCAGGTACGAAGCAAATTATTGTCGTTAACACAACTACCGACATACTGTCGGTTTTGACGCCTGGTTTGACTAAAACTTCTTTAGCTTAATTTGTACCTACTGTAGGTAAGCTCGTCCATTTTTTTAACACGAACAATGTAAATTCCTAATTCACGAAATGAGAAGTTTTTGTTTCATGAAAGATCATATCACATGTCCATGATCTAAATAAATTCGAACTCCTCATTTCAATTCCTTAAAAATCACTAATTTCTCAATCAATTTTATAATCACTTAATTTTCTGTCTTTTCTTTATAAATAAAGGACCGTTTAATTATATTAGATTTTTAGCTGATTTCGGGATAAAAAACAAAATATTTGAACTAAGATTAACATTTTTACTCTTGCCATCTTGCTATATTTATTTATTTTAATCCAAATGTTGCCATTAAAGTAGACTTAAATACCCCACGAATTAGCCAAATAAGTACATTTCAGTCAAACCAGATAACTACACTAAGCGTTCACTAAAATTAGATAACAATAGTTAATTGCTGGAATTCAGTACCTACCATGTAATATTGTTATATAATTAAAATTGAGCTTTTTATTAGGCTTTGGATGGTAAATCTTGGCATTGCTCTTGTCAAATTATTTTAATTCTCACAACCTAAAAAGTTGAGCTCAAAACTGATTTATGATATGAATAAACGGACTCAAAATCTACAATACAATTTGGAAGCAGTATTTTCACCTTAAAATATTGGTACAAAAAGTCACACTTTATTCAGATAAAAATTATAATATATATTTTACATTTAAAATTTACACACACTTCACAAAATCACATTTTGCCGTGCTGGTTTCCACATTAAAATTTTTCTCTGAATAAAGTGTAATATATAATTATAAATGTAGTAAATTATTTACGCACGCCTTCTATGTTGTATATAATAAAAATAATTTAATGTCTGCACATCAGCCAAGAAAATATTTAACATGAATATTCCTAATAAATGCTGGAGGAAAAAATAATTCTGTCCTAAAATTACTCTGCATTCAATCGAGAGCCCAAAAATATAAAACAAGTCATATCAAAGTAACATAATTTAAATAACACAGAATAAAAATATTTTAACAATAATAATTTAATAATAACAATATAAAGCCATTAAAGGAATGTTATATTTGGAATCTGCTGAACGTATTCGGTTGTGCCTAATAATAAATAGAATTAACGTAAATAAATTGATTACAACGAAACTTCTTAATGTTAACTACGTAAAGAAATAGTACTTACCATTACTTAGTAATGGTTAACTAATGAGGCTGAAAGCCATGGACCTTTACTACTGGACCATTAATTGAGTCGGCAAAAGTCTTACAGACCTTTATTGAAGTATACTTCCTTTACATTGGGGTATTTCTTCTTTACGACCTCCTGTAATGAAAAAAAAAACAAATTGTTTAAAAAAGTTTTATAACTATACTACATTCACATTCAAATCGGACCCGATGTAAACAAACCATTAAAATTCCTCTATAGGGTTTTCACAAACTGATTTGTGTTTCGTACACCAGATAAGTATTATATGTATGTAGAACTAAATAATAATTATGATATTTGTGACATCTTAATTAACTCACAATTGAACTATAACAACAACACACTAAGAGAAAACGAGGTAAAAACCAACATCTTATTACACTTTCATCAATAAAGAATTCTTGCTCCCACATCCTTAATTACGAGGAGCAATTTTGAACCTTTTAACAAAATATAATGTTTTGGTCTATGTGTATAAATAGAAATGACTACCAAAACCGTATAGCGATAATTGTGCGAACGTGCTCTGCAAATTGGTCGTATTATTTTCCGGCATAAATAAGTTTCATTCCACGCAGTACGCTTAAGAATAAATCTTATTACAATAAATTAACTAAAGCCAATTTTCATTTTATTATATCCAAGACTATATCGATTTTATACATAATTATTCCTTCTATTATTAAGGTATTAAAATATAAATTTATCTAATTTGAAAAGATAAAAAAAAGAGCGGTTGCGTTCCGTTTTGACTTTTTCCGCGGGCACAGATGTTTTAATATTACGTACTCTGTCCGGCTCGCAGCCGTCCGCCATTACATGTTCAAGAGATAACAAAACAAAACAAAAGGTCTTTGAGCTATGTCGGTCACCCTTGTTCGTCTACGGATCTCCTCGTTTCTGATACGATCACGTTATACGATCATATTATACCGATGAAACATGGATCAATGAAGGTAAATATTTAATTAAAATTTTATGTATCATTTCTTACAACTGAAGTAAACACAAGTGAATTAAAGCCTATCGGAGTTATTCAAAGTAGTTTATGTCTATTAGTCCCTTGAACTGACTGAAGTATACAATGTAAACTTCATTGTAAGACTTGGGGGGGATATTAATAACCTATTATTAATTGTTTGATAATAGGTAATTTCTGTAGATTTGAAGTTGAGGTTATTAAATTGTCTTCCTTGGATATGTTATGCTACTTGTATGCTTAAGCTTCATAACTTAATATACATATGAATTGTGCAAGGGCGGAAGAGCAACAAAACCCTACTTTTACAAATGCCCAGTATGTGTGAGATAAATATTTGAATAATGATGTGTTCAAGTGGATCAGTGACACCTATTATGTTTAAATGATTTTGAATTTGAATGTTATAAATAATAAAGTTATAATATTATGCATTTCAGGCCATACAAGAAGTAAAATGTGGCAAGATTTGAGCATTGCTTCAAGCCGAGAAGCACATAGAGAAGGCTTGTTAAAAGGATTAAAAAAACCTTCGGGAAAAGGAAAGAGGTTAATCATAGTCCATATTGGTAGGTATTTCAGTTTCTTGAAAATTTTAATATTATATACATGATGACTCTGTAGCCTAGTTGGTAGTGACCCTGCCTGCAAAGTGAGGGGACCTGAGTTTGACTCTCGGACGGGGAAAATATTTATGTGATAGATAAATATTTTCTACTCGGGTCATGGGTGTTATAGTGATGTGTTATGTGTGCCACACAAGGCACAATGTGTTACCATTTATTTATTTACTTATTTCAAGTTTAAAATCATTGTACAACATCTAAAAAGAAAAAAAACCTTAAATACATATTATAAAAAGTCACAAATACATAACTTAGTTAATTTTTAAATTACTTTTAGTAATTTACTATAATTTTAGGAATGACTTATATAACTGTTATATACAAGTTATAAATGAATCACAAAATATATTATATGTGTCTTTTCTTTTCAGGAAGTGAAGATAGATTTGTTGAAAATGGACTGTTAATATTTGAATTATATTATATTAATTACACCTGCAGCATGGCAGAATTGTATGAACCATATTAAGAAAGAAGAGTTAAGGATGAGTGATTTGGATAGCATAACTGATGATGTCATTGATCGGTTTTTCGAGGACACTACATCATCAGACACGTCACAATCAGAGAGTGATTAACGTTAAGGGTTTGAGCGAGGCTACTGATTACTGATATGACTATTTGATGTTGTTAAAAATTAAACCTGTAAAGATAATGTTTTCATTTTATTTCATAAAGTCCCTTATTCCTATTCCCAACTTAGGCTCATTGCAAGGCACAGGTCTCACCTTGCCGCAAGATTAGTGATCAAAGCTTCAAGCAAAGGTTGGTGATTTAATTTACCTAAGAAATCATCTTAGAAGTTTTATTTTGCCATTAGCAGTCACCTATACCAACTGCCAGCCAAAGTGTTGTGTTGCTACTACGAGCGTTTAACACTTTAATTTAGTATGGCCGTTGCGAAAGTGCGAAACCTCAACAAATATAAATTTCTTGTAGATACTTCAGGTCACTTTGAAGTAATAGCGAACAATGCCACAGTAAAACGTACTAATGTAGGACATTTTGAGGTTAGGACATCAAAGTTAGGTTTCAAGTGAAGTCACTATTTATGTAATTATTTTAATGCATTTTTCATTAAGAAGGCACTTGATTTGTTAAAAAAACAAACAAAATAAAGCAAACAAAAATAATGTTACTGACATTACAACAAAAAGTTTCATATGCCTGTTTGTTTGTGGTTGCTATGCAACACTATCAGACACAATGTTTACATCAAGTCCGAACCGAGTTTGACTTGAGTATAGGTATAAATTTTTTCAAAAACCCTTGACAGTTTTATTTACACTAAACATAGCTAAGAATACTTTCGATTAAGTCACCTTTCAAACAAAAAAAAATCAGATCATAATCGGTCCATTCATTTAGGACCTACGATGCCTCAGACAGACGCACATACACTTACACACAGACAGACAGACACAGTCAAACTTACAACAGCCCACTTTTGCGTTGGGAGTTAAAAATTATTTCGATCCTTTTAAATCACCACACATTAGCAGCATCTGGGAAAAGAGTGAAAAGAATCAAAAGACAATTTTACCTTTAATTCAGAGTCAAGGCTATCAACACTGATAGTAGCTCGCTGCTCGAAGATGGCACAGCAGAGTGGAGTGGCGAAGGTCACACACAGCCCCACCAGGAACAGTTGGAACGGTATCACCATCATTGGCCGCTTGCAGAACAGACCGCGCTTTGTTGCGTAGTTAGTAATCATTGGGGTTACGGCTGAAAATATTACAGATTTTTATATGAGTAATACCACTGTTAGTACTCTAGCCTGTCAATCATGATTCATTCAATGGCAGACAGATGTGACTGGTTACATTTTCGAAAATATTACAGACCTTACAGTCCTATTTGAGATTTGTCATGGATGTTCATGAGTGGCAGGGGATATTGCCACTGCAAAACCAGATCCACTGTTAGCCTCGTTACATAAAACAACACAATAATATTACAAAAGACTCACTCATTCCCGGCAGTGCCATCAGCACTCGCGAGATGCACACGAGACCGATCCCGAGTCGCGCCGCGTTCTTCGAATCGCCGATACGTTGCCCGTCCGGAGTGAACACTGGTGTGCCATTCAGTAGCTCACTGGAAATATTACGATAGTTTCATTATTTATGTACTGATTAAAGTGTGTAAAGTACAGCTGTTGTCACTTTGTTTGAAAAGCTTGATGCGCGTGTGTTTTGCTGGCAATCAGACAATTGTACCTACACTACGGGCACTACGGCCGACGTATCTTGGCGAGTCTGAACTTCGCGCAGAAGGCTGCGCGGTACATAATTCGGCAATGCTCCGTACGCGGCGTACTTATTATGTCTCCTGAGGCGTATTGTATCGCAGTCACACGTTAGCATGTTCGTGTCGCTATCTCTGTCTTACATGCGCTAAAGTTCGCAAAGTCTATGTTCAGGCACGCCAAGTTACGTCGGCCGTACTGTAATAATGAATACATTCATAGAACTTGTATGCATACTGTTAATTAAAAGTTAATAACTCGAATAAGTTAAAAACTCGAAATTAAAATCGAAAAAAAATCTTTCTAAATTATGAAAAATATAACATTATTATTAAGACTTTTTGTATTACTGAGACAAACCGGCAACCCGTGTAGCGTAAATGGTTACCATGCTAGATAGCCGTGCCAAGGATTCTGGGTTCGATTCCCAGCGAGGCGGAAATTTGAATAATGAGTTTTTAATTTCTGTTCTCGGTCTGAATGTGTGTTATTGTCTTTGTGTATTGTCCATGGCACCCACGACACCGGGAATTCTAGGGGGTATGACTTTGTTATTACTGTTGGGGCTTACTATTATTGTTAGTACTTACGAGCTCCTCATCATTGGAATGTTGATGAAGTTAGCGCCGCAGACAGCGGCAAAAGGCACCAGCCGTGCGTAGATGGGGCTCATGTTCTGGAAACAACAACAAACATTGTTCTAAAAAACAATGCACAAGGCCACATTTCTTAAAGTCGTTACGAAATCTGATCTACTAAGGGAACATACCAAAACCACGTAACCTATTTTTTCCAACTTTTTACCCCCCTCCCCCCCCTTCGTGACCATCTGTAGTATAAGAGAAGACCCCCCCCTCCCCCCTACTTTTCACGTGGTAATTGATAAATACGGTTTTCAATACTTTTTTGCAAAAACAGAGTTAAAAAATAATAATTTTGCTTATATTTGACGACTTTGTGGCGCAGTGGTTGCTAAAATATTGACTACGTGACAAAAACCTAACCCCCCCCCCACCCCTCTGTGACCAATCGTGGTGTTTTGAAGACCCCCCTCCCCCCTAAATGTGGCACGTGGTTTTGGTATGTTCCCTAACCTAGTTAAGTATTATTTTTTGAAAACATTTAGTTATTTCTTATGGTTGTAAAATATGGCATTAAATTAATAACGCTTCACACTCATAATAGCCCCACACTAGGATTGCCTGTGTCGTAGGTGCCATGGACAACACACAGAGACAAGAACACTCACACCCAGATCGAGAACAGAAATTCAAACTCATTATTCAAATTTCCGCATCATTGAGAATCGAACCCAAGACCCTTGGTGCGGCGATCCGGCATTGTAACTGTCACGCCGCGCCGCACAGATCGTCATTTAATGCAATGAACTATGTATTTAATATACTAAAAATGCTAATTTACGAGTCCTTAAACTCCTATCGATAGTGTAACAAAATCAGTTAATGCTAATTTACAAGTTCTCAATGAACAAACATTGAATGTGCTATTTGTGGGCGGTAGCTGTGACGTTGTTGTCACTTGTCAACAAGCGATTATCGTACACTTCAAATATTATACGTCATCAAGGGTGTTTGTGCTCTCGTTAAAATGTAATAAAGCTTGTTTAAACACACGCAACGTCATATTATTAAGTACCTATTTCACAAATAAGGGAACATACCAAAACCACGTGCCCCATTTAGGGGGGGGAGGGGGGTCTTCAAAACACCACGATTGGTCACAGAGGGGAGGGGGGGGGGGGTTTAGGTTTTTGTCACGTAGTCAATATTTTAGCAACCATTGCGCCACAAAGTCGTCAAATAAAAGCAAAATTATTATTTTTAACTCTGTTTTTGCAAAAAGTATTGAAAACCGTATTTATCAATTACCACGTGAAAACTAGGGGGGAGGGGGGGGTCTTCTCATATACTACGGATGGTCACGAAGGGGGGGGGAGGGGGGTTAAAAGTTGGAAAAAATGGGTTACGTGGTTTTGGTATGTTCCCTAAGGTATTTCCCTCTTTTGTCAAAAAACTTTCGTTTAAACTTATATCAAGGAGACGCACCTACGTGCCTTTAGAGGTTCAGTGGAGTCTTCTAAATGGCGCAAGCGCAACTATCCGGCCTAAACCGTCTGAATACACAATACCCATTCGTAGCTCGCTATCATCCTCTTGATTGAATCAGTCGACTCAATA